>VDFB02271358.1:524846552-524886353 GCA_007258455.2 Sequoia sempervirens | reverse complement strand
ATATATGAATGGCTTCCAGTCAATAGTATGCCTCCTACAATCGATTCAAATCCAATAGGAATTGTGATGAGGAATTTTCCAATTTGATATAAATAACATGTATACTTCATTTAAACATTGTTTTATATTATTTAAATAACTATTTTTTTCTTAATGGATACTTGCAAGATAAAGTTATTGGTTTAAAGTTTCCTGGATCACCCACTTCCAGCCTAGAGGGCAATGATCATTTATTAGATGATACATCTAACAAAAATATGTGCCAATATACCAGCTCGAAAGATGAGGAATTGACGAAAACAAGTAATAGAACAAGAACCAGTGTGAAGATGCATAATTTTCTTAAAGACAAGGGGAAGGTTGACTACATACCCTATGAGAATGAATGTGATGGGGATGATGACTTGCCCCTAAGTTTGAGATTAGTTTACAAAGAGACATTTGATCATCGACTATATTGTGCTTGGCCTAGTGATCAACAACTACCTAGAGTGTACGAGGTGTTTCAATTTTTGGGGATATAGCTACATGATACAACCCTCCAATATTCATGGAGTGAATCTAGGCCTCTTTATTTTCCAAAAATTGCATGTGGGAGCCAAACATAGAAACAATTTAGAACAAATCACTAGGAGATTAATGTCATATTATGGTCCATCATATTACAGTGGTGAATGGAGAAGGCTAGCAGAATATAAGCCTAGAATGTTATATGGTCCTAGAATTAAAATATGTATACACATTGTCTCCAATTGGAAAGTAGAAAAGAAATTAATAGAGGTCATCTTATATATAGATGGGCGTGCATACACACACAAAAATATTGCAAGATTTATAAATAGTAGTAAGGGAAGGGACCCTAATGTAAGACCGAATTGTCAATTTGTTGAGATTATAAATGATAAATATGGAGATATGGAAAGAGAGGTTGATAGATTGATAATGGTCAAGGATATTATGGACCTTAAACGTATCTAAGGGTTATTTTCCTAAGGTTAGATTATCAAATCAATAAAGCACAAAACCCAAAGAAAACTATCAAGCACAATGGAAACTAAACAAAAATAAAATGATTATACCTGTCATCAAAGTTTCCATGATTTACCTTCATAGCACCTTCTAACTTGATGATTGTTGTGTTTCCCTCAGATTCAATGTGCGAGCAATCTTTGACTATGATAATGCCCTAAACAAGCTTTGAAGGATTTGAAGTAACTAAATGAAATCTAAGTGTTTATGCCTATGAAAAAATAACTAAAATTCCAAATCAACTCTAAGCATCAATGCGTCAGAATACTTGAAGTTCGTAGTAATGAGGAATCAAGTAGGACGGTGTGCGAAGGCCTGGTCGGGCGGAACGGGACGAACGTGAAACTGAGGAAGGTGAAATTTAATGTGACAAATCCCTAATGGGGTTAGGGAAAAATATTAAATAGAGGTGGTGAGATGTCATCACGAGAAAATCAAATCGGCGGTGGAGAATAAATGAGATAATTAGTCAGAAAAATAAAGATTTTCGAAAATCAAGAAGATAAAGACTGCCTGATTTGTGAGATTCAAAAAATAAAAAGATAAGAGTTGAACTGAAAAGTAGATTTGAAAAATCAAAAATCTGCTTGATTACTTGATTTTTGGAAGAATATTACCATTTTGAATTAAATTAATTCAAAATATGGATTTTATGTGATAATAAATAATCGATTTTCAGATTATTTACTAAAATGAACTGACAGTCAAGAATGTGAGATCACATTTTAAATAATTTCATTTATTTTAAAATGAGAAATGTTAAATTAGATAATTAAATAGTACAGAATTGTTTGAATTTAGGATATAGATCAATAGGTAGAAATGAAATTAATAAATTCATTTTGGTGGCAGAGGTTAGTGACATATTAAATAAATAAATAAAACTTATTTATTTAATAATCAGGAAGAAATATATAACAAAGGTAATTAAATAAATTAAGAAATTTATTTAATTAAGGAAAACTTAGACAATTAATGGCGTATTTAATAAATAAATAAAATTTATTTATTTAAAATCATGAAAGAATAAAAGGGCGTGAATTAATTAAATAATTATGAATTATTTAATCAATAGCGAATGTGGACCAAGGACATAATTAAATGTCATAATTATGCTAGGATGAAAGTGGTAAAAATAGAGCTTGCAGGCCTAGGTCATTTTAAGTGTTTACATTTTGCCCCTCTTTGTCATAATCTAGTGTATCGCATTGTGACAAAGAAAATAAGTCAAAGCCATGCCCCAGTGAAGGTACAAAGTATCAATGCCCCCTCAGGAAAGTTTTCAAATTTTGGGTCAGCGATAAACCTTTTTGGAAACTATCCCAATAAATTAATTTGATAAGCAGAAAAAAAATGGCGCAGACGGTTTTGGATTCTAACATGTTTAAGGCAGCCAAAAGTGTGGTCAAAGTTGGTAAAAAGGGCCTCCAGTAATAATCTAGTTGAAAAATGTCATTTTGACTTTTATAAATAGGTTGACAAAGGGTTAAAAGTAAATTCATTTTCACTATTTACCTTTGCAATTTTGAGAGCTCAGAGCAAGGAGGACTTCGGCGAGGATGGTGATTCCAATGATGGAGCATCGCGGCGAGATCGTGCAAACCTACAAGTAGCCAGAGGGCTCAGAGCCAGCGGTATGTACCCCTAACCCACTTTGTCATTTTCTCATTTTGCGTGCCAAAATTAGGGTTTTAGGGCGAACAATGAATGCGCTGCGATGCATATGCGTGCGTGTAAGCCGCATTTGACTTTGCACTTGACACATTTGATGCGTCATGACAAAAATGCAAGGGGTATTTAGGAAAGGCCGAGGATGTGTAATGCATTTTCCAAAAAGTGCGACACATTCGGCATATCAAGCTGTATTTGAGAGTTAGAAGGCCGCATGTGGCATTTTACGATGCATTCGCCTGTTTGAGCGACACATTTGAATGAAGTGCCGCATGTGTCATATATCGTGATGCAAATGATCTAATGCGACACAATTGAGTGACAGAATGATGCAATCGATATGTCGCGACGCATGTGAAGTACGGAACGATGCAACCATTGTTTGGCGACGCAAGTGCAGTCAATGCAACGGATTTGACTTTGACTTAGACTAGGGCTGATTGTGATGTTTTTCCAATTTGAAATGTTTTTTGATGATAATAAAAATTGTCTAGAAGGTATTGATGCATTGTTTGTCTTTGTGCAGAGACAACTAACCCCCATAAATACGCGAGAGAGAAAACCGTTGACTTTCTGATTTGGTGATCAGCTGACTCCGTGAGAGCGACGATGGTTGATGCGGCTAAGTCTATATTAAGCTACCTATATGCCTACTATTCAGGCAAATAGGGGACTATTGATTGCATTATGTGAGCGATGGCATTCAAAGAAATACTCCTTCCACCTATCGATGGGAGAGGCGACAGTTACACTTGAGGACGTTTACTGTATTCTATGCTTGTCGATTCGAGGAGAGCGGATCGTTTATGACCCTCGCCATGGCTATCAGGATTTCTTAGTGTACTATCAGAATGAGGGAGCAGGACTCGACATCCAGGGCTATGAGATCCACTCAGAGTTTATGGCAGAGCATTATGCTCAGTTTGATGCATTTTTGATGGCATTGATCGGCGGGATACTGATTCCTGATCGACGCGGGCATGGGTTTCCCATTGGTTGGGGAGACATGATAGTGGGGATGAGGCGAGACAGGACAGTGTATGCCTGGGGGATCTATTTGCTAGGCACACTCTACCATTAGCTTCATGAGGTGGCATACAGGAGGGAAAAGAGGATTTCATGTGGCACCACCCTTCTGATGATCTAGGCTTGGGAGCATATAGCGATATTTCATCCTCCTATTTAGATACCGTAGCTAGCCGAGGGGATGCCCTACACCTATTACTATGTTGGTGCCTTACAATAGACCAGGATGGGAGAGACAGGTTGGTGGTGCCATCGGATTGATACCATGGTTTCATTCATCTGGAGGTCATACAAAGACTTCCAGTAGTGGGACGATGAGGATGACCACTTGAGCTTCTGCAGACAGTATCGCTATCTGATTGGCAAGACAGTGCAAAGCCAACTTATTATAGAGATGTACCTGTCGTATCGTGTCCTTAGATAGTTTAGAGAGCAGCAGGGTGTACCTGCAGGCACAACCAAGTATTCCCGATCTTCTAGGGAGTCAGGTTGGGGGCCAATGATTCTTGTAGGTTTTTTTGAATAGCAGGGTGTACCTGCAGGCACAACCGAGTATTCCTGATCTTCCAGGGAGTCAAGTTGGGGGCCAGTGATTCCTATAGGTTTTATCGAGCATTAGATTGATGGACTAGTAGCTCAGCAGTGGGGATGGAGAGGTGGAGAGGTAGATCTAGGGACTACGGCTGACTATGACCTATGGTGGCAGGCACATCGACCAGTGCCACTGACAGATTTGGATGGGCTAGCACTAATTGACAGGAGGTCAGTTATACCACGTGTGCCATGAGCCAGGTGAGGGGGCCGAGACAATGATAGAGGTAGAGGTAGGGATAGGGGTAGGGGGAGGGATGGAGGCAGAAGGAGGGATGGAGGCTAGGGTGGAGGGAGAGATGGGGGTAGGGATGGAGGTCAGGGTAGAGATGATGGAGATGATGAGGACGACAGAGGAGACGATCAGAAATGGAGGAGAGATGGCCAGAGGCAGGGAAAGAGGGTGTGACCACGTGTGGCCAGAGCCACATTGGAAGCTATCCTAGAGGTGGCCGAGGAGGGGGAGGGAGAGGAGGAGGAGCAGCCGAGGCTAGAGCAGGAGGAGGAGAGACAAGAGGAGCAGTCGAGGCAAGAGGAGGAGGAGATACAAGAGGAGTAACCGAGGCCGAAGTAGGAGCTTGAGGTGGATGTAGATGTGGATGTGCCTTGAGATGAGGGAGTTGGTGGCAAGGAGGTCGTAGAGGAGGAGGATGATGACAGAGATGATGAGGATGCCATGGATGAGGATGAGAGACTCCTAAGATGGAGGATGGTGGAGGGAGAGGAGATACCACCTACTTCGACATTGCCCTAGGATGCCACAATAGACCAGAGGGTGGCGATCTACAGAGGAGGCTAGATGAGAGTGTGGCATAGGTCAGGGCACTATAGGTAGATCTAGAGGTGGCTTGAGTAGAGCAGGATCAGGTAGTGATCCATCAGTAGGAGTTAGCTCAGTGGTATGTGGACTTTGCAGCTCTATGTTCAAGACCTTTTGGGGACATTTCCCATGAGCTTTCTAGGGTGAGCACTCGGTATGGGCAGTACAGGACCTTATATGAGCATGCAGTGCCTCCCAAGCGACGAGATCCTACACTCTCATGCTCACAGACAAGGATAGGAAGTAGTCACAGATCAGGGAGTGGGAGCGGCATCAAGAGCCACACTAGTGCAAGAGGGTCTACCTCGTCAGGGCACACATCAGGGCACAGGTCCCACCACTCACACCGGCATGCCTCGAGTCATCATTTGAGCTGCAGTCATGGGTCCACTAGTTCTGGGAAGAGGTCAGTATAGAGATAGCCACCAGTGAAATATCCTTCAGTCTCTCAGAGTCAGGCCGCCGTATCAGCACAGGTGCCATTAGTGTCAATGCCAGCAGGTTCACAGACAGAGGCTATTACCATTCCTTAGTCACCACACTCTTCACCCCAAGGGGATGAGGAGAGGGTTTCTTAAGGGCATGGATACTACATTTTGTTTTATGTTATGACACATTATGTATAGACCATTGAGCCTGTGAGCTCTATTTTTGGGATATCTCATGACTCTATCCTGTGACATTGTATATTTTTGAGATGATGCTATATGATGCAATTTTGATGTGGCCTTTATTTGTGTTATGTGATGTTATTTGATTTATGCATTATGATATATGTGATGTGATGCTTTATGTATGATGTTGATTTATGATGGATGATGGTATTATTTATATGTCTTGTCATGTATGTCCCATGATGCTTACTTATGATATGATGCCATGATGATGCAATGCTTATTTATATGTTATGTCAATTTTGTGATGATAATGATAATGATATGCATAATGTATTTATTTGAATGGATGCCATGTTTATGATTATGTTAATGCAATATGCAATGAAATGTATATAATTTAACGCTATGGATGATGTGTGTATGGACCTAATGCAATGTTTATATGATTATGTATGTAATTATGTTTTTGTATGTCATAGGATATCATCGTGAGATGGACGAGAGAAGATGACTAGACCGAAGGAGATGCATGTTAGTTCCTAGACCAAATCCTTCAAAACTTTTTGGTAGGACTTTAATATTTATTGCTCTTAATCATCATTGGGAAGATTGTTGTAATGGCCAACAAACACCATGATGACATAGATCAAGGTGTGCAAGGTTGTACCATCACATGAGACTAACAATCATAGACAAGGATGATCATGACTCATACTAAGAGCGTGATTGCCCCAGTCTTTTTCTCATAACCAACCACAAGCAAAAAAGACAAGAAGGACAATTCATGAAACGTCGTTGCTTCTCTAAATCCTATTTCTAGGACATCCTTGAGAAACTAGTGGCATGATTGCCAAAATACAAAATAGAGCCATTATCATGATACGTCGCTGTTTTTCTAAATCTCAAAATCAGGACTTCGCTGAGAGACTAGTAATCATGTGTGTCAAAATTCAAGACAAACGCCATGATACGTTGCTACTTCTCTAAATCCTATTGTTGGGATCTCGCTAAAAAACTACTAACATGATAAAAATCCAAAAGACAAGTGCCAAGTGTTTGCCAAGTGTGTCTAGATACCTAGTGTTTTAATGTCAAGATGGCAGGTTTGATGACGTTGAGATGTCGGGGTGTCAAAGTTTTGATGATGTCAAGATGACGAATGTCGAAGATTGCCAAATTTAGGAAGGACACATCCTGAATAATGTTGATGTTGAGAGTTTTGATCCCTAAATGTCAAAAGGGATCCCTCGAAATGCTAGTGACAGGGACGGTGATGATGCCTAGGAAGGACACATCCTAAGGCATAAATGACAGAGTTTGTTCTTTAGAAGAAAAAATCTAGAGAATACTAGTGTGGAGAGAAGTGATCTGTAGATATCAAGAGGATCCCTCAAAATGTCGAATGATAGTGATGATGCCTAGGAAGGATGAATCCTAAGGCATGAATGACAGAGGTTATCTTTCAAAAGGACACATCTGAAAGCTAACCAAGAGTTGACAGTTTGACAGGTTATGATCATTTGACTTGTTTTGACTGAGTTTGACTTGTGTTGACCATATGTCAATTTTTTTGACATGCTGATGTGATTGTCATGTTTGAATAAATGATTGCCATACTATGTTTTAGGAGTTTTCCCGTTTGGAAAATGATTTTTCTTGGCTTGAAGACTTTTGACGTGTGTCAGTGTAATGCCATGAACCCTAAGGGACTGACCTAGTGTGGCCTCAGGGGCTCATCGACAGATGGCCTTGCCTATGTCATACACTCAGAGACCTCATAGTTCAGCACAACCAATGACTTTGTCTTGATGACCAAAGATTGTGCCATGATTTTATTTTGACAAACCTAAAAGGACTAACCTAATGTCTTGGGGACTCAAATATGAGTCTTGCCTACGTAGCAAATGCGTAGAGACAACGTAGTTCGAACGAATGACAAAGATTTGACTAAAATGATGGACACAATGAAATGTGACTTTGTTTTGCGTTATTCAAGACAGTTTGGTATTTGTTGTTGTTTGTTCAGGGCATTTTTCAGTTTGTAGGTCTTTCTTCAGGATATTTTGTGATGTTTTGGTATTTCTTCAGGACATTTTGCGATGTTTTTGTCTTTTTTCCAAGAAATTTTATAATGTTTTTGTCTTTTTTCAGGACATTCTGTGATGTTTTTGTCTTTTTTCAGGACTTTATACAATTTCCATGCCATATACGATATCCACTGCAGTCACATGATCAAAATTTTCCCCTAGTTAGGTCGAAGACTTAGCCAATTTTTAAGGGACATGAAAGAGATATTCTTGGGATGTTGGATGGACCGAATACAGGACTTGGTGTCAACTATTTGTCAACCATGAGAGGAAGGATATGATGTCATGGTGGCGATAGTAAATGTATTTCATCCTAGGCCAAGACAGAAAAAGTAACAGTAGATGGCCGAGCAATGATTGACTACACATGGTGCTTGTTTGCCAGGTTTTCACCATGGTACTTATCCAAAGCGCCTGTTTGCCAGGTTTTCACTGTTGGACGAATTATTTCTCTTTACTATTTTTGTCATTTTTCTATTTTTTTATTTTTTTTTGGTGCCGCCAAGATGCCTGTTTGCCAGGTTTTCATCAAGGCAACAATTTTTTACCATTTTTCATTTTTTTTTGTATTTTTAAAGCTTTCGGCTCAACTTTCTAATGCTTATGCATAGAACTTCCGAAGATGTAGACTATTGATAGGCTCTGTCATTTTTTCTCCCTCTAGAGTTGCTAGTTGATATGCTTCAGAGCCAAAAGAAGATATAATGACGTAGGGACCTAGCCAATTTGGTTCAAACTTGCCTAGCTTTTCTCTGTTAGCCTGGTTCTTAGGGTTTTGCATGAGGACTAAATCGCCAATGTCAAATTTCCTGACCATAACCTTCTTGTTTTAACTATGACAAAGACGGTTCTGATATGCTTGCAGATGGTTCAGGGAATTTTTCCTTCTTTCCTCTAACATCTCTAGCTCGTGTAGGCACAACTGTCTGTACTCCTCATCATCGGTCAGACCCTTCAGGGAGACTCGTAAAGAAGGAATTTCAACCTCAATGGGAAAGATGGCCTCAGCTCCAAAGACCAAGGAGAAAGGAGTGGATCCTGTAGGTGTATGAATGCTAGTGCGGTAAGCCCACAAAGCAAGGTTGAGTTGAATATGCTAGTCATGGCTAGCATTATTGACAATCTTTTTGAGGATTTTAGCAATGGTTTTATTTGACGCCTTAGCTTGACCATTTCCTTGTGGGTAATACGGAGATGAAAAATGGTGTTGGATGTGAAATCGCTCACATAACTCACGAACGTCTTGGTTTTTAAACGGATGTTTGTTGTCAGTGATGATGGATTGCGGAAGGCCATACTGGAAAATAATGTAGTTAAGAATGAATTTGGATATTTGTTTGCCAGTTATGTATGTCAAAGGGATGGCTTCGATCCACTTCATAAAGTACTCAGTGGCAGTTATGATGAATTTGTAGCCATTTGACGAGGTAGGATGGATCTTACCCATGAGGTCGAGTCCCCATTGTTCAAAGGGCCAAGGAGAAGTGATCGGTCGAAGTTCCTGCGCTAGAGCATGGATCAAATCACTGTGAATCTGGCATTGACGACAAGTCTTGACATATTCTAGTGCATCTTTTTCAATGGTCAGCCAATAATACCCAAGTCTCGTTATCTTCTTGGCTAGAGTAGGACCACTTGAATGAGACCCACATATACCCTCATGTACTTCATGTAAGGTTGTACGTACTTCGTTAGTGTCGAGACATCTAAGGAGGGTGTCATCAAAGCTACGGCGGTAAAGGGTGTCACTAACGATGGCATATCTTGTGGCTTTTTGAATAAAAGACTTCTTCTGGTTATTGGAAAAATTAGGTGGAATGGTTTGGGACTTAAGTTAGTCATGAATATCTTGGTACCAGTGAGAATTGGGACCAACAAGCTCGCATACCATCTCCGACTCTGGAATGTCATAGGAAGGAACCAACAATTGTTCTATTAGGAATTCCAACTGAGGCATATTGCTTGGAATGTCGAGGAGAGATCCTATTGTAGCCATTCCATTTGCCGCTTTGTTCTGTGCTCTCAAAACTTGTTCAAAAGTCACCATATGAAAATACGTCTGAAAACTGGTAACCATTCATTTGTAGGGCATGAGTTTCTCATCCTTTGTGTCATAGTCATCACTAACCTAGTTGATGACCAGTTGAGAATCCCCATAGACATGCAATGTTCTGATTTTCCATTTTATTTCCATTCTAAGTCCTGTAACTAGTGCCTTGTATTCCACCACATTATTTGTGCATGGGAAAGCTATGTGGAAAGACTTAGGAATGAAATCTCCTTGAGGGGTGATAAACAATATCCCTACCCCTTAGCCATGATTAGGATGCGATCCATCAAAGTATAGCCTCCAGGGAGACTTTGGTTCTATATGGAATATTGATTCATCTGGGAAATCTTCCACTAAGGGATGATCACTTTGTATAGGCACGTCTGTCAATTGGTCTACATCACTTGTACTTTGATCACTTTTCTTTCGACATACTAAATGTTGTATTCGCTTAGAATCATGACCCATTTTTCTAGACGTCTTGTTAATGTTGCATGACTCAATAGATATTTGAGGGGATCAATCTTAGCTACCAACTGTGTTTGATGGCTCACCATATAATGTCTTAGCTTCTGAGCTGCAAAGACAACTACTAGACAAGTGCATTCAATTGATTTGTAATTCAGTTCATACCCAACCAGTGTCTGAATGATATAATATACGACTCTTTCTTTTTCTTCTTGGTCTTTTTGTGCTAGCACTTCCCCCAATGCTGAATTAGTGGCAGAGATGTATATGATCAATGGTTTTTCGTGAATGGGTGGCATGAGGACTGGTGGTGACAGTAAGTAGTTTTTTATTTGTTGAAAGGCTTCTTGGCATTTATCTGTCCACACAAAGGGGATACCTTTGCACAAAAGATACTGGAAAGGTTGACACTTGTCAGCCAATTGTGTTATAAAGCACCAGATAGATTGTACCCTGCCTTGTATTGTCCTGAGTTCACTTATTCCTCTGCGAGGAGGCATGTCCATGATGGATTTTACTTTTGCTGGATCAACTTCAATGCTTCTTCGAGAGACTATGTATCCCAAGAGTTTACCCGATGTTACACCAAAGACACATTTCTTAGGATTCAGTCAGACTTTGTATTCTTCTAGTCTCTTGAAAATTGTGTCTAACACCTTCAAATGATCTTTTCTTGTTACTGATTTAGCCAATAGGTCATCTACGTAATATTCCATTATTTTATGCATCATGTCATGAAATATTGTGGTCATAGTCCTCTGATATGTGGCACCTACATTTTTAAAACCAAATGGCATGACATTCCAGTAGTATGTACCCCATGGGAAAGTGAATGTTGTTTTATGCTAGTCTTCGGGGGAATACGAATATGATTGTAGCCAGAGAAACTGTCCATGAGGGAAAACATCTTGTATCCTGCTGTGAGGTCAACTATGATATCAATATTCAGCAAAGGAAAGTCATATTTTGGGTATGCCTTGTTTAAGTCTCTAAAATTTGTGCAGACTCGGATCATTCCATTTGGCTTCATTACTGGCACAAGGTTAGATATCCATTCAGCATAATCAATAGACCGTATGAATCCAGCATCTAGAAGTTTCTTCAACTCAGCCTTGACCAACAGAGCGACCTAAGGATGCATTTTGCATAACTTCTGTTTAACTGGTTTGGCATTAGGAAATAGTGGCAAATGGTGCAGAACCAGTTCTGGGTCTAATCCCGACATGTCAACATAGGACCATGTGAAGTTGACTTTACATTCTGCAAAGAATTTGTGAAATTCCCGTCTCTCTTCTTTCGTCAAGGATGCAACAAAGAGGACCATTTTGGGATCTTCTGCAGTTGATATGTTGTTTTCTATGGTGTCTTCTATAAGCATAGCTGATTTCTCTTGAGTTACAGGAAGAAAGTTCAGTCCTCCATCTTTGGGTGCCTCAGAGAGGTTTTCACCCACAGATACATCCTTTGTTTTTACTTTTTTGTCGTTAGAAGGTGCTTTTCGGTTTTCACCTAAAGATGTTTCATTTTTTGTTTTATTCTTATTTTTAATTTTGCAACTGGAGGATGGAGTAGTCTCACCAAAGTAAGCCTCACAATCTAGATCAATAGTGAATCCTACCTTATGATCACCATTGGGTATGCCCTCACGTAATCCCATAAACTCTGCAATGGCCTCATCATTATGGAAGGTGTCCAGGACTAGCGGACCTTGTTGGTCCCAATCAATTAATTGTGGATAGACTAAGGAAATGCCATCATCAGCATTAGTGAATTGAGGGGAGGATGTGGAAAGCATGCAGATGGATTTAGAGATATTGTAGATGAAATTATCATCATCCAATTCAACATCAGACTCTATCCAATATTCCCCTTCACTTGTTTCATATTCATTGTCAAAGTAAGGGGTGAAGGGCTCAAGGTCATGGTTGTCTGCGTTATCTGGAAATTCAGATGGATTCAACTGCTAGTTACTAGATTCAGGTGGTGGGTCTTGTATGTTAGGGGGAAGGGAAATGGAACTATGACTATTTGGTGCCCGATCGATTTTAAATGTTTGCCAAAAAAAATTTTCAGAGGTAAGCTCCCCCGTTTCGACAAACAAATCATCGAGGAAACAGTCACTTAAGGATCTTTGAGAGCCAAATTCTCAC
Organism: Sequoia sempervirens; assembly: GCA_007258455.2. Classification (NCBI taxonomy): domain Eukaryota; kingdom Viridiplantae; phylum Streptophyta; class Pinopsida; order Cupressales; family Cupressaceae; genus Sequoia; species Sequoia sempervirens. The sequence continues at coordinate 524,873,844 of VDFB02271358.1, read as the reverse complement.
TCTTAGGAGTCAGTTTCGGTGAAGGTTTCCTTAGTGGTCTCGACACTTTTCAAAGCATGCACGTGCTCACTCAAAAGCCCAGTGGTACGTCGGTCGTCATTGTCGGGAAATCCATACCCTAATCCAAGATACTTTGGTATTTTGAAAGATTCTATGGGCTCTCTTCATCCAGTTTTATTTATTCCTAGGCCACTAGTTCCATCATAGCCTTTAGCCTTCATCATGTCATATCCCTTGCCATATTTCTTAACTGGTAATGGGGGTAGTTCAGCCATATCTTTATAGAGCCATCCTATAATATCAGCCAGGTCCTCATTACTTATGTCTCCCCATTTTATGAAAATCGTTTTTGGTGGAACTTTGAAAATTTCTTTGGGTTCCATTCTAAAACATGGTCAACCGTAGACCTTCAGAGACTTGGGTATTGTTGTGATGCAATATGTTGTATGCAGTTTGAATTCTCCACAGCCGAGGTCCTGGATCTTCACAGTGGTCTCAACCTTAGGAAGTGTGGAAGATGGTGGTGTAGCAGAAGATGTGGATGAAGTGGACATGGAAGGTGATGTGAGTGTGGATGGGTCAATGTATTTAGAAGAAGAGGGGCCAAAAGCTTCTTGGTTGATAGGCACTTGGTTTGCAGAAATACCCCTTAGGTTGGTACAATATTGAAAAGGGTCGAGGTCTCCATATATAGTGATTTATGTGCCATCAAATGGAAATTTTAAGCATTGGTGATATGTGGATGGAACGACTTTTAAGGCATGAATCCATGGATGGCCAAGAAAGATGTTGTAAGGTAATTCTAGATCCAGGACCTGGAAAGTTGTATCCACAATGATTGGTCCCACTCTCATAGGAAGGGTAATAACGCCTCGTGAAGAGCATTATTCATCATCATATGCTTTTATTACTATACTCTTTGTAGGGTCCACACATGCATCATAAAATCCTAGAGCCTTAACCAATTTCAAGGAGCATATGTTCAATCCTGCTCCACCATCTACTAAAACTCTTCTGACCTTGTGCTTATGGGCGAAAGTTTCAATGTGTAATGCATCGTTATGGTTAGTCTCAGGTGACGAGTAGTCTTGATCAGAAAAGGTGACATGGTGAGGTGTAGTGAGGTATCCTACCATGGTCTCAAATTGGTTGACATCAATATCCTTAGGGACTGACAAATCTTACAGGGTTTTATCCAAGATGGCCTTATGCGAGGGAGAAATGTGAAGTAGCTCAAGTATGGAAATTTGCACAGGGGTTTTGCCTAACTGATCGATAAGGTTAAACTGACTCTTAGGTTGCCACTGCTTTGTGGATGAGTCGAGTTGTGATTGTTTATGAGATGGACCGGGTATGGTGATTTTAGGTTGCCTAGCAAGAGGCGGGCTAGCTATGGTGATCTTGCCACTTCGATTAGTAGCATTGCATTGGGGTGCTCTCTTAACTGTGATGGTATTGACACATTCATTATCAGTTTGGATATTGTTTATAGTGGTTCCACCAGAATAGTCATACTTGGCGCGGGCGAAATTGGCTTGATTATTGTTCATCTTTGGACCTGATGTGGAAGCATTATTAGAACCATGGTCTTGCATTGGGTTCTTATGAATGGTATGATCTGAATTAGAGGAAAATTGTGGTCCACCTACCTCAATGATACGATTCTCAATAAGGTCTTGTACCAAATTTTTTAGTTGTCGATAGGAAGAAGTTTTATGTCCTTTTGCCCGATGATAATCGCAAAATGCATTATCATCCCACCATGTTGGTTTGAATTGTTCTAGGTCATATGGTTTTGGTTCTTGAAGTGTGATGACACCATTCTGAAGGCATTTCATGAGGACTTCCTCAATAGGTTCACCCAAAGGAGTGTATGTGCGACCCTTGGGGAATTGTCTTATTTGTCGATATTGTCCTTGATTTTGATTGTTTTGACCATTTTGTTTGTTTGTGATGGCATTGGTGGGGGGGGTTAGTATCTTCATTGGCTTGTTTTGCGGTTGAACCCCTTTTAGAGCCAGTACATGACCCATAGTGTTTGCATCCTTAGCGTCCACAACATCGTCATTGGTAACATGTTTATTTTTGACCCAATACTTATTTTTGTCAGTGGGAGGATTTGCGTTTGTGTTTTTAGCACCGTATCTTAGCTCTCCCTTTGTGATAAGGGATTTCTCAATCTGGACCCCTTTTTCGACTAGGTCCGTGAAGGTTGTGCAACAATGTACTTTTAATGCATATTTTAAGGGTTCTAGAAGTGTTTGAACGAACATGTCCACCTTTTCCTTTTCGGGTATGTCGATGTGGCAACAACTAGCTAGACTTCTCCATTTTTGAAAGAGTGGGATGAATGTTTCACCAGCATCCTCTTGCGTGAGATTGCATAAGCTAGTAATAGAGGTGTCCATATGAATGTTGTACGGGTAATTTTTTATGAATTTGTGTTTAAGCTCATCCCATGTTTGGATATCCTTTTGAGTGGAGAACCATTCAAGGGCAGGACCTGCAAGACTTTTAGAAAAAAGTCTCATCAAGTATGTTTGTTCATAGGCGACGTCCATACAGTTGTTTGCAAATTTGCGGACATGTTCGATGGGGTTTGTCTTTCCTCTATATTTGGTAATATTAGGTGACACATATCCTAGAGGAAATGGTGGCATTTATAAGTTCATATCGAAGGGATATATGGATATATCATATGACACTTCTAATTTTTTACCGGATATTTGTATGTTTTCTATGGTCTTCTCTAGACCCATCAGTTTTGCTTGTAAGGCACGATTATAGGGTCATTTGTGTTCCCATACATAGGATTGATTGGTACGCCATAGGTCCCCATTTGTTGTGCATGGATTTTGGTGTATTGTTGAGGGATGGGTTGTTGTGACATGTGTGATGTGTTTTGATTTGCGTGTTGTTGGTATTGAAAGTTTGGATTGGGGGCATGTTGGTGGGTATGAATATAGGATGAGTATGTTGGGATGTGTCCCCCAGCCATTTGGGTCGATATTTGGGGAATATGGTGACCTTGAATATTTTGATGTGCGAATGATGCCATAGGTTGTGTGTTTTGACTACCTTGTCCAAATTGTTGGGTTTGTACAAGGGGAATGGTCGTATTTTTTCCTTGGGAGGTGATGGAATTAGACTGTGTTGATGTGTTAGCATTTTGTTGTTGTCCTTGAATAAAGATACGTCGTTTACCTCCCCCCAAAGGATTTTGTGAGATACCAATGATAGGATATGACAAAGATGTATTCATGGTACTAGATGTAGTTGTCAATGGAGGATTTGTATGGATTGATGATGCCCCCATGGCATTTACCGTAGTGGTAAAGAGAGGATTGGAATAACTTTCCCACACTTTCGAGGACCCAAAGGTGGTTCTAGCCGATTGTGACGGTGTTGTAGATATTGTGGGCACTGTGACGGATTGTGATCCTCCAATGGATGTAGTGTTTATTGAATTGAAGTTGTTTGGAATGTTGGAGGTAGCACTCATGGTCATTGTGACATTTTGCGAGGTAGCGTCAAAAAAGGTATTGCTCGTGGTGTTTGGATGTTGACCACTATTGGACATGTTATGTGCATTGTGGACATTAGGGTCAGGAGATGTTGATCTCAACATGTTAATGTCGAATCCATGGGGTAACTTAGCTCCTTGACTTAAGAGTATGACCAAATATCTATCTTTGTCATATAGGACCATTTGTTCCATGAATTGGGATGCCTCTAGATCTTGTGTTGCTACCTCTAGGTTTTCCTCAAGTATTTGTCTGTATTCATCCTTACGTAAGAATGGTTCAAAGGGGTTGTTTAATGAGGATGGTATGGTCGTGAGAGGTTGAGTATTTTTGTTGCTAAATGGGTCGTCAAAAGTCCAATTTGGGTCATAAGTGGGATTGGTGATATTTGAATTAGAATCTTGTCCAAAGTTTTCCATTTGTCTTTTCTTTCTTTGGAGTCTAGTTTCCACCATAAAAGGGAATTTCTCAAATGAGGTAATGAAAATGATGATGAAATGCAAGGATGATACTAGCCTATGTTTTTTTTTTTTGGTATTTTTTTATTTTGAGGGATGACAATGCAAGGTGATGACTAAGGAAATGATTGATGCAAAATGACAAGGTTGTCAAAGCCAAAGTGTCGAATGAGGACTAAGATGGTAATGCTAACGAAGGACTAAGGCGATTAATGCAAATTCTAGGTTTAAAAGGAGGACTAGAGGTGGACAATGTAAAGTCTAAGTTCAAAATGATGACTAAGTTTGGAAAATGTTTGGAGAAAGGTTTGTTTAACCACTCTAAGCTTGACGTATGTATCAATTTAGGTTATCAAAAGGACTTGTTAAAGGGACTAAATGACGAGGTCAAAATGATGAGTGAGTCTACCTAACTAGACTATTGAGTTGGAGGTTCTCACAAAAATGACAATGACCGAAAAGAGGAATAATGACTATGTCCCAAGATACCCTAATTTTGAAAACAATGGTTTTTTGCAAAGTGAGGAGATTTGGCCTAATCCAAAGTTTGCCCAAAATGAAACCTAAGGAAAAAATGGCGATTATGACGCCTAAGGAATGCAACTAAAATATGGGAATTTTAAACCTATGGTTAAAGTGCAAACTAATGAATGCAAATGATGGACGTTTTGAGCAATTTCGATTCTGGTTTCTGACAAAGATTTTTGAAAAAGATGTTTGACAGTGGGCCAAGATGTTTGAACTCAGATTCTGGTCTGAAATAGGGTTTTCTTTGTGGACAGGAAAATGCATCATTATAGGCAGCAAATGTGTTGCATCTATCAAATGCAGCTTTGGGAATGGCAAATGCGGTTCAGTTTTGCAAATGCAGCTTTAAAGAAGTCAAATGCAGCTTTACAGAAGGAAAATGCGGCTTAAGATAGGAAAATGTGGTGTTTGGAGCAACAAATACGGTTTGTCAGAGCAGATGCGTTGTGAAGTCTGACAAATGCAGTGCGACAGAGCGAATGCGATTTGACAAATGCAGCTCAAGATGTTAAAAAGTCAATTTTTTGATGTGGTTAAAAAAATGAATTGTTGAAAGTTTGACTGTTTGTTCTGATATGTTGGAGTGTTGTTTGTTTTTTTTTATTAACCAACAAACACTTGGAAAGCATGATATTTTGAAAAGTAAACAAACACACAAGAGAACACATATGATCCTAGGTTAGGCTATGATAGTAGTCGCTAGACTCCACATGGGTTTCCCCAGCCGCATATCAGTAGCGTGTGAATCCAGAAGCTTGGTTGCACAGACTCCCCCTTACAGTGCACTCTCTTCTCAAGCCAACCAAGCTTCCAACCCCCATGAAACTCCCATGGCAAATTGATCACCTCTACTAAAGATTGTGAAGACGTGGAAGGCTTCACACCGACCGGTGTTGTACTAGCAAATAGAAGGTTTTGGGCTTACTACACAAGATTTTTTAATTCGGGACCCCTGTTTGAGTGGCCATACATGGGGCAAGAGATTAATCACTAATTAGGTGGCACTCCAGCCTGAAGAGGTTAAGCTCAACAGGGTTTATGGGAGTACAACTCTGTCTATATGACACATTCGCACTCGTAATCTTAGGTTTTCCCTTAAGATTCACATTTATATACCGGCCGAGGGTAGCTTGGCTTTAGCTCCGTTTCCGGTTTGAGTCGTGTTGGGGTGATGAAATCCCCAGGCAGGCCCAATTTCTAGAGGCAATAATCATTTCTCTTACACCCAGGATCGCATTACTGTGCAAGGGGAGAGGATACTCTGGTTATTGCATCAGGGTTTTATAACAAATAAAATGGGTTAGGTTTTTTGATCACCAAGTTTTCACAAGGTGAGAGCATAATCACCTACCATTTGTTCAAACACAATCAAACACTTGCAAACAAAGTTCATTTTAGTGCACCAATGGAAATATTCCTAAACTAAAAATCACAAACAAATGGTTTAAATGATAAATCTTCGACAAACGTAGCTGCAAAATCACATGTCAGTAGTTTCATCAAATGCCTTTGGGCCACGAAAATGCTAACGCCACATTTTGAAAATCAAAATTAATAACACAAAGAACCTATGCTATAAAAGAAAACCAGAATTCCCAACATAAAAGAAAAAAAAAACAAAAAACAAAAAGAAACAGAAAAGGACAAAAACCAAAAGCCAAAGGGAAGAAAAATTCACTAGGCAGATGTGTCGCAGCAGTGCGATGCATCGCTTTCTGATAGGCAGATGCGTCATGTTTCTGTCAAATGCAGCTTTTTGTACTGCTAATGCGTCACCTCAGAGAAATTGCGTCATTTAGGTTATCGAATGTGTCGCGATGCATCAGATGCGGCTCGGGAAAACTCAAATGCGTCATTTTGTGCCTGTTCCTACAAAAAAAACATAAAACACAAAAAAAACTGTACGAAACAGAAAAAGAACAGTCGGGTTCACTAATGTATCTAAGGGTTATTTTCCCAAGGTTAGATTATCAAATATCAAAGCAAAAAACCCAAAGAAAACTATCAAGCACAATGGAAACTAAACACAAATAAAAAGATTATACCTGTCATCGAAGCTTCCATGATTTACCTTCATAGCACCTTCTAACTTGCTGATGGTTGTGTTGCCCTCAAATTCAATGTGCGAGCAATCTTCAACTATGACAATGCCCTAAACAAGCTTTGAAGGATTTGAAGTAACTAAATGAAATATAAGTGTCTATGCCTATGACAAAATAATTAAAATTCCAAATAAACTCTAAGCATCAATGCGTCAGAATAACGAAGTTCATGTGTGTAAGTCTAAAAATGTGAGCAAACTTGGCATTTTATAGAAAATGCAATTTTGAATGGACAAACGAGATTGAATTTTGACAGAAGCCTAAAATCAGAGGATGAGATTTAATGTGACAAATCCTAATCAGGGTTAGGGAAAAATTATTCAATGAGTGGTCGAGATGTCATCTGAGAAGATCAAATCAGTGATGGAGAATAAATGAGACAATTAGTCAGAAAAATAAAGATTTTTGAAAATCAAGAAGATAAAGACTGTCTGATTTGTGAGATTCAAAAAATCAAAAAGATAAGAGTTGAACTGAAAAGCAGATTTGAAAAATCAAGAATTTGCTTGATTACTTGATTTTTGGAAGAATATTACCATTTTGAATTAAATTAATTCAAAATATGGATTTTATGTGATAATAAATAATCGATTTTTAGATTATTTACTAAAATGAACTGGCAGTCAAGAATGTGAGATCATTTTAAATAATTTCATTTATTTAAAATGAGGGAAATGTTAAATTAGGTAATTAAATAATTAAAGATAATTATTTAATTTAGGGGATATGATCAATAATTAAATAAATTAATAAATTCATTTAATTATGAGAATTAGTGACATATTAAATAAATAAATGAAATTCATTTATTTAATAATCAAGAAGAAAAGATGAATAAAGGTAATTAAATAAATTAAGAAATTTATTTAATTAGGGGAAGACTTAGACAATTAATGACGTATTTAATAAATAAATAAAATTTATTTATTTAATAATCATGAAGAATAAAAGGACATAAATTAATTAAATAATTATGAATTATTTAATCAATAGTCGAATGTGGACCAAGGACATAATTATATGTCATAATTATGCTAGGACAAAAGTGGTAAAAATAGAGCTTGCAGGCCTAGGTCATTTTTAAGTGTCTACACTTACCATTAGGGATGAGTTATTGATTGATTACCGCTTCTTAAAACGAACTCATGCACGAAAGAAAAGGGAAGAACAAGGTCTCCCTAAGGATGTTCTTAAGGGTGGAAAACCAAATAATAATAAATGAGTGTGGATTGATGTTTTATAAACTATGTTGTCAAAAATTTGTTTTATTTAAATTATTGTATAAAAAAGGTAGTCTATAAAATAATGTTCCATTATTCAGTTAATGTATATATGTTCATACAATTTATATTTTTATTTTTTAGGCCATATTTGATTATATTTTTTTGAAATTGATACATTTATGATCTATCCAATTGTTGCCAAACATTAAATAATGCTTGTGTTTGATGATAGGTAGAAGATGTTGATGAAACACATACTAATACCCAAGATCCAATTGGGTTATTAAGATTTGGACGGGATGATCCAAACCATCCTTTAAACAATACCAGGGTGAAAAGAGAAAGATTGAAGAGAATACTACCAACTGAGAAATTTAAAGAGCTGATGAGATCCGCATACAATGATGACATGTCACCTAGCCTTAATGATGAGGATCATGATAGTGAAAATGTAGTGCATGAAGAAGGATTGAATGAAATTCTTGCAAGTTTCTTTGGGGATGGAAACAATGATGACAATAATGATCATATGGTTGACAATAATGATGATAGCAGGGGTAATTACCGCCAATGTAATGTTGATGATAACAACCTGAAAGACTCCATAAAGCAAGCAGTGAAGACACCTGTGTTCAAATCGGGTGCAAGTAGAACCTCAAAACTAGCATTCACATTAATATTATTAGAAATCAAGTCACTATTTGGTTGGTTAGACAAAGGATTCACTACCCTACTAAAGTGAGTTGAAATCTATTTCCTACTTTGCATTGCAATTGGTGTACATAATTTGTAAACATTCATCAACTTTGTTTATAATTCTTTAAATGGATTTTAAAACCATATATTGTATATAAATAGTCCTAGTATAGATTGAAATATCAAACATGTTCATCATAAGTTAAACATTCAATTGATTTAATCTCTGGCAATCTTACAGGGCACTAAAAACTAAAATATTCCCTGAAGAGAATGTGTTGCCATCAACTTGCAGAGAGGCACGTGTGTTGTTGGTTGAGTTGGGGATTGAATATAAGAAAAATCATTCATGTAAAAATGATTTCATTTTATACAGAGATGAATATCAAAACAAGGTAGAATTCCTTGTATGCAAAGAGAAGAGATGTCGTACAAATGTACAAGGTCCTACAGTTCCAAAGAAGGTTTTACATCACATGCCAATTATGCCTAGACTTCAACGAATGTTTCATTGCAAGTCACTTGCACAATTGATGGACTGGCATGCAAAGAATAGGAGTAAATATGGATTCATGCAAATTCCAACTGACTCCAAAGCAATGAGACACATAGAGGAAAAATGGCCAAGAAAATTCAAAGATGAACCCCGTAGTATCAGGTTTGGTCTTTAAATTGATGGAGTGTGTCCATTCTCTTTCTTGAGCTCAAATTATAGTGTTTGCCTAGTCGGATTGATAGTATACAATATTTCCCCCATGGATGAGTGTGAGAAAGGAGCACCTTATGCTGACTCTCATTGTTCTAGAAAAACATCAAGTTAAAAACATGGATGTTTATCTTGCGCCTTTTATTGATGAGATGCAACTACTATGGAAAGGCATAAGAATGCATGACATATCATGTCCTCCATCAAATAGGTCCTTCGTGTTGTATGGTGTTCTATGTTGGACTATTCATGATTTCCCAGGACTTGGTGTTTGTTCTAGTAAGATAAAATATTTACGTATTTACACTCATAATTTATTTTCATCCCAACTTTCATACTTAGTTTTATACTATTTTTTTGATGTCATTAACATTACTTATTGAATTTCAAGGCTTCAAACAAAGGGGATATTTGCATGTCCAAGATGTGCAGAACAATTTCAAGGGTGGTATTATAAAGATCTACATAAATTTATTTATGCAAACAATAGGATTTTTCTACCACTAGATCATAAGTTTAGAAATCACCTAAACAATCAATTTGATGGAAAAGTTGAAAATAGAGGCCCTCCCATGATTATGGGTCTAGGTGATTGGATTAATAAGTATGAAGATGTTGAATTGAAAGCTTGGGAGGATTTTTTTGATCTAGGTGATTCAATTGAAGAACCAGAACAAGTTGTAATTAATATACCAAAAGGAATGAAAAGGAAATCCATATTTTATGAGCTCCCTTACTGGAAGGATCTATTAATATCTCACCTATTAGATCCTATGCACATCTTCAAAATGTCCCAGATTCTATATTTCTACATATATCAGGAAAAGAGATATTACTCTTTTGCATACCAAAATTGATAGAAAACATTTGTGGCCAAATAGGGAAAATGAAACATATGTAGAAGCTCCATGGATTTTGGAAAAAAAAGAGCTAGACCAGCTAAAAAAATGTCATCCGTTCAATAAGGACACCTACTAGCTATGGGTTATCATTGGCTAAAGCTTTTGCAGTTGATGAACATATCACAGGATTTAAAACACATGATTTTCATAATTTTATGAAGGTATTATATATCATCGTTTAACATTTACTGTTAACATTGATTAAGCACTAAATATATTTTGATATTTTGTTGTGTGATAAAAAATTACTAATGACCTTTTCATAAATGTGTTTGATAGCATATCATGCCATCAGAAATTAGTGGGGTTCCTGTCTTACAGTTGACTTAAGGAATGCCATAAGTCGATTGCCAACATTTACAAGGTATGTGGTTCTATGAAATGTTCATGTGTGAGAGACATAGAGATGTTATATTTCATTTTAATTTTTGACTAAAGGTTCATACTAATTTACTATTCTTATATTAGGTGAGTGACCTCCAAGGAGATCCACGAAAGTGTCAAAATGGAAGAAGGAAATTGCATAAATTGTATGTGTATTTGAGAAGGAGCTCCCTACAAGTTTCATGGACCTACAAGTCCATTTAATTATACACCTAGTTGATGGCATTGAATTGGTAGGTGTTGTATCAAAGAGGTGGATGTTTTTCTTTAAGAGGTATATGAAAACTCTAAAAAGATATGTCTGGAAAAAGGCACAACCAAAGGGTTGCATGGCTAAAGGGTATGTATTGAATGAAGCATTTTTCTTCCTGTGTGAATTCCTTGGTAAGAATTTTGAAGATGGGCCTTCTAGGATGCAAAATGAGCATCAAATATTATTGATGGAGAAAAACCACAATCTAATGGTGTTCAAGTAGAAATTAGTAAGTAAATCCATGATTAGTGTGGTTGTTTTTCTTGCAATCATTAATTTACTCTATAATTTATTTGTCAAATTAACAGCATGACATTTGGAGTTTTAAATAAACATGTAGACATGTAATAAATGTAGACTAAAGTGCTATACTCGACAAGTTCATTTTTTACCACATGGACTTTATCAACAAATGGATTGATCTATATGATATAAAGAGAGAAGAAGTGTTAGAAGCAAGGAGACAGTTTAAGAGATCAAACCCAAGGAATACTCCACTTCCCACTAATCTGCTTGGGGAATGGGGAAAATATTGCACACTAAAATGGGTTACTAAAAAATTCAAAATCAAATAGAAGATGTAGGTATAGATTCAAAGATAACAGAAGATGAAATCAACATGTCTAGAGGATGTGAAAGAAAGGTATAGTTGAAATTTTACAAAATGTTGTTTCCTTACAGTTTTGACACTATTAACTATTTTAATATTCATCATTATATTTGTTTTCATTGAAATAAATGGTCTTTTACAGGTGAGGAAATATCCAACAATGTGGGCATATGGTCGACATTATCATGTAGAAAGTGTAGATTTAAAGAGATGATCCTTCGATTGTGGCATCATGGTTGACTTCAATCAATCCAGTCGATCAAGCTCAAAAGATAAGAATATAATTGAAGGGAATCTACAATATGTTGGGAAAAGACAATAAATTATTGAGTTGGATTACCGCTCTTTTAAATGTTTTATTTTTAAGTGTAGATGGTATGAAGCATTTGAGAGGATACGAAGACATGATACCCATAATGGATTATTTTCTATAGATTCCTCATGGTTCCTACCAGAGGATAAGGAGCCTTATGTTCTACCAATTCATTGTGAGCAAGTATTTATTTAACTCAAACAAGAAGCAGTAGTGATCATTAATCTATTAATTCATATTTTATTGTGAATATATACATGTGTTTATTAATCGATAAAATTGTTATAACATACGTCTAATATATGTATGTCGTTCATGTGCAGGTATTTTTCTATGAAGATATTTTGGACCCGAAATGGATATTTGTCATACATTATGATCCAATATTAAGGCACGTATTTGAAGATGCATTAGTGGATACTAAGCAAAAAAATGATGACCAACAAAATGAGAGAGAGGGATTAGAGAACATCAAAGAAATTTGTACATCCATGATGATGTTGAAGATGGTTATGTTCAGGCACAAGAAGACAATAATCCAAAGTTAGATGATGTTATGGAAGACAACAATATGGATGGTATAGAAAATGATGATCCAAATACATCTGGTAACAATATAGATGGTCTACAATCAAATTTCCATGATGATGAAGATGATGTAGGTCAAGATGAGGATGATGATAATATTAAATACTTGAAAGAACATATGAACATTGACAATGATACACTAGATGACATTATAGCAAACAATAATGTTAATGACCAAGACTTCTAAATTTTTAGAATTATTTGCAATCCATGTTTAAAAAAGGATGATTCTTATGGCCTAAACTTTGAAATGCTTCAGTAATATTATTTGTGTCGATACAAATTACCTATTGCAATATCCTTAAATTGTTCAATATTTGGTATGAATTGTTGGCAGAAAAAAATAGGATTACTTGGATGCTTCTTCCATTCATTGTGTATCAACATATGTTCATGAAGACACAAAAGTTAATAAAATATTAATGCACGTAACTCACAATTACTTAAATAAGAAACTTTGTTAACTTTATTATTTTTAAATAGTTTTCATTTTTATGTTGAACATAATTTTGAACATGTAATTGAAAACATCCATAGTAAATTCTTTACTATATCAGCATATTCATTCACATAAGCACATTATTGAGGCTCAATAACTGATATTCATTCAAATATAAGAAGAAATAAGTATGGAAAACATTAAAAAAAATTAGAATGATAACACAGTCATGGAGAAGCTCTGATAATAAGATGTTCTATTTCATTCATAAGCTCAAAAGTTACACCAGCAGCGTTTTGGTACACCCTTCCACTCATAACTTTATTATTTTTTTTCAAATTTTATATAGAGATTACATAATATCAACCATAATCCCTAAGCCATTAACCATTAAACTACCTAACCCCTAAGCCCCAAATCCCTTATCTTTTGACCCTTAATCCCTTAAACCCTAACCCCTAATCCCTTAACCTTTAATCCCTACTAGATCAGAACAATTAGGCACTCAATTAGAAACTAAATTAGTCGCTAAATTAGGTGCTAAAGTAGGCTCTAAAGTAGGTGCTAAATTCAACACTAAATTCGACACTAAATTAGGTGCTAAACTAGGCGCTAATTTAGGCACTAATTTAGGCGCTAATTTAGGCGCTAATTTGTGCCTAATTAAGCACCTACTTGTTTTGATTAGCGCAAAAAAATGTCAAGAATAGTGTCATCCCAATAAATAGTGCCGACTTTTTCAAAAAATTGGAGAAAAATACATTAAAACAATGGGTGGAAGCAGAAAATGAAACAAAAAAGGGAGTTAATCATAGGGATTTGTTGTAGTGCGATGGTTCACTACCAAATGGCTCACTGTCCAGAATAGAAAGAGATAGAAGAAAGGTAGGCCCAATACCAAATATCAATTGCAAACAATGCATCTGACCTATGTTGAAGATACAGTTCCACTAAAGCTCAAAATACTGACTTAACACACTATTTTTCACCTCGACTCCAATTCGCACTTATTTTCTCTAACTATTGCACACACTTAATTATCTCACTCCACACATCTCACACCACACTCTACATCACACTTTACATAAGGAATTAACCTCGTATATATATCGTTTCCAACACAAACATAAATTAGGTGGACCTAATTGATGTACCATGCATCCTCATAACTTGTCAGCTCAAAATTCAATCATATACATCAATTAAGCCCACTTAATAAAATATTAGGATAGGTTGGCATGACCTATAATAATTCCCATAATTATACTCCAAACTCTAATCATCTCTGCACAACCCAAAATACTTAGGTCGGCACCACTGGTGAAGTAACAATAGAATGAACCATTTGTTCACTCACAACTTGAAAAATGAACAACAAAATCACTTGCCTCCTGGAGAAAACATACTATAGGAATCCTCAAACACTTCTACAAGTCTACATACCAAAATTTTCATCCACAGTGGAATATAGAGCATTACAATCATACTCTATCACAGTTACATTGGTATTTCTAGACTGATACTCTGTCACTATTATCTTACACTATGGAAGACATCAGATCATGAAATTTTTTATTTAGAGTCTTCCAACATACACCATCATTACATCAAAATGGCATAACCAAATTCTTCATGGTGGAGAAATTCAGATAAAAAGACTGGTTCTCTGAACATTGGAACTACATTCTGAAGTTAGGAAATTATCTGATCATTTGATCTTCATCAAACCAACACTTTTGCATATTTTCCATGGATTTCCATATATAATGGGTTGACATCAATGATAACACCATATGACATCATATGCTAATCAATATCCATTAATCTCTATATTCAACATAAGTTGCAATCACACAAACTTCAATGAAAAACTTCCAACAATCTCCCAACAAGTGACGTTTCCAAAAATCTCCCACTTTTTCATTGATGGCAACACTACTCGAACTTCCAATATTCTCCAATATTCCCCCCCTTTGACATCAAGGGCAAAGGAGCCCTAAATATCAAAATTTTCAACTTTATACAATTCTCCCTCTTTGAAGATATATATATATATATATATATATATATATATATATATATATATATATATATATATATATATATATATATATATATATATATTTGTATGTACATGGGAATAAATCCCCCTTAATACTTCACTCCTATACTCATATCTTCAATAAAATTTGACCAAAAAATTATGCCACAAAACTCTCTAATACATCCACATATGTACATTGCAATCTGAAAATATATCCATACAAAATAAAAATGTACAACTTAGCTTATGGAGGGAAAATTGCATTGATTAGACACCTTCACTTTTGCAAGGTGTGGCTCTAGATCCTTCTTTGTTGTCTCCCATTCCTTCTTATCAAAAGGAAATTATTCCACATTGATTTTAAAACTTCAAATGGAGCTCTTCACCTTTTTTCTGGAGAGATGGGTACTAGATTTTGTTGTAGCATCTTCTTTGTATTAGCCAAAATTCCAATAAGAGAAGTAAGCCTTGCACTTACTAGGTCTTTGAGCTGATATTATTACACTATTATCTTTTCTTTATGCTCTTGTAGTTGGAAAAAATATCGATGCAAATTTTCAATTGCTATCCTTGTTGTTCCATATGCATCTTTCATTAGATAATAAACTCCATATGCCTAGGCAATCTAAGACTCTATTGAGTCCATCTAGTCTTTTATTCTTTTGGTAGAAATGATCTATTTCAAGCAAAATTGAAATAAAACTTTTGCATCCTATGCACAATTCTGAATATCCTTCAAGTTGCTCTGTAAATTACCATGTGAAGTACATTTTTCAAAAGCTCCTGCCAATCTCTTATCATTTATCTTCTTATTCACTTCCTTTTATAACTTCTCCTCTAGACCAGTAGAATATTCCTTAACTAGATCAAGGAGTAACCTCAGTTACTGCACACCGGATAAAGAGTTGTCAACATTTACATTGGGGCAGCTATCTTGCAGCACTCTCACTACCTCATTTATCATCTCAACACTCTTATGGTGAGTTTGTAAAATCTCCTATCTTTTAGAGGCATGAAATGCATCACCAATTTGTAGCTTTTGCAAGGGAGATATGTTGTCCATTTCAACCTATCATTGTTGCATAGGAATTTGTAGCAACTATGTTGACACCACTGGTTGGAACTAAAGCTACATATCCAGTAAAATCTTCAAGGAATCCCCAAAATCTCTGGAGTATTTTCCAACTATTTGAGTGCTTCCAACACAAAAATAAATTAGTTTGTCCTAATTGATGTACACAAACATAAATTAGGTTGGCCTAATTGATGTATCGTGCATCCTCATAACTTGTTGGCTCAAAACTTAATCATATACACCTTACAAAGGGAACCAAAGCATATAACATAGTAGAATAGGTCAGCATGACCTGTAATAATTCCCTTGATTTTGATCCAAACTCTACTCACCACTACACAACCCAAAATACTTAGGTCAGCACCATTGGTGAAGTAAAAATAGAATGAACCATCTGTTCAGTCACAACTTGACATGCAAACAACCAAAACACTTTCCACTTGGAGAAAACATACTATAGGAATCCCCAAACACTTCTACAAATCTACATACCAAAATGTTCATCCACGGTGGAATGCAGATAATTCCAATCATACACTTTATCATAGTTACATTAGTATTTCCAAAATGATACTCTGTCACTATTATCTTCCACTGTGGAAGACATTAGATAAATTTTGATTTAGAGTCTTCCAAAATTCACCATCATTACCTCAAAATGAAATAGCCAAATTCTTCATGGTGGAGCAATGTGGACAAAAAGACTAGTTCTCTGAACACTGGAATTACATTCTGGACATAGGCAATTATCCAATCATCTAATCTTCACCAAACCAACACTTTTGCATCTTTTCCATGGATTTTCATCAGTAATGGGTTGACATAAATGACAACACCATATGACATCATATGTTCATCAATATCCATTAATCTCTCCATTCAACTTAGGTTGCCATCACACAAACTTTAATGACAAACTTCCAACAATCTCTCCCAATAGGGAAGGTTTCCAACAAGTCCTTTTTATATTGTTTATGGGTATAGCCCTAGGGGAGTTGATGAGTTGAGGGATAGTGCATATATGAATAGGAAAAGTGTTGTGGTAGAATTATTTTTGAATACATTCATCAGATGCATAAGACTTGGTGAAGGAGAACTTGGAGAAGAGTGACATCAAATACAAAGAACATGTCAATATGCATAGAAGAGAATGGTATTTTTAGGTGGATGATATGATTATGACACATTTGAGAAAAGAGAGGTTCCCGTAGGGAACATACAACAAATTAAAATGGAAGATGATATACCATTTTAGGGTTTTTAGGAAATTTTCATCCAATTCCTATGAAATTGAACTTCCAATAGGTATAGATATATATCCCCTTTAAATCTTGTTGATCTGTACAAGTTTCATGAAGGGAAAACAAGTGCACAATGAGATACACACACAAATATT
This sequence comes from Sequoia sempervirens, assembly GCA_007258455.2. Classification (NCBI taxonomy): domain Eukaryota; kingdom Viridiplantae; phylum Streptophyta; class Pinopsida; order Cupressales; family Cupressaceae; genus Sequoia; species Sequoia sempervirens. The sequence goes on along the minus strand of VDFB02271358.1, from coordinate 524,856,603 downwards.
TAGGATGCACAAGGATGGAAACACTAGTTTCCTAAAATTATTTTTGAAGAAATAGATAAAGTGATTAAATCCCTAGTGGCTAAGAGAACTAGAGGCAAAGAATATATGGAATACATGGTCCAGTGGAAGAATAAAGTTGTAAATGAAGCCTCTTCAATGGATGGTGCAGAATTGGCCAAGTATGGGATTCCAATTATAGAATTGCTAAATTTTTCATGATTTACAGGATCATAGAATATTTCAGTTACTTAACATGTCTGATGCAAGATCATTTGGGTTTGTAAGAAATCCTACATCAACCAAAAATATTTTGTTTCAATTATGTTGCTTTTTTTTTTTAGTAGTGTGGGCTTCGACTAGTTTATTTAAGAGAATTTTCAAACATATTTTGGGAAAACTAATGGCATCATCTTATAGAGGATCCCAATGGGTATCTACATGTCAAAATTAATGAGTATTAGACAAAAATTAGGTTAAATTATGGCTTTGTGAGTTTTTGGTCTACTATCAATTTGTAGACTTATGGGTTGATACTAAATCTTCTCTTATGCAGATGTTTGGTCTACTATTGGAATTTGTGGTGATTTTTTTTTTAATTGGCTATTTACAACAAGTTCCTATGGATTTGATCGATTCCAATTTTTTAGCCCACACAATTGGTACCAATGGGTTTTTCCATATTTGTGAGAACTTTGGAGTCATCTATTTTTTTAGAATTCCTTATTCATTTTCCTATTTTAGGAATTCCCTAACCATCTGAATTCTACAAGCTTTTCATGGCCATTTGGAATTGCGAATAAATTCAAGTGCACTAAACATTTAAAAGTTTAATCAACTGATTTAGATGAATAGTTCTAATGTTGATGTCAACATGACATAATCCAACCTCAATAGGATGATGATGTCACCATATATAGATTTTGGAGTTTTTTGGCCAATCGAACATGAAGTGGAATCTCTTGTTTGAACTAGTCATTTGTGGATCTTTCATTTCTGGTGTAGGGGCACTAGGAGCTCCATTTTGGTCATTTTTTTAATTTTGGGTTTTTAGGTGATTAATGGGTTTTAAGGTCCAAAAAGGTCATTTATGACCATTTGCAATGTATTTAATTCATTTTTGGTGAGTTATGGGTCATGGGTTTGAAAGTTGTCAAAATTGCTGAAAGTTATCAAAGTTGCTAAAAATTGCCATGCAACTTTTGGCAAGTGGCAATAAAAATCAAGGAAACATTAAAAAAAAGTTATGAAACATTTGTAACTGATGAAAAATGAAAGAATAAGGTGTGCATGGTCGAATGCAAAGAGGGGAAGTTGATTTTTGTAATTTTGAATGAATGAGAGCAAGTTTTTTGTGGTTTTCTCAAAGTTGCAGCAACTTTTGTCATAGTGTACAACCTGTACAACCCATATATCAACCTGAAATAGATTGGAAAGCATGTGGATGTGAATCTAATTTATTTTAGTTTTACTGGCATCAAATTTCATCAAGTATTTTAAAAGTTATTGCATTTTTACTAAAACTAGTTTTTTATGTGATTTTCCAACGTTTCAGTCATATTCTTGCATTGTGTATGGCCTGCACGGCTTATGTATTGATCTGAAATCTATTTGGAAGCATATATATGTGAATCTACCTTCTTTTTATTTTTGTAGCACTACATTTCATCAAGTATTTTGTAAGTTACTGCAATTTTTCTAAAAACAGGTTAAAACCCTAGCTATGTCAGTTAGTGAGTAAAAAAATGTCATATCTTTTGTTTCCACCATAGAAAAATTGTAAAAACTTGTGAATTTTTTTTTTTTAACATGGTGAACTTCCATGCAAGTTTTTGGGTTATGGGTTGTATGTGTGAGGAAGATATTTTAACCAGTTTGCTTCAAGTTTGCATAAAAACAATGCAAAACCCTCTTCATGGTGTTGTTTGATCAATGCATTGCTTTGATTCATAAAGGGAAGGTTGTTAAATTTTGTTTGGTTTCTTGTAAGCTTGTGTAGGTCATGTGTTACAGGGTTGTTAAACCATTTCTCATTAGGTTGAATGCAAAGGTTTGTTATGTGTAAGAATCAAACAGTGAGACATCAAAATCTAGGAAGCATATGTGGTTCAAAGTTTAGAAACTTGTTGCTATTCATTAGTAATGGCATGGGAACGTAGGGAGAGGTCATGTAGACCTAAATCATGTTTCTTGAATTTTTTTGAAGGGTTGTGATAGAATATGTTATGACTATCCCAAAATTATACTGTATGAAGTCTTGGAATACAAGAGTTGCCAATCATAAATTGTTGCATTGTTGAATCAACATATAGGAGTTGTTCATAGTCTTTTAGGTTCTTAGACAAGTCTACCAAAACAATTGCTATGTCTTAAATTATGTTAGATAAAATCCTCTAAGGGAGTCAATTGTTAGAGTCTATGAAGTTGCACATAGGAGCAGCAATGGAGAACATGCAAGAACATCTTATCATTTTGGGTTATTGTTCTAAACCAAGTCCTTCCTCTGCATCAACTTCCTACTATATTTATGGAATTTTAGCTTGTTTTTTCATTTGAAAATGTTTAACCTACTATTTCACTCAATCTTTATGCAATGATTTTGTTTTTGTAATGGTCAGTATCTTGGTGCAGAGCACCTTGTTGCTCAATTTGATGAAAAGAGTCTAGTTAGGTTCCTTAAGTCATGTTAAGGTCAAATAAGGCCATTTTGGGCCATTTTATAATGTTTTTTGTGGTTTTTGATTCATTATGTGGTCATTAGGAGAAATATTGCAAATTTGCTAAATGTTGTCATATTGCAATTGTTGCAAAAATGCAAAAAGTGTTCATATGTGGAAGCCCAACAATCATGGGCAGTTGTAGAGGTAGTTTTAGGAATTGGTAGGTGTTATTTTAGATATAAATATGTTGAGAACTTGTGGGAGATGGCTGTTGAAGAGTTGGAAGGAGTATTCTAATAAAATGTATCAGTTTTATTACTATTTTTTGTGTATTTACTTCATTACTAGCCTATGTACAGGTCCATATAGCAGGGGTATGCTTTGAAATGATTTGAATATGTTGAAGGACTGTATTCGCTTTGATTTTAATTGACTCTTGAGGGATTTCATTGTGTCTTAAGCAATTTAGAGGTTGATTACCAAAGACTGGTCTAAAAATAGGGGTGCTAGGTTTTGAGGCCTAGAATGATCTAAAAGGCCATTCCACCTTTTTGTATTAATTGTTTCTTGGTGGAATGGGCCTAGTAAGTGTATTTTAGGTGTAGGAAATAGATATTTAAGTTTGGGAAAGGATATTTGGAGAAGAACTGCATGCTACCCTAGGGAAACTCAGATTTTAAACCTTTAGAACAAGGCTAGTGAGGGTGGATTGAAGAATTTGATTGAGAACTTGATAGATCCTATTGAAATCTATGAGAATAGGTGTATTTAGACGTGTTTTGAAGGTCTGAGAGGTCAGAGGAGATCAAATATGTGTAAAGGAAAGAAGCCCTAGTTGAACCAAATGTGTAAAGGGGTGAAATTGGTAGGTTTGTGAAGGAAGTGTATAGGAAACTTGGGGAGCAGCATAACTGGAGGATGAAATAAGTTTTTGCAGGTAGAATAAGGCTTATTAGAAGTGGTTTTAAGGTTGTGAGTGGTATGGTCATGTGATATCCAATAGCCCTAGCTAATTGTGAAGAAAGTGAGGGTTTTGTGAAAATAGGTCTTAATGGGCGATTTGTGACCTAAAAGTTGGGGATTCTGAGGTTTTAAAGGTTGTTTATTGACTTTTTGGAGGTTTCTAGGGTTGGTTGTAAGTTTTAAGGTGTGTCTCTTTGTAAAAGAGGCCTAATTCAAGGCCTAGTTCAGTGTGGAAGGAAAGTTTTGAGATTGTTGTTCCAAAGGAGTCCTAAGAGGGATTGAGATATGTGGAAGAAGGCCTAAATGGGTGCCTAGATTGATGTTTTATTACAGAGGTTTTTTGGGAAAGTTGAAAGTTGTGTTAAGAAAAGTAGGCCTACTGACCTACTAGGAAGACTAGGTGGAAGATTGAAAACAAGCCTAAAATTTAGTTTGTGAGAGAAAAGTGGGTTGAATTCCATTTGTATGGTGAATGTGAGTTGTTTTCCACCACTGTAATTGCATCAGTTGGTATCAGAGCACATCTAGTAGATCCCTGAAGGTGATTGGTTGAAGGTTGCACAAAAGGATAGTTGGAAATTGAAAAGACAAGACATGGCAAAGGAAATCAGAGAAGCAACACAAAGGAATGCACTTTTCAAGACTACCTGCAAGTTTCAATGTAAGGTATGTACTGTGATGGTAGATTCATGTATCCTAGATAACTTGGTGTCTCAGGAAATGGTTGATAAGTTGCAATTAGAAAGGATTCCTCATGAATCACCTTATTTTGTTTCTTGGCTGAATGGTGAGCATACTGTGTTGGTCAAGGAACAAACTTGGGTTGAGTTTCATATTGGTTCATATAAAAATAAAATTTTGTGTGATGTTGTACTTATGAGCATATGTCATTTGTTATTGGGAATTCCAAGGATATATGAAAGATTTGCTCTATATGATGGAAGGCATAATAGCTACAAGATTAGGAAGGATGGAGATACTTTTAATTTGATTCCTTTAGTGGAAGAGGATAGGAGACAATTCAAGGTAGCAAGAATACTAATGTAGGGAAGAAGAGAGTCTATGAGGCATGAGAAAAGAAATTACAATGAAAGTGCAACCATTACAAAGAAGAAGAATGTTAGGGCATTCAGTATTGACAGAGATGCAATGTTAAAGAGAAAAGTAGATGGTGAGTTAGTGATGAGGTCTGAAAAGGAAAATACCAAGAAAGAATCCTTTCTGAAGAATCAAAACAAGTCAGGAAAGCATGATGGAATCCAAGGAGAGATGGAGTTTTGTCAAGGAAAAGACAAAGAGGTGGTAGGACAATCAAGCACTATCAAAATAGGGATGTGCAGGTCTGATGAGACAGTGATGAGAACGAGAGATAAGATGGATGCAAAGGAGTTTCCTAGGGAAAGGCAAGAAGGGTTTGATGAGGTCACAAAAGGAGAAGAATATTGTCCACTGATTGGACAAGGGCATAAGGTGCAACATATGTCTGATAATAGATAAGATGGAAAGCAACAAGTGTTTGACAGTAAAAGTGTTGGAAGACCTAATGGAAAAGAGGTATTAGATGTAAAGAGATTGAAGGTTGAAGATAAAGTAAATGAAGATATTGTGGAAAGCCATGTAGGGCTTGTAAAGAGTGAAAAGATCAAGGTGGGGACAATATGGTGTCCCTTGAAGGTGGATAAGAACAAGGAGCAACCAAGCACTACAAAAATAGAGATTTGTATGTCTGCAAATATGTTGATGAGAAAGGCAAAAAGTCAGAGAATAAGAGAAGAAGAGGGCTAGGGAAAATGGCAAGAAAAAGAGTATAAGACAGTGAATGTAGAAGAGCAGCAATATGAGAGCATGGTATTTAAAAGGCAGAGTGTGGATAGTCAAGAAAAGAAGATGAGAGGCAAGGTACATTGTCCACTGATGGGACAAGAAGTTGATGAAACTGAGAATACAAAGATGGAAAGAGTAGAGAGTCAAAAGTGAGACAAGGTGCTGGAGAAGATAGTAAGCCAAGGATAATGGAAAATGACAGTGAAAGAGTTTTTAGAGGATGAGGAAGTTGTAGTCACCCCAAGAGGTGAAGTTGTAAGAGAAAAGTGTTTGCAGAGGGTTTCAATGATGGAAGGGACTAATGATGAGATATTGATAGAGATTGGCCAAGTGAAGGCTAAAGAGGAAGTTTTTGTGAAGTTGTTGTGGTTAGGATAGAGAGTTCTCCTTGGAAGATAAGGTTAGTTTTGGGGCAGTTGTATTTTTCCATGATAGTGGTTCTAAGCATGGAGAACCCGAGAATGGTTATGAAGAGAAAGGGTAAGAGACAAAGAGTGAAGGGAGTCTATTGCTACTTCCTTGTTTTGATGATTCTATTGATGGGAGTCAATCCAAGAGTCAAGATAAAAGGGGAAGGACAAAGTGAAGATTGTTTTGTAGTGAATAAAGAAGAACCAAATGAGAGAAGATGGATGAAGTTGGTGAAGACAAATCAGAGCATGGTGATGCAGATCCAAAAGGAGAATACAAGAGAAGGGTTGTTAATCATGGAAAAATCCAAGCCAAAGGTAAAGATGAAGCCATTGCAAGGGAAAGAAGGAGCATACAAAGTTGAAGAACAAAGAGTTGTTGCAGGTTCAAAGCATGAAGGCTTCCAAGGGACTTGGAAGAAATTTTATGGTCGAGTGAATGGTGCAGAGCACCTTGTTGCTCAATTTGATGAAAAGAGTCTAGTTAGGTTCCTTGAGTCATGTTAAGGTAAAATAAGGCCATGTTGGGCCATTTTATAATGTTTTTGTGGATTTGGAGTCATTATGTGGTCATTAGGAAAAATGTTGCAAATTTGCTAAATGTTGTCATATTGTAATTGTTGCAAAAATGCAAAAAGTGTTCATATGTGGAAGCCCAACAGTCATTGGAAGTTATAGAGGTAGTTTTAGGCATTGGTAGGTGTTATTTGAGATATAAATATGTTGAGAACTCATGGGAGATGGTTTTTGAAGAGTTGGAAGGAGTATTCTAATAAAATATCTTAGTTTTATTGCTATTTTCTGTGTATTTACTTCATTACCAGCCTGTGTACGGGTTCGTACAAAAGGGGCATGATTTGAAATGATTTGAACCTATTGAAGGAATATACTAGCTTTGATTTGAATTGACTCTTGAGGTATTTCATTGTGTCTTAAGCAATTTAGAGGTTGCTTACCAAAGACTGGTCTAAAAATAGGGGTGCTAGGTTTTAAGGCCTAGAATGATCTAAAAGGCCATTCCACCTTTTTGTATCAATTGTTTCTTGGTGGAATGGGCCTGGTAAGTGTAGTTTATGTGTAGGAAATAGATATTTAATTTTTGGAAAGGATATTTGGAGAAGAACTCCATGCTTCCTTGGGAAAACTCAGATTGTAAACCTTTAGAACAAGGCTAGTGAGGGTGGATTGAAGAATTTGATTGAGAACTTGATAGATCCTATTTAAATCTATAAGAATAGGTGTATTTAGATGTGTTTTAAAGGTCTAATAGGTCAGAGGAGATAAAATATGTGTAAAGGCAAGAAGCCCTAGTTGAACCAAGTGTGTAAAGGGGTGAAATTGGTAGGTTTGTGAAGGAAGTGTATAGGAAACTTAGGGGCAACATAACTAGAGGATGAAATAAGTTTGTGCAAGTAGAATAAGGCCTATTATAAGTGGTTTTAATGTTGTGAGTGGTCTGGGCATGTGATATCCAATAGCCCTAGCTAATTATGAAGAAAGTGAAGGTTTTTTGAAAATAGGTCTTAATGAGCGAGTTGTGACATGAAAGTTGGAGATTATGAGGTTTTGAATGTTGTTTATTGACTATCTGGAGGTTTCTAGGGTTGGTTGTAATTTTTAAGGTGTGTCTCTTTGTAAAAGAGGCCTAATTCAAGGCCTAGTTCAGTGTGGAAGGAAAGTTTTGAGATTGTTGTTCCAAAGGAGTCCTAAGAGGGATTGAGATATGTGGAAGAAGGCCTAAATGGGTGCCTAGATTGATGTTTTGTTGCAAAGAGTGTTTGGGAAAGTTGAAAGTCATGTCAAGAAAAGTAGGCTTGCTGACCTACTAGGAAGACTAGGTGGAAGATTGAAAACAAGCCTAGAATTGAGTTTGTGAGAGAAAAGTGGGTTGAATTCCCTTTGTATGGTGAATGTGAGTTGTTTTCCAGCACTGTCATTGCATCAAATTTGATCTTGTTCAACTTCCCAGCCACTAAAAGATAAGAAGAGTGAAACTCAGTTGAGAACTCAAGAAAATATGTATAGATTGGTAGATGATATAAATAATCTGAGGTGGTCCTACATTGTTCAGCTTTAGGAAAAAAAAATTCCCTATAGAATCAAAGGCTAGAAGTGATTAGGAAGTTTGGGCACTCAAAGATATGGTAAAACTCAAGCACAGTATTGTATCTAGTGCTCTTAATAGTATTGGTAATTTATCAGAGATTAATCTTAGTCCCAATACTTTAGCAGATGGTATAGAGTCTTTGATCAAGCTTGAACTATTTCACAAGACTCTTGTAAGTGAGAAAGAAGTATGGGAAGAGGGTAAAGCTTCATGGAAGGATATCCTGAAGAATCTCAAAGGTTCTTCTTTTTTAGGTTAATACAATTCTCTTTGTGTTCATATATTTTTGGCTAAATTTTGGTGCATACATATATATATTGGACCCCATCCTTTTCCATTGATGTCAAAGGGGGAGAGATAGAGATAGATAGAGGAAAAAAAAAATTGAGAACAATTTTGAAAGGGGGGGTATTTCAATTGCCTTATATCAGAAATTTGTTTTTGACATGCATGTTGCCATTAATGCCAAAGGGGGAGATTTTTGGAAATATGGAGCCTTGCAACATGAGCATGAATTATATGTGGATTGATCTAGTTGTTCCTATGTTTTCATTGATGTCAACATGGTGAAAATTGTATGGGAAGCTTACTTAGTTTACTAGAAGTTATTTCTACTAGAAGTGTTCTTTTTTGATAAACTAGAGTGTTGGTGTCGAGTCTCGAAATCACTGCAACAAATGATATGAATCTAATATCTTAACCATGTTATCATGTCTCATTCCAACAACTATATCCTAGATCTTGAGAAGTTTTGTTTTGTGAGAAGAAAGTTATCATTAACCAAGTTTAGCTCTATACTCTACAATTTTTTCTCTACTCAGCATATAATTAGTGTGGGAGACTCTACATTTTCTTAAGGAGGATATTCTAATGTTGCGGTTCTAATGGTAGTCTCTATGATGGTAGTGTGATGACAAATTGGTGCAATATTAGATCTGGAAGGTGTTTTCTCTGAGGATTGTATGTTGGTTTGGATTTTTTGTGGTTAAGTCCTAGTCTTGGCCGACCTAACATATGACACACATTGTAAATATTAGATATATCTTGTGGATGTTTTCTATAGATCTATGTTGACTTGATATGATGCACTACATGGATAAAAATTATTTAAATCATATATGGTGTTGACAAGAGTATTTTTTATTGTTTTTATTTCATCTAATTAGGCCGACCTAATTGATGAATTAGATATACTTGTATATATATATAAGATTCTTTGAAGGAAAAATATGTGGTGGTATGGGGTGTAGTAGTGAGGTGTAGTGAAGTGAGAAGAGGATCAATGGATATGTGAAGATCCAAGCCTAAATGCTTTATTAGTTGAGGATCATAACATAATTGTTGAGCAAATGTTGTGAGAGGCAGTACTTCTTATTCAAAGCTTCATTGGAACTGAACCTGTCACACATAAGGTGTATTCTATCAGTTCATACTCTTGGCAATGATCCATAACTTTTGTATCTTGGTGGTTAGCCATCTTTTGTATTCAGGTTGTGACCCTTTCAAGGACAGTGAGTCCTAGCAATGAGCCCTATAATATCTTGTATCTGGATATAATATATTGTGAGTTAACCCTCACCGTGGGTTTTCCCTTTTTGCATTTTCCACATAAAAATCCTAGTGTTCATGTGTGTTGATGCATTGTCTTGTTTTCATGTTCTCTCTTGCTGATTAAACCAAAATTGTGATAATGTTTAGATGGATTTTATTTGACTAGTTTTATGGAATACTAATTCACCCCCCGTCTCAGTATTCTAGATATTCAACAGTAGAAATGGTGATAATAAACAATAATTGTTTGATTGTACTCATGTAATAAAATTTTGTTACTACATATTAAAATTAGAGGTTTCATTAGTTTTGTGAAATTTATTTTTCTATTGAACTTTGTATTGGTTACATGATTGGGTGGTCGGATAAGGTTTCTCGATCCTAACTGCATCACATTCACCAACATGAGTATCTTATCTATGCCAAAATATCTTGCTAAAACACTACTATTATTTTCCTTTTATCATTTAACTTCTTAGAATACATGTCTAATTACCATTAAATAACATATCATTCTAAATCAAATGATTGATCCATTT
>VDFB02271358.1:524561760-524846452 GCA_007258455.2 Sequoia sempervirens | reverse complement strand
TTTACATCGTTGTTTTCCATTTTCCATCTTGGTTACATTTTCATCTTATCCTTACATTTTACGTATCATCTCATTTTATTACATCTTCATATCATTACATTACATCTTGTTTCCTTCCATTTCATCATTTCATATCATTTCATTTCATCAGCATATCATTCCCTTTCATTTCATTTTATCATACCATCTCATTACATTTTATATCATATTTTTTTAATCATTTTTCATATTCATCATATCATTTTCTCATCATTATCATTTTAATGTCCTTATTATTCATATAATTATCATTTATCATTTATCATCTCATCAGATTATATCATTTTATCATCTCATTTCATCTCATAATTTATTTCATTTCATACCATTACATTTCATCATCTCATTTTCATTTCATATCATTACATTTCATTTCATATCATTATATTTCATTTTATTTCATTTCATCATTCCATATCATTACATTTTCATTTCATATCATTACATTTCATTTCATCTCATCTCATTTCCATTTCATATCATTACATTTCATTTCATCTCATTTTCATTTCATATCATTATATTTCATTTTATTTTCATCATTCCATATCATTGTATTTCATTTCATATCATTACATTTCATTTCATCTCATCTCATTTCCATTTCATATCATTAAATTTCATTTCATCTCATTTCATTTCATCATTCCATATCATTATATTTCATTTCATATCATTACATTTCATTTCATATCATTCCATTTCATTTCATTTCATTTCATTTCATCTCATCTCATTTCCATTTCATATCATTACATTTCATTTCATCTCATTTCATTTCATCATTCCATATCATTATATTTCATTTCATCTCATTACATTTCATTTCATTTTCATTTCATCTCCTTACATTTCATTTCATATCATTACATTTCATTTCATCTCATTTCATTTCATCATTTCCTATCATTACATTTCATTTCATATCATTACATTTAATTTCATCTCATTTCATTTTATCATCTCATCAATCTTTTTCGTATTCATTACATTTCATATCATACACATCATTTATCATTCACATCTTTTCTCATTTTCAATACCATTTTATTTATCATTTTTCATACAACATTTGATTCATATTACATATCATATTGCAAATTAATCATTCCTTTCATAAACACAACATCACATCATCATCTTTTATAGCATTTGAAAAATTCAAAAACATAAATTTCATATATTGTATTTTCACATCATTTGCAAACCATATGTTTTCATAACAATTCATATCATATATCATATCATCTCAACACATTGCATTTTTATCATCATCATCCACCTGCATGAAATCATTAGTACACATCATATTGCACATCATCATATCATTATCATATCACATCATCCTGCAAATCATGTTAGTCAGTAAATCATCAAAACTATATATCAAAATCCATATCACATAAACAAGGAAATAAATGCATATCCATCTCATATCATCATATCAAATGCAACACATCATCAAAACTCATCACCGCTGCATATTATCGCTCATCAAAAACACATACAAATGTCCAACAGTCCAATGACATAGAAAAGTCTAGAAAAATACATGAGATATGATCAAAAATCAATATACATGCTCCAAGAATATGAGATACATTACATAAATCCTGCATACATCAATCAAGGTTGGTTGGTGGAACCCCTTGATGGAGCTGGTCTCGAGGATGGTGGCCTACCACTAGTCCCTGCATCTAGATCCCATCGAGGCCTGGTAACCCCCATGCTCTATGTAGCTGTCTGTGTCCTGCAACTGGTCCTACTATGGGATCGTGGGAAAGGCTCTATGCACTCAGGAGGACACAACTCCTCATATCGAACTTGATAGTACTCAGCCTCTCTAGCCATCTCAAAGCCCTCTGCAATAGCCTCTCACAATGATGCACTCTCTATAGTGCCCATAAGCCTCTGAGCAACACCCTCGGCCTCTACCGCCCTTCGTCTCAATGCATCTCTCTCTGTAATCAACTAGGCTACCTATGGATCTGGGGCAGGAGGTTGTGCTTGTGCCTGTGCCATACTCTGTGCCTATGCCTGGGACTGTGCTAGCTATGTCTATAGCTGTGCAACCACACCCTGTGCCTGAACCAACTGGCTCTGCAGCTGCACCTGTTGTCCTTGCAATGTCTGCACCTGGGCCTGCAGAGTATCTATTTGTCCCCGCTGAGAGGTGGAGGCAACCCTGATCACTGTCTGCCACCCAATCCCAGTCCTCGACGTTCGCATGATCTGAACACCGCCCAAAATGTTTGGCTTCGGTCTCACTGGCACCTGCCCTTCATCTCCGTCATCATCCCCATCATTCCCATCTGAGCTCTCCTCCTCCCCACTCTCCTCATCCTCTCCCCCAATCGTTGCCTGCTCCCCACCTGCCACATCCTCCTGTATCCCTGCCCTTGGTTGTGGTACCACTAAAATAGGTGTTGGCTCATTAGGACATGTCAACCGTGGAAATGGATGTGTATGATAATAAACAGAGTACTCCTCTGACATCCTAGCATCAACAATAGCCCGCCTATCATCCCATGCCTCAGGCACTAAAGCAATATACTCTGTATAGGATATCTGATATGAAATGCCAGGTCCCCATCCTGCCTCATCCTTGCTCCATGCATAGTGAGCAACACCCTGAGCCATACCCTCTGTGAATCCAAACTATCACTGAACCCGCAATGCCAAAAACCTAACAATGATGAATGGGGTCCTCCCTATAAAAAATTAGGGTATACATACGAACAACATCTCTAAATGATTTGTATCCTAGGGCTCACAATCTAGGTATGGCTGCCATATCACGACATCCATATCATCAAGGCACCGTCTTCAGTAATCCAGCTTTCCCAGCTTGGGCTGGACAAGGAACATCGAATATGCATATACATAGGCTCTACCTGGTGGCCTCACTCTGGGACAGGATGGTCTCGTCACTGCAATATGCTCCCATGCCCAGATCTGGAGTAGTGTAACGCTACATGATATACTCGATGAACCTCTATAAACCACCTGATGAAGGTCATGGTACAAATGAGCCAACATGCAACTCCCCTAGGCATATCTTCATGGATGTACCGGCATCTACTCCAAGATCCTCCCCCATCCCACTGATAGTCCCTTTGATCGACGATCTGAACAAAGGAGACCTCCAATAAATGCACCTAAAACTATAGGCAAGGCTGGATATCCCCTGAAGTCAGCCCATGGCACCCAATACCCTGCTATCTGCGCATCACCATATACTCTCCTCAGAGCATCTGTACCACCTAGCTCTTTGTGATCATAGAACACAAGGGCACCTACCACTGGAATACCCAATATCATGTACACATCCTCAGGAGTCATAGTCACCTCACCAGTCGGCATATGAAAGGTGTTGTGCTCCGAATGCCACCTCTCTGCTAGCGCGGTCAACATTCCCTTGTTGACCTAAATCAGAGGCATAGAAAACAAAGATCTCAACCCACATACCCCTATCAATGCTATATCATCTGGTGTCAGCTCGGGTATCCTATCCCACCTTGTCGAGTGACGCTCCCTAATTTGGAGGTTTTTGAAAACATCCTATTTTTGGTTAACACAAGAACAATCAATCAGTATCATATCAATGATTCAATCTCAATCAAGAAAAATCAATCTGACTCATGTCTATCTATCAATGACCCATATCAGTGACTCATATCAGTGGAACCATATCAGTGACCCATATCAAGTGTTCTATCTAAGTGATTCATATCATGCAATCAATACTCAATCTATCTATCTAGATATCACATCAATCTGATCTACCATCAATTACTATTTGTTTCTTTTTCAAGAATGCAAATTTATCAACAATCAAAACATCATCCTATTTGTATTTCAGTCATGAATGCAAATATGTTTCAATCAATCATCTACTATTTTTTTTCTATCGCAGAAAGAAAATTTATCAGAAGTCATATCAATCATCTACTCTTTGTTTTTTGTACAGGGGAAACAAAGTTATCAACTATCTACTGATTTCTATTTTGGAAACAAAGTTATCAATTATTTATCAATCATTCTATCCACATCAACATGATGAAACACCCATTTTTATATCTATTGACCAAAGAAATAATAAAAACATCATCATTTTTAGCAAACAGGCACATTTCCTAAAAGTGCTAATCTGCGGCCTCTATGCGCTAAAACTCATATGCGCTATTTTGTATCCTGGATGCGCTAAAACTTAGATGCATTGTTCTTTGCCCTGGAAGCACTCAATCATTTCCTCTATGCGCTATTTCCCTAAAAGCGCTAAAACTCTAATCAAAAGCGCCACTTTCTTCCCTGGATGCGCACCAACCCTACATGCGCTGTTGTGTTTCCTAGATGCACTAAAACCCTAATTTTCCTACGGCATCCTATAAGCGCCACTCTTTCTATCGAATGCGCTAAATTTGTTTCTACAGTGAACATGCAAAAAGCATCCTAGATGCGCTAAAATAAACATCGAAAGCACTAAAACATTCCTAAAAGCGCTAAAACGGACTATTTACGCTTAAATCTGCATGAAAAACATGAAAAATTGATTCAAAATGGAAAATTTCAACACAAAAGTGGTTGGATCTACTCATCGGTGGTCCATACGCCACTGGTCTCTGGTATTGGAAGGCCCGCTCGAATCTATGTCTGTGGTACGAAATCTCCATCTCGCCAGGTCACTATCAAAGCAACGGGATTCTAAAAGTCAAAAAGTGCAAATGACTTGTCCTTTTCTCCCTTTTTAACTTTTAAAGGTCAACCAAAAGTGGGTTTTTGTGGCATGTTATTTTCTTTTTATTTTTTATCTCACTTTGACCTTATTTTCACACTGGGGCATCCTTATACATCATTTTTCGAGAGTTAAATCACTGAATTCACATCAACATCAAAATCTCACCATTACATCAAATTTTTCAAACATTCTCAACAACTCATTTCATCATTAGTGATTTATCTCCCGAGGGGGCATCATTAATACCAGCAACATTTTTCAATTGGAAACATATCAGGCTCAAATCAGGGGCATGTCAGTCACATTTTTTCCAATCAAGGGCAAAAATTTCTTTCAAAAACAAGAATATTTTCTTTGAAGCAATACATTTCACACATCACTTCAAAGAGGGGCAAAATGTATATGCATAAAATTGGTCATGTCTAATTAATCCTAGCATTTAATTAAATATTTATTATTTAATTAATTTCTCTAAAGTCTTCTACATATGATTAAATTTAATTAATTTAATTGTATTGTTCATCCAATTTATTCTTCTATCATGATTAAATAAATTGATTTTTATTTAATTATTTCACATTCATATGTCCACTTGATTAATTAATAAATACACTTTATTTATTTTAATTAATTATCACTTTTTGAATTTAATTAAATCTTTTTTATTTAATTAAATTTAAATTTTTTTTTTCAAATCTTTCTTCTAATTAATTAAATATCTTATTTAATTAATTTCATTTACATACCATTTCTTAAAAAGATTAATTAAATATCTTTATTTAATTGAATATCTTCCATATCTTTTCAGAATCATAATTAAATATTCTATTTAATTATAAAATCTTTCATTATTCTTCAAATTTGGGGTAAATATTCTATTTTAAGAAAAATCTCCATCTCACCCATAAATAAATAATTGAATTTAATAATTCATTATTTATCGTCTTCAAAATCTTTCCATATTCTCACAAAAAGATGATTTTTTACAATTCATCTTTATTATCTTATCTTACCTCTTTTACAGAAAAGAAAACAAATCTTTCTTTTTGCTTTCTTCTATTTTTCTTCAGTCTTATCCATCCTCAACCGTTTGATTTGCCAGGAATTTTCACAATCGTTGATCATATCAGCCAATCAAAAGCTTTTGAAAAACTCTATAAATAGAACTACCAATCCAAGCAATGGTTACAACACACAACAGATGAATTAGAGATTAATTGCATTCTAGCATTATCATTATAGTTTTATTATTCATAGAATCATCATAATATTTCATTTTAGCAATCATGTTTAGCATTAGAGCAATCATGTCTTAGCATTACATGCATTTCATATTCAATCTCGTTCTCTAGGAAGACTGTTCGTTGAGCCTAGCATACAATCTGAAAGCCAGCTGGAATCAATGAAAATACTGGAGATAGAGGATGATAGGACGACATCGATAACAAGATACTGAGTTTGCAATCTCTATTATTTTAATATTATGTTTTTGATATAATGTCTTATTGGTGTGTTTGATTCATTTGTTTTTATACATTTATCACACATAAAATCAACCACACAGATATGGTGCTTTCTTAAGAGAAAAATGTGAAGCATTAGAGAAGTTCAAAAGTTTCAAAGCTATGGCAGAGAATGAAACAGGTCTGAAAATAAAATGCCTAAGGTCAGACAGGCATGGTGAGTTCACTTCCCGAGAGTTCAATTCTTTCTGTGAAGAGCATGGAATCAAAAGACAATTATCTGCTCCCCGAACCCCTCAATAGAATGGAGTTGTAGAGAGAAAGAATGGAACAATTCTTGATGCTACAAGAACAATGATGATAGAAGGAAATGTGCCTCACATCTATTGGAGAGAAGTTGTAAACAATGTTGTGTACACTCTAAACCAGGTAAATGTCAATGGTATTTCTGATAAGACTCCTTTTGAGTTGTGGTTTGGTTATAAGCCTACTGTTAAATATTTCAAGATATTTGGAAGAAAATGTTATATTAAGAGAGATGAGGACATAGGCAAGTTTGATGCAAGGGGCGATGAAGGAATATTTCTAGGTTACTCTACTAAAAGCAAGGCTTACCGGTGCTATAATAGAAGATTAATAAAAATGGTTGAAAGTACAAATGTCAGAGTTGATGAGGACTCTACTAGGTCATCTAGATACTATGGATATGATTCAGATGACCAACAAGATAGTACAGACAAAGGGAAGAATGCTTAGACACAAAATCAAGTTCATATTGTTTCGATAAATCAAGAAAGTCAGGAAGGAGAGACAAGAGGAAGTGCAAAAGAAAGAATAGAAGAACCAGAAGTATGAGAGAATCCTAAGATTCCAAGGTATGTAAAGCTGAATCATTCTGAAAATCAAATTATAGGAGATAAGAATAAAGGTGTGCAGACTAGAAGAAGGATTGCAGAAGAATATTGTCTGATTTCCAAGACTGAGCCTAAAAATGTCAATGAAGCTTGTAATGATGAACACTAGATGGAAGCTATGAAGGAAGAACTGATGTAGATTGAAAAGAATGATACATGGATTCTTGTTCCCAGACCTAAAGATAAAAATGTGATTGGTACTAAATGGGTCTTTCGAAATAAGTTGAATGAACAAGGTGAAGTGGTTTAGAATAAAGAAAGACTGGTATGCAAAGGGTATTTACAAATGGAAGGTATTGATTTTGAAGAAACCTTTGCCCTTGTTGCCAAAATTAAAGCTGTAAGATTATTTCTTGCTTATACTACATATAAGAACTACAAATTCTATCAAATGGATGTGAAGTCAGCCTTTCTGAATGGTGAGTTAGAAGAAGAGGTATATGTTGAACAGTCAGATGGATTTCAACTGACTGATAAGGAAGACATGGTTTTCCGATTGAAGAAAGCTCTGTATGGACTCGAGAAAGCCCCCAGAGCCTGGTATGCTAGATTGGATAAATACTTACTAAAGCTTGGATTCAATAAAGGTACTGCTAACAACAACTTGTATTTTAAGTTGGATCATGATAAATAATTGATTATTGAAGTCTTTGTTGATGACATTATTTTTGGAGGAGATGATGATCTATGTATGAAGTTTGTTGATGAAATGAAAAGTGAATTTGAAATGAGTATTGATTGGAGAGATGAAGTTCTTTCTAGGATTACAAGTCACTTAGTTAGACAATGGGATTTTGATATCTCAGTCCAAATATGTGAGAGAGTTGTTGAAGAAGTTTGGCATGGAAGACTCAAAGCCTGTTGGTACACCCATGGTAATTGGATGCAAGTTAACACAAAATGATGATTCTCCTAAGGAAAAAGAAACAATATATAGGTCAATGATTGGTGGATTACTCTACTTAACTCATACCAGACCAAACATCATGAATGTTGTCTGTATGGTTGCTAGATATCAAGTTGATCTAAAAGAATCTCATGTGACTGTTGTAAAGAGAATTTTTAGATACCTAAAAGTAACAATTGATTTTGGGCTTTGGTATCTTAAAAATGATCTTACCTTAAGTTCCTATACTAATGTGGATTGGGAAGGAGATGTAGATGACAGGAAAAGCACTAGTGGTGGTGCTTTCTTCCTAGGGAAGAATCTAGTGTCTTGGTTGAGTAAAAAGCAAAATTCCATATCCCTATCTATTGTTGAGGCAGAGTATATTGCTGCTACAAATAATTGTACTCAAGTGTTGTGGATGAAATAGATGCTAAAATATATCAGAGTAGTATAGGATGAGCCTATTTCCATATACTGTGACAACTCAAGTGCAATAAAAATATCAAATAATCTGGTGCTACACTCTAAGACCAAGCATATGTCAATCAAGTTTCACTTCCTAAGGGAGAAAGTGAGTGAGAAAGAAGTCAAACTAGAGTATGTGCCTACCAAAGAAAAAATTGCAGACATTTTCACCAAGTCATTACCAAAGGATACTTTTGAGTATCTCAAAGGGATGCTAGGGGTGATTACCTCTCTTGATATAAACTAGAGATGCATTTACTTGCATCAATCTGTGTGTTTCATAGCTATATTTTGATCTGGATTGATGTTTTTGTGGCTGCTACTCAGGGGGAGTAGTTAAATGTGCAGATATGTGGTTTAGAGCTTGTATTTGGAAAGATAATGCTTATATTTTCCATTGATGTCAAAGGGGGAGAAGAGTCATGTGAAAAGCTGTGAATTATCTGGGGAGAAGAGCCTTGTGGGGAGAATATCATGTAGGGGTTGAGGAGAAGAGTCAGAATCTAAGGGGGAGTAAGTGTTGTTTGAGAGTTGCGTTGATGGTGTTGTCAACATCATGCGTTGCCATCAATGCCAAAGGGGGAGATTGTTGTATGTTGTGGTTGTGTTGTTGATATGTGGTTGTCATTGATGTCAACACTATTAGCATTGATGTATTGTAGGTTGTATACGTCGAGGATATTGAGAAAATTGTTAAAGAAAGAGTTGCAGGTTGACATTGGAACAAGGAAGGTCATGAAGGTGTCTTGCTTAGTACATTGATGATTAATCGTTGTGGACTGAAGGGTTTATTTTTTAGTGTATCTAGTTTATGCACCAAAATTTTCAAAGGTCCATGTGAAGATTTAATCGTGTTATGCACAGTTATGTTCTAACAATTTTTCTATGGCTTCAGTTCGTGCTCCTGATTGAAGTTGATGTGATTCTAGTAATTTAAATTGTTGTGGATGCTTCTCTAATTATTCTAGGTGTTTTTGGATGTTTCTAGATCATGCTCTATCTTGTTGCACGTCCACATTGATCGGTGTGCTTATGGTCGGTGATTTTTTCTCTTGTGTGTTTAGGTTTTTATGTTCTTGGCCGACATGGTGGTTGTAACATGTTGTGGATCCTTAGAGATTAAAATTTGAATGTTTTGTGCACTCAAGTATATTGTTTTGAAGACCACTCAAGGATATTGTTTAAGTCTTCATTATATTGTGCCCGACAGTGTTTGATTAACATTGAAAATTTACTTGTAAATTTGGACCGACATTGTGAATATGTTTTATATTTTGGCCGACGAAGTTGTTGATGTAAATCCATGTTGCAGATATATAAGAACAATTGTTTGTGCGAAGTTAAAATGAGTGAGTGAGCAGAGGAAGAGAAAATGTGCGAATAGTGATCTAACCATTCGATTGCAGAGCAAAGTGTGAAGAAGTTTGAGCGAAGTGTGAAGGAGTGTTTTTGTGCTTAACTAGAACTATAATCAAGCTTTTGTAGAAGCTATTTTCTTAGTTCATACCTTGCGGATCTAATTCGAATTTCTATAAGATGGTGTTTCTTTTTTGGGCAGTGGGCCCTCTTGTATTTATTTGAGTAGTGAGCTCTAGGCAGTGTTCCTGAATGCATGTGCATTCCCATTATTCCTTTTTATACTTTTAACAGGGTATAATATTGTGGATTGACATCCACCATGGTTTTTCCCATAATAGGGTTTCCACGTAAAAAAATCTTGGTGTTCTCTATGTTTTTGATGTGCTGATTGTCTATGGTTTATTGTTAATTCATTAGATCTGAGATTAAGTAAAGTCAAGTTTGAAAAGTTTAAAATATTCTATGACAACTGATTCACCCCCCCCTCTCAATTGTCTGTCCTTGTTTTTCCAACAAGTGGAATGGCTAGGAGTAGGCTAGTTTTTGTTTTCCCAAATTTGTAGGAGTAGGGGAGTGTTTTGGCACGTGCTATGGTGCAATGATTACCTGATATTCTCATGTATAGGGCTGAAGAACCCATGAAAGATTGTAAATTTGTATTAAGGAAGAAAAGGAAGGTTTGGATGGTAGGTGGAGGATGTTGGTAGATGTGTGGGGACCCTGTCTGAGCCAAGGAGTGGTTGGTGTGTCTTTTGGAATACATTTTGTAATCAGATCCTAGGTGGAACCAAGCCCAAATTGCTCTTTTAGGCCTAATCACAAGTAGGACAGTCATTTTTTGACCATAGTGTTCCAAAACAACCTTACACCATTTTTAGATATGTGTTGTAAGGATGAAAAGGGTATCCCAAATTGTCCTTACATTTTGAATATCAGTTCTGCATCAAAATTTATGACCAAAAAGGTTGATTTTCTACTCTTTTAGGCATAGTAGGAAAGGGGACAGTTAAATTTTGAGCCCTTATGTACAAATGAGACCTATCTAATTTCTTGGTATGTGTTGTAAAGCCAAAAGGGTATTTGAAAATGTCTTCAGATTTTGATTCCAAGGTTTTTTCTCTAAGATTTATGCCCAAAGAAGCCTTGTTGAAGTACTATTAGGAATGATGGTGATTTGTGAAGGAAACCACCTTGATCGATGTGCTAGGGCTCTTGAAAGGTGTTGATTAGTTTATTTTTATCCTAACTACCCCTAATTTGCATCAGTTCTATCTTTAATACTTAATCCAAGATTAAAAATCCCAACTACACCAACTCTAATTTCATGAAACTACACTTCTTAAAATTAATCAACTTTTTTATATGCTCTAAGTGGTCATCCTTAGTCTTAATAGAAATAAAAATATCATCAAATTAAACAATCAAAAACTTACCAAATAATTATTTCAAAAATTATCCACTCATCTCATAAATGTACTTGGTGCATTATTCATCCTATAAAGCATTACCAACCGTTCATGCAATCCTTTATTTATCTTAAATGTAATCTTACATTCATCTTCTCCTCTAGTTTTGTTCTAACGATGATCATCCTTCTAATTAATCATGGTAAAATACTTTCCTCCATTCAAATAGTCCATTATTCCATCCATCCTTGGTAATGGGAATCTATAGTTAATTATTATCTTATTGGTTGCTCTATAGTCTATACACATCATCTATTCACCATCCTTCTTGGGTGCTAGTACCACAATTACCACACATTGGATCAAACTCTCTAATCAATGCATTTGTCAATGCTTCATACACTTGTTGGTTCAATACTTCATTTTCTATCAGTTTCATCCTATGTGATACTTTATTTGGTAAACTTCCTCCCAAAATCAGGTCCATACAATGAATAATATTCCTTATTGATGGTAATCCATTTGGGATATTATTCGATAGGATATCTTGATATTCTACCAATAACTCTAAAATTTGTCTTTGTGGTATCTTCTTTGCACCTATAGTTGTGTATGTTAATAATCTTGTATCTAATATAATGTTATGATATTTATGCAAGTTATTTTTGTACATAAGCCATAAAAATCACATTTTTCTAACCACTAAAATATTTTCATATATAATTCAAATAAATCCATTAATATTTTATGAGTATTTTATTATTTCGTAAAGGCCTTAATTAATTTAAAACTCATAGTTATGTGTAGCAAGAATTAATTAAAAGCATATAGAAACATAAAAACTTACTAGCCTTACAAAAGCAGGAATCCTAAATTGTGAATGATTTAGATAAGGATAAGTAGTCTCACAAATAATTTGTCTTATTACTCCACAAAATAAAGACAAGTTACAAAACCAAACAGACTGTGTGTTTAACTTTAAATTAACCACTATTGGTTTTAACCCCATACATGCATAATTAATTAATATGTTAAGCATATATGCATGATATGAATAGGGGAAATATAGGATATAACAACCAATGTGAATGTAAATTAAATAATTCATATGCATCTTGTGATCACAAAATATATATATTCATTATACTCTTATAATTTAAATATCATAGAGCTAATACAAGATTCATGACTATACTACATATAATCAAATCATTGAATCAAAAATATTGTAATTAATTGATTTATATCAAATGAATATGGTTGTTGATAGGTTAGCTATCAGGGCCATTGATCAATCTCTCCCATTCTATGTTCTTTTGCATGTTGACATTAGTGATTTGTTGGACTAATGTTGTTGACTTGTGGCAATATGTTTTTTAGCTAGATTATGGTTTATGGGGTAGATCATCTTCTCGTCATTGCCTTTTATTTCCTCTGTGTCATGAATGGTCTTCTTGACGTTCTTCATGAAGTTGGGGTTGTATATTGCAAGACATTACGTTTTGGTTGTTGTGTTTTGGTTCCTTCACATAATTTGTTGGTTTTACAATGATGCATGATGACCTCCTTGATGTCTAAAATGTTATGGCATTGGAAAAAATGATTTTTGGAAAAAAAATCTTTGGTGACTGATGGTCCTCTTAATGTCTTTCACTGAAGGGTTGTTATTGCTTGACAGTATTCATGACATCACTGTTAAGGTGGCACTGTGGCATAATTCTCCATATTTTTCTGGATGAGGTGGCAAATGATTATCCCCTTGATGTCGACTACTTTTTCCTATTGAAATGATAGGTTTTTTAATTCTTTGATATTCCTCACGACATCCTTGGTAATGTGGTAATATGGCATAACTCTTCATATATTTTTGGTTGAGGTGGTGCTCGATGATGTCCTTGATGTTAGTTGCTTCTGGAACTTGGAATGACAGTCTTCTCGACATCATTGGCTTGCTCTGGTTTGTATGTAGTTTAAGTGGGCTATATACTTTTTTCTTCTATCTCTTGTCATTCTTTTCTAAGTAGGGCCTCTCACATGGTCAAGCTTTCTTGGGATAGATTTCCTTATTAAGAAAGATTATTTGGCATCACCTTGGCATGATTTGGTATAATTTCTTGGTCAATTCTTCATTATTATTCCCATAAGGTGGCATCTTCATTGCATGGCACCTATCTTGGTTCTTTATTGTTGGATTTTGGTATCGAGAATTTTTTTTCTCTTGTAGCTTGTGTGAGCAACTTGAATTTCAAGAGGGTTGTATTGTGTTTTTCTTTCACACATATGTGTTTCAATGCATGGTATCTATATTTTGGGTGGTGGTTATTTCAATATTTTATAGCTTTATGGTGATGTGGTTCAAGATTATGTCACATCTAGTCTATGGTTATATTTCTTCTGCTTTTTCATTTGTTATGTTTAAGTATAATAGAAGGCTTGTTCTAATTCTTCATTCCATCTCACTTTTTGGAAGCTCATGTATGCCATTCTTCTAGGAGAAATTTGATTCACAAAACTTTTATAATGCATTGTCTATAGGTTGAGGATGCTATTTTGGTGGTTCTAGATAGGGATTGGATTTCCATGCATCCAATGTCTCTACCAAATGAATTGAATTCATTATTCTTCTCAAATCTTATGGATGTTCTTTGGTGCAATGAAATGGTTAATTTTATTGTAGGCAATTATCTATTACCACATGTTTTTCCATTGTTTGTTCTAGAATCTGGTTTGGAAAATTACGACCTCCTCTTTGGCTCCAATCTGGTTGGGGGATTTATTTTCAATGAGGCCTTATTTTTTGTTCCATATTTGAGCTCTCTCCTGAGTGTCATGGTACATGACTTGGTTGTAGTTCATTTTTCTTAGTTCATGGCTTGTCTTCGGGCTCTACATCCCTCCTTGGGGGGTCACTTAGCTAATAAATTTCTCAACTTGTTCCATGTAGTGTAGTTTATGTCTAAGCATGCTTTGGAGGACCCGTTCTTTGCTCCATATTTTGCTCCATGATTGATCTTTCCTCCTCTACAAAGAGTGGTGTGTGATGGTTTTTTTGTTGGGTGTTTGTGGCTACTCAAGCTTCTCATTGTAGGTACTAAAAACCTTTATGGTGATTTGGGTGGATTTTTGTTTTTGCTTCATATTCTTGTTGATACTTTCTCTCTTTGTACACTCATAGTTCTATGTATGTCCTCTTGGCTAGCCCAACCTTTTTGGATTTGATAAATGGTTGTTCTTTGGATTTTTGTTTTCCAACCTTTTGTATTG
Organism: Sequoia sempervirens; assembly: GCA_007258455.2. Taxonomy (NCBI): domain Eukaryota; kingdom Viridiplantae; phylum Streptophyta; class Pinopsida; order Cupressales; family Cupressaceae; genus Sequoia; species Sequoia sempervirens. The sequence goes on along the minus strand of VDFB02271358.1, from coordinate 524,831,915 downwards.
TAATTTTGTTATCATCTCAGATCATGCTAGCTTAGGGAGTCTTTGATATGTAATTATGTAACAGTATTTTTGCAAAATATCAATAAAAATTTCTTTTACAGTGGCTCAGCCACTTTTACCTAAAAAAAATATTAGAAAAAAACCAAAATTAAAATATTTATACAAATTAAACCTTAAAGTAGTAACACACACCCACACAAACACATATCCAAATATATAAATTGAGTATCCTAGTAATAATATAAAATATAAAATATGGTATAAATATCTACTAAAAACTACATAATGAAGAGAGGCATAAAAATATGTGGGTCTTTCATCAAAAATGTCACTCACAAATAGTATTTGATTAACGGATTTTTTTTTTTTGAAGGGGTTCCAAAAGCCTGTACAATGAGAACAGACTACAAAAGGAAGACATAAGAAAAGAAGGCAGCCACTAACCAAAAAAAGTTGTCAAACAATCAACAAAGATAAACCAACAACAAACTTTCAACTAACAATCAGCAAAAAAGCAACCCAAAATAGAAACTACTATAAATTATTTAAAATCCTAGCTACTTCTAAATTGCTAGAGATGACATTCTCATGAATCTCCATCACATCTTCCAAATCTCGAGCAAGAATGAGAACACCCTTCTTGGTATTACTTTTGGTTTTGATGCTAGGGATCATGTCCAAGATCTTCTCCATCAAAAATTTCTAATCATCTTCTTTAACCTCTTGCACATTCCCCCCAGCTACAAGCAGTTTACCAAACCAATTACGAGCTTTCTCATTCAGAATATTCAACCCCTGTGCACTGATATGGAGAGACTCACTACTAACCTGGACAATAGTACTTGGATCCTCATAGATTTTAGTGACTTTTTCCTCAAGGGAAAATAGTCTAGACTCATGGTCCCTACTTAAATTAGTAGCACCGCCTTATCGAGCACAATATTCATAGTTTTAACCTTTTTGAACACTATCATTTCTATTTTTCTAGTATTTACCATTTCAACATTAAACTTAGCTATAAAATTCAACTTAATGTTAATTTCCTTAACCTCCAAAAGAAGCCATTTTAATAGATTGAAGAATTTTGTCGTACCATCCTTAGCCAATTTGAAAACATCATCCAAATCAAGCTTCTCCCAATTGAAAGGCCCCCCCTTAAGACAAGCCAACCCCTCAAGATGATCCTTAGAAACCTTAGCTCTTCCCAATGACTCAACACTAGCAGGAGAACCATCCAAATCGAACACCTTAATCTCAACCCTTTTCTTTTGATCAATAGTGTCTGCCAACAACTCTAGCTAACCCTTCTCACCTTCAGCACCACCCTTCCCTTTATCCATGCCAATAGAAGTAGCCAGCCCAAAAAGATTAGGAAGAGTAACTTATTTCCCTCAACTCCTTTTTCACCATCCCCAACCTAGCTTCTACCTTTCACTTTCTCTTTAGGACCCTTACTCCCTTTCTTCCCCTTAGCCGCTTTCTTTACAAAATCAAAAGAAGACTCCTCAATTTCCATATCAATGTGTGACCCCCAACCAAGATTGAGGAGCCTTAGTCTTATGCTTTTTCTTAGGCCGCTTACCATGAACTTCCATAGAGGCTGAAAGCTCCTAAGAAGACCCCACCTCATCATTCCTTGCCTCCTCATCAGTAGAAACCCTTGTGTCATAACCAAACTAGGAACCCTTTAGCTTGCAACCTCTAGGAGCCTTAGGAACTTCTAGAAAAAACTTGACTTTAACATGCTCCGTGATTAGAAGCATAAGCCCCTCATGTACAAAGGGCTCAGAGGGATTATTTCTATACTCCAAGATCCCATTTTCCAATGAAAGTAGCAAATAATATGGAAAAGAAACCAATTTATTATGCCTAAAATGGTTTAATAGTATAAAATGGAAACCATAGATGGATGAAAATCTGACATCTAAGGTGAAGTACCTCATGATAGCCATAGCAACATCCCTCCAGGTAGGCTTAATGGAGAGGTGATCATACCCACCGCATGCCAAAGACCTGAGCTTTTCCCTTTCACTTCCCTTGAAAAAGCTAGCTAGAGTAGACTTCAAAGCTGAATGATCTCTATAGAATTTTCTCCCCTTAGAAGGGAAGCTCATAACTTCAGCAATAAAATCCTTTGTAGTGTTGACCCTCACATCAAAAACACATAGCACCATGTTATTCCAGCCATTGACAAGGTCATGGGAGACTTAAGAATCAAAATCGTCAAGCATCAGAATATAAGGACACACTTACCCCCTCTCGAGGATCTCCCACACTAGACCATTGGTTTTAACCTCATCGCAAGACACAGGTTCTTATCTACAATGATCACCCCCCATAATAGCCAGAGCACCACTCATTACAACTTCCACCCAAAATTGAGAAATAGGAAAATAGAGAAAAAAGATCCAGAAACAAGAAGGAAAAACACCCATAATCTATTCCAAACTAACAATGCAAGGATGGCCAAATAACAAGTCCACACCCTTTGACACTTTTTCAAATGAATAGCAATAACTGAATGGACAAATGTAGCACATCCCACATCTAAACCAACTAGGGAGGAAATAATTTCCTCTACATCCCAAGGCGTCTGCTAGCATGACATAAGATTTGATCATGATTAATGATGCTTTGAATCTCAATTGGGATTGTGTCATGAGAATCCCAACACTTATGAGAAGATACCCCCAAATTCACAAAACAATCAACTAGGGAATTAGACTCATGAAACACATGTGAAACAAGGACCTCATAAAATGATTTTAGAAGTGATAAAGTATCCTCAATAATATGAAAAATAGACCAAGAGGAAGGATGCTTCTTATTCAAACAATTAACCATATTTAGAGAATCACCTTCCAACCAAATTTCCCTAATTCCTTTCTCTTTAGCAAGAAGAAGGCCATGGTAGGTCACTCACAAATAGTTATGACTAATTCATTGATTTATATGTGTGTATTATTGTCAGGATTTCTAACTCCACCATTGTCACTCAGAGATTTTTTACTATCTCATTTAGGTAACTGTGGTGTGTGTGTATGTGTGTGTTTGTGTGTCTACATTTTTTTGTATTAGTATGGGGAGTTCTACCTTTATTAATGTTGTTACTTATAGAGTTTTCCAACCACAACACTTGAGTTATTGAAGAAGGTAACAATTGAATATGAAATTTTATTCTCTTTGTTTGTGATATGATTTGTGGAATCTAAATCCCTAAGGTTGGATAATCTACCAATTTCCAAGGGTGTAAAACTTAGAAATAGTATCAAAAAACCTATATTCAAGTTGGGAAACTTAGGACCAATTGCTAAGGTGGGTAAGAGCTCCTTAAATTTTGGCTCTACAAGACTAAAGGGGTTTTTCCTAAGGTATTGTGATAGATATTATCATCAGAGCATAAAAATCACCCTAACACAAACCATAACCATCGTATAGTGCATCCCTGTTTTGATTGTCACTCTATGCATATATGTTGGTTTGTGAGACTCAAGGGTAAGAGCCTTATTAAAATAGATTATCTACCACATACCATCAATGAATTTTTTTATGATAACACTTTTTATTTATTTTATTATATTAGTAGGGAATGGACCTGATCCCGTGGTACAAAGTAGCCAAAACCATAAACAATAAAAAGGTTGGGGAAATAGCACCAACCAAACCTGAAAAAATAGCAACAGACAATTACTATTAAGTCATCATAAGAGGCACATAGGCTAGATAACCAATAACAGTATCCACAATATTAGTGTAATTTTAATAAAAAAATAAGAGTATACTACATACTAACTCAAAACGTGGCACACCAACCAAAATAAAGAGTAACAAAAGACAGGAAGGTTCGAAACCATAACATAGCCATCAAAAATAACACTTTTGATGTTGTGGACATTCAGACATGGAATTTGGCAATTCTCTAAAACTAATAAAATTAAAAAGATGTTAAATTTATGTATTTTGACTGTGTAGAGGATAATGGGGAGAAAAAGCTAGTAATAGACCAATTCCTTTATCTATTTGTGCAATAGATTCTCTAACTTCATTAAACATGCAATAATTGGAACCAAGGTGATACTTTAATCAAAATATCACAAAAGTGTAAGGAAAGCTTAGGTGTGGAAAAAATCTCCTAACATAAAAACCTTAGGAAAGAATGCAGATACAACTTTAAATTTTGCAATTACAATTCATTAAGATACACAAGAAAAGAATAATAGAAAAGGGAAATAAAGACATACACAATTGGACACCAGATTTACATGGGAAAACCCTTACGGGAGAAAAACCCACCACACCAAGAAAAGCCTCTTTGTATTACAGTAAAGAAAATTACACACAGAGATCAGACTTAACTTTTTGATGTCAATTTACAATAGCAACATTCACTGATCAATCTTGTACAAAAAATTAATCTCACAATGCTCTCAGACGCATACAATGAACCCACTCAGATCAATCTGTGTTCAGTCGAGCAACCCTTTCGTTATATCACACTACTCTCATCATCAACCATTGCAAAGTGTAATTCATTCTACTCATGGCCTGTTCATTTTCCACAACAGAATAGTCGCAACTATTCAACTTCAAACGGTTCACATTTCGCTTCTCTCATTGGCTCAGAACACACCATGTAGGACATACATTCGATCAAAAAGTTTAACTGAATCACATGTCGGTGAGACACCAGACCATGTCTCCCCGATGCCAAAATTCTCGAACACATAGCTATCGGCAAGACCAAAGGTATCGGCAACACCCTATGAAGTCAAACCGATAACAAAACAAGTTTCCCTGATATCACAAGAAAACCAATTGTCCATCACCAAGAGATCATACCAAATGCAAAACCATCGGCCAGACCAACTCTATTGGCAAGACTTCTCACCGATGTCCATTGCAGAACTATCGGCAAGACCATCATTGTCACTAGGACTTCCAAGAAGCTCAACCATTGACAATATCCCACATTGACGCAGAATATTAGTAGTAATTAGTTTATAAATAAAATCCCAAAGACTTTAGGTATCCACGAGTTAGTCCTTTTATTACCAACTTACTCATACACCGCATTTGACCATCGCACTGAACTATTGGTCATTCCTTGTGGTCTCCACCATGACATGCGTTCACTGCTTGTGCATTTCTAGAGAATCAAGCGGGGAATCTACAATATTCTCAACAAGTCTCCCAGAATTCCAAGTGGTCACCACATCCATCGTAAATTTGTAAAACCTCGGCGAGACATACTATGTCAGAATGAGTCACTCTGAAGCTTCATGTCTCTCCCCGATGACTTCTATCACCAAGAAATACCTTATGTCACACCAATCTGATCTCTACATGAGTTTAGAACACAGTTGCTTGTCGGCAAGACATTCTCAGGGTCTCACCGATTTTTCTCTTTCAGCAGTTTCATGTCAGTAAGTTTGAGGCACATTTTCCAACAAAAATAATATGTCTTTCAAAATACATAGGAAAGTTAGGCTCCACACATATATTAAAAGAATAATTGATAATTGGAGACTATTATATGAGTCTACTTAGTAATTTATGAACATACCCATACATTTCCCTTATTGTTATGAGAAGATACCTTGCAAAAGCTTTATAGGGATTTTATAGTCATCTAGCTAGCCAACTAATAAAAAACACATCTATAAATTTACACCATATATTGGAGACACTAAATCAAGGTTGAATTTTCATTTAATCACTCAATATTCAATGGTTACATTTATTATTACATAGTTTGGATAAACCTAGATCATTACAATAATAAAAATACAATACTCAAATATAGAAAGTTGTGAGCCCTCTAGTTTTGTTGAGATACACCCCTCTCTAGTCAAAATGTCATTCCCCCTAAAAAAAAGGAACTTAATCTACTATAGAATTCTATGGATCACCTAGAAAAGAAAATATGCAAACCTACACAAAGCCCCTAGAAATCCATAATTTCTTGTAATTGCAGGTGGTGACTATCCTCGACCATTAGGTATTTCATCATTTTTAGCACTAAAATTTAGGACCAATCATGTTTGAATGTTTCTTTGTAGCATGGGCACCCACTTTCCACTTCCAAGCATCACCTCTAGTCATCAATCTTTCTCAAAAAAAGCAAGGGAATTTTGTGGGTGAGTAAAGACATCAAGTGCCACTATGTTTAGCACTCAAAACCCTTTAAAATGTATTTAAAATGATATCGGTATCCTTCTTCCTTATTTCAAGCTCCATATTGATCAACCAAGTTCACTAAGTGTATATTAACACCATGCATATGGTTCATAATCTAAAACAAGCCCCTGCAATTGTCACAAGCTTGGTCTTGGCTTCTTGACCATTTCTCCTACTATCAACACATGGTGTTGATGAAAAACCCATGTTGGAAACATGGGATGGTTTTATAACCATCCCCAACCTCTGCCACATAAAAAACACCTCTATCTATCTCATTATTTATTTTCTTGTTGGTGAAACTCATCAAAAATCTAACCCACTTTGGCAACTTCAAATGGTTGTAAAACCATCTTAATCCTCCACCAATTGAAATTATCATGTGAGGCCCATAGAAATGCTAACTCATGTTTTTCAACCAATGATGCAACACTTTGCAAGTGTCATCATTTCCATCCTCTAAATTGTGTTTCGAGAGGAAATTTATCCTTGGGAAGATCCTTCACATTGCCTCTTTGCTTCAATAATTGGGCCAACCTTCTAATGACTCATGTGTCTCAACCAATAATTCAATAGGAAGAGTATGTTGATTCTCCCATGTTTATGCTCATGTGCCAAGATGACATGTGGAGGCTCTTCAACTTTCATTGGTAGCTTTGCTATGTTTCTTTTCTCACTAAGCCTCAAGTATGAAGGGCCCCTCAAAATTTTGAATTAAAAAGACAAACTAATGGAAAAAAATTTAAACTTGTCAAGATTGAAATAGTTTAAAACCTTACAAAATACTAACATGTGTCACCCCCTCCTTGTCTTCAATATGTTAGAAAAAGAACATTGGGCTCTAACAAGGTTGTGAGAACATTATTAGAAACCAGAAAAGGTTTCACAACCACATCAACACACCAAAAACCCATGCACTTAGTCTATCTTTAATCTCTTTTCCATCTTCTTATCGAAAAAAAAGCATGTTACCAAAGCATCATCAACCTCTGACAAAATTGTGAGAACCTTGTTGGGAGTGGACACTAGTTCTAGAACCACCCAAAAACTCTAACATAAAACTTGGTGTAATAGTGACACAATATTCCCTAAAAAAACCTTAACAAAAAAGCATAGAGTTCCAACAAGGTTAAGAGAACCATGTTGAAGCCTAACAAGGGTATTGGAATCTCCAAAAAAATTGAAACACTTAGAATCTACATCCTTCAAAATTTTGTGAAGCCACAAGCAAATTCATTGGCCATTAAATAAACGAACATTTTCCATATTTCATTCTTGAAAATTTTCAAAAGACCCTATCGATCTCCAAAAAGGTTGAGAGAGCCTTTTCGAGAACCGACAAAGGTTTTGAAACCTCCTCCAATTGTCAATGAGTCACTTGAAACAAGTTTTTTTCAAAAGTTCTTCAACCATTATCGAGCTCTAATGAGGTTGTGAAAACCTTTTTGACTCCTAACATAGGTTTCAAAACCTAATTACATTTTTGACACATTAAAGACACCATATTTTACACTTAAAATGATAAGGTTAGGAAACCAACCTTGGAATTTGACAAGGTTATGAAAATATTGTCAGCTCTTGATAGTTTGATAAGTAGGAGTTATTTTTCCACAGCGTGTCAAATTATGATATTGCTATCAGGATTCAACCGTGTAGTTTTGAGTCAAACTCATTGACCCATGTTTCATGAGTAGTGGTTCAACAAGAACCCATCTCTCATGATATTGAATGGTCCACTTAGCACTCATGTTGTTGACATTTTGTAGAGGTTCTAAAAAAACTATCAAGATTATGATATTGCTATCAAGATTCAACCGTGTAGTTTTGAGTCAAACTCATTGACCCATGTTTCATGAGTAGTGGTTCAACAAGAACCCATCTCTCATGATATTGAATGGTCCACTTAGCACTCATTGCATCTAGGTGAAAAGAATAGGTTGAAAAACCTTCTTTGGACTCCAATAAGGTTTTCACAACCTTGTTAACTTCCAACAGAGGTTTCAAAAGCTCAGAGAAAGGTTTACAAAAGGAACTTAGCTTGGTAATGGTTCAAATTGAACAATTGAGTGAAACAAAAAGAAAGAAAAAAGAAGGAAAATACATACAGGCTCAACTAAAGAATATCTCAAACTATTATTAGTAATGGGCCAACAAAGACAATTTGTAAATTTAAAAAGTAGAATGGGGGGAAATGAGACACATAAAAATAGGGTGTCAACACCCTTTACCCTCATTAAGAATTTTGGTTGTTAGATTCTAGTAACATTGACCATTGGTCATGGCTCTTGATAGATTCCTTTTACCTTAGGGAGACAATTATTTTCTTTTATTTCTTTATGTATAATCTAAGGTACTAGAATGTGGAAATAATGATAATACTCTATTTTTTGGCATTGGTTATGTTTCTTTTGCCTTAGGGAGTTACAAATGTTCTTATAGATTCTTATAATACTTGATTTATAGCTACAAAATATGTGAGCATGTTGTTGTAGGGTATGATGAATTATTTGTATGAGCTATTGAATATGATTTATGTGGTTAGAGAACCACCATCCCCTACTCCTCTTAGGTGGTTTGATAGGAGACATGTTTTAAAGTATTGTTAATAATAAATAATTTATTTAAAATTTTATTCTTTTGAAACCTAAATATGTTTTAAAATTATTTTATTCTTCTTCTGGGCTCTTTAGCCTCCTCTCTAGAGTTATTTTTTAAAATCTTAGAAAATGGTGTTACATTTTAGTTTATTGAGAAATGAGTCTTTGTTGATGTTCAAGTGGGATTTATACACATAATTTTATTATTTGATGATCTTGTTGTTATTTATTGAAGACACATTAACTTATTTTGATTATTTTATTTGGATTTCTCTATATATAAGAGTTCATAATGTTTGCATCTACTTGTTAGATTATTTTTCATTGATGTCAAAGGTGATTATTGTGTAAATGTATTTGATATCAAAAAGGAAATTGAATGTAGAGATAAGAATTTGTTTATTCCAAAGGCCACTAAATCACCATTCTTTAATTATAATTCTTGGATGACTATGAGAAGTAAAGGCAACACTGAGGTTTCCACAAGAGAAATATTTATTATATTTTAATAGTTGATTATGAAGTTTTATGAAGAACATCTATGTTATCAATGTTGGTTGACCTGAAAATTAGTGGTGCCTATATTGGTGATTGAAATAAAATTAAAATAAAACTATAGGGTTTGACCCCTTAAGTAAATGTCACCTCTCATTGATAGGCCAACTCTTCTAAGGAGTCACATCACTTTGGAGAAATTAAAATAAATTTAATTTAATTTAAATACTTCTAATGTGGTTGACCCCCATTATGGATAGTCGCATCCCTTCAGTAAATGCATGTTAAATATTATAAAAGGAGGAGATATGGGAGTTAGAAAAGAAAGAAATTAATAAGAATATCATATTTATATTTTAGAGTAGATTTATGTAGAAGATAAGAGTAGATTTTGGAGTAGAGTTATGAAGCATATTGGAGAGAATATGTGAGAAGATTTAAGGAGAATAGACCAGATTTATGAAGGCATTATGAAGACTCTGTAGATAGATTTATGATGACCCTATGGGCAGAAATATGAAGACCTTATGAGAACTTTTTATAGAATATTCTAGAGATGATTTAAGGCAGAATTATAGTAGACTATTCAAGGTTATTTATATCAAATTTCAAGGAATATTTGAGAACGTTTTTTAGAGAAGTTTTTGTGGAAGAAAAATACTTTATTATGATTGAGGTTGGTGCCTCCTATCAAAAGTGATTGGTGTCTCTTGTTGAGTCGGTGCTTAGTTGTGGGGATTAGTGTCTCTAGTAGGTTGGTGCCTACAAATCTTGTAAGTGGGGATTGGTTTCTTCAGTGGGTTGATGCATATGAAGATTGTAAGAGAAGCTTTATATAAGCAATATTTTTCTATTGTTTTCTCTTGTAAGGGTTTCCATGTAAATCAAGTGTTCTTCATGTGTTCTTGTTTTTTCTATTGTGCAATTAATTTCATAATGAGTCTCAAGTTAAAAAATTAAAAGATTGTATTATATTAATTCACCCTCCCCTCTCAGTATAATCATGTGCTCATAAATTGGTATCAAAGAAAGCTCCTTTAGAGATAGCCTATCCACTTAAAGGTAGATCCTAAGAGCACACATGAAAGATGAAGACAACTTTGTGAGTGAAAGAAAAGAAGAGATGGATTTAAAATAAGAATATAATGAAAATGAATGAGAAGTAGATTTGGAAGAGTAACTTATTTGTTCCCTAATTGAAATCAAGTTGCTTAGGAAGAAAAATTTAAGAAGAATTTAAAATAAAATCTCTATATTCAAAAATATGAAAAAGAGCATCATGACTTGAAGGTAAAGTTATTATAAAATCTTGAAGAGTTTGAAGAGATGATCATCAACCTCAAGATGCAACTTGAATAAGCAAGAAGAATAATTGAAGTAGAAGCAAAAACCATTGGCATACATTGTAGCTATAGAAATAAAGAAATGCATCACAACAAAAATGAAGAACATGGAATTAATGAAAAAAACTCTAAGATCATCACATCACATGAAATAGATTAAGCGCCAAAAAAGAAAAAAGAAAAGGGGAGATATATATATATATATATATATATATATATATATATATTGTCTGTATTACATCAAAAAGGGGGAAAATTCTAGTACAAGTATTTCAAACACAAAGAATAAAAATGAGAATCTGGATTCCCTCCACCACCTCCTAGAGCCTTTCAATTTGGGCTGGCAAGAAGAGGTTTTTGTTAAATTCCATGAATTGGGAAAAGTCTCTATCATATTTCACTCTAGCCCAGCATAGAGGAAGGTGACCACCTACTTAGCTTTCTCATTCCTAAGGTAGTGTCAATGAAAAAAAATCCCCTACCATGCCAATGCACGAATATTCAGTAAGGTTCCCTAAAGTAGCTTCAACTCAAGCTAAATAGGCTAGCTAAACTAGGTGCTTTTTATCTTTTTCTCCCTTTTCAAACTTCTCAGAAGTGTGGATGGCACTGTATAAGAGGCAATCTAATAGTGTGTTACATGGTGTGCACCCTTTTTCTCCTTGTTTTGTGCAATGTAGCGCTGGGGTTTGTGACATGGATTAACTGCCTCTTGTTGGACTCAAGTAACACTAAGAGGGGGAGGTGAATCACTATTCAACAAAATTTAAATTTCAATCCAGATGTTAAACCATTCATAACATTTAAAAAAAAGTAAAGATGCAAGTACAAGAAAGAAACAATAAAAACACCATAACACCAGTAATTTTACGTGGAAACCCTATTAGGGAAAAAACCACGGTGGAGATTAATCCACAATTTATACTCTATTAAAAGTATGAAGAAAGGGGAATGCACATGCATTCAGGCACACTGCCTAGAGCTCACTGCTCAAAATAAGAAAGGCTCACTACCTTACAAAATGTTTTCAATTACAAAAAAAAGTTGAACTGAGAAGATAACATCTAGCAATGCCTGGTTTCAATTCTGGTGAAGCTCATGTATCAAATTCTAGACCTTCTGACTGATTCTGCACTTTTTCTCTACTCTACTCCAACTCACAAAATCTTTAATGCACAAGTGAAATTGTGCATAAATCACTCAAACACTCTTCTAATATTCGTAACACACACCTATTCACTCTTCAAAATGAATTAACAATACTATATATATATCCGCTACCAAGGTTTCAATTGCTCCAAGTCGGCTTCAACAAAATATGAAATATTCTCCAATGGTTGGCTCAAATCACAAATCATATTTAATGCGTGCCCATCAAAGTTGGCCAAACTATAGTAAGGACCCAAAAAAAATGTCCAACACAAGAAACAATTAAACAATTACTCCTTATACATCCATGACATGCTACATTCAGCAAGTCAGCCACCAAGAACAAATAAACAGAAAATCATCCTGTCGGATCTCCTAACTCATACATCGATTAATGCAACATCACAAAACTTATCAATAGGATAACATATATCCTCAAAAATCTATCCTAGGGATCCACAACTCAAAATGATGATCCAGTGAAGCATACAAATCGACATACTAACCAGATACCCTATTCTTCATCTTTCTGCCGACAATATTCTATTCACAACTTTGTTTGCCAGTATGGCCAAATTCTGATCTGCAGACCAGAATAATGACTTTAGTTTCCATCAATGACAACACTAGAAGCCATATGCCAACAATCTCCCCCTTTGGCATTGATGGCAACACTTAGTGAAAAATGACTAAGTGTTAGAACCAAAATGATTACACTGCCAAAGTTCAGAATCAAAATTTCAAAACACAACTCAAACTCCACCTTAGAATGATAAGGAATTTTTCACTGCTCTGTCTCCCCCTTTGACATCAATGAAAAATATATTTTTCACTACTCTCTCTCCCTTTTTCAAAAAATCAAAATTTGAAGAAATACTACTACTTGGTTTAGAAAATTATATTGTACTTCTATTTCATTTCTGGAAGAAACTTCTTCTATGCTTCCACTACAATCCCAATGATTATGATCATGTTGTTGTTCTCGGATGTCCTGTTAATAATTTGAATGAGAGATTCTGGAATTGTGATTTCTTCTTCTCATTTCTCTCCTTTCTTCAGCACTTCAATTAGTTGCTCCAACCTGCATTCAGTTAAATCCTTCACTTTCCAAAAGGTGTCCGCAAGGCTATTTTTGTTGAATTGAAGTTTTGCATTCTAAGACTGCAACTCTTGAATCCTTTTCTTGATTGCACCATCCTTATCCTGAAACATGTTGTAATCCTAGCCAAATTTGATTAACTCAGCTTCAATCTGCTCCAGCTTTTCCTTGTACTTCCCAATGACATGAGGCCAATGAAGAAAATAGTTGTAAATGTTATTTGCTGAATTTATGCATTGCCTCAACACATTCATTTTCCTTTTAAACTTGGTAAGAGATAGCCTAAAATGCTCCTTCAAATGTAGAATTATTTCTTCCTCTTTCTTGTCCTGAGACTCAGAGGCCATAGCTTCCCTAATACATTCAATCATCTCTTCAGGTAACACATTCTGCAAACTTTCCAATTCAATGTTACTGTGCTCAAAATAACTGCCTAGAGTGCTCTCAATTAGGTCTTGCTCATATGAGGGTCTATCTAACCAAATATCAACAATCTTTTGCATTCCATCTTTCTCCTGAACAATCTGCAGTATCTTTGTTTTGAATAAAGCACCTTATTCTTTGCTTCCTTCTACCATTATTACATCCGGTTCAACTAATTTTGGTTCATCCTTTAGAGTGCACTCATCAGAATCTTCATTTGGTATATCCACAATTGCTTGTTCTTTACCTTTTCCTTCAAATTTTGGAGACTTGTGCACCAGAGGAGTGTCATCAGCAAACTTTAGTGCTCTTTTATGCTTCTTTCCCATCTCATTGGAAGATGATCCAACTTCAAGTGCTTTTACCGGAATGGAGATGCTAATTTCTCTAAACTTCCCTAGAAACTCAAATTTGCATACTCTTGCTCACAATTTTCCAAATTATTAGAGTGTTCAAAAATTTGCTTACAAATCGGTTCATTTTCTTTCCATGCAACATTATTGATCTAAAGCAGACAATTCAGAAAATACATCATGATACATATCACCAAAGTACCAAACATGAAGGGGTAATCTGCATCCTTTGTTAGTTGCACATTCTCCAACAATTGTTCTTTTAGCAAACTACACAGGTTGAAGTCTTGATCCTCCATTATCATTTTATGAGAAATGAAAATTGCACCTGCCGAGGTTGTGCCTTCCCTATTTGTAAAGAAAATTTTGTATGAAATTCCATGCGCAATGTACCTTGTTATCAGATCTTTTATTGTCAAAATTATCAGTGCCCTTTGATCTCCTTTTACTCCGATTAGGGTTTCAACTTCTCTATTCTAAATTGACTTCTTTTTTAGAATATCCCCAACATTGCATAATCTAGTGAAATTCCTAATCACCTCTTTCAAAATGAGATAGGGTTTATCCAAAGTAAGAATGTCATCATTCAATTTGTTCAAGATAAACCTAGCAACTTTCATGTTGACAAAATAAGGAAACTCATTCCAAATGTCCAAACTTTTATGTTTCACACCTTCAAGCCACTTCAATTCATTGACCAGCAACAAATTTCTCACATCCCTAATCTTTCTACTGCTATATTCATCCAAATTCACAATTCCTTTTATTTGCTTCATTTTACTTTTCGTACCGAACAAGTTTTTCTACCGAGGACAAAATTTACCAAGAATGCTACAAGCAACTAAAATACCTAATGAATTCACCACTGAATTGACTTAACTCCTTCAAAATTATGTTGTAGAGTGAAGGTTCCAAATACCCTTTTTATTGTTAGATACCAAGATCTAAAATGCAAACCAGAAAAGCCTTCCACAGAAGAGAAAATCAAAAAAAGCAAGATCTTTGCAAAAGATGTGTAAAATATTATTATTCAGGAATTCAATAATTACAAGATATGATTTTCTTTATAAAATAAAATATGCATATCCCTAATCTTACCTTGAGCAACAAGATATCTCAACAAGATAAGGATGTGAATAATTAACGTAGGAATTAAATATTACCTAAGTAAAGTTATGCAAGTGTAATTAAATATTAATTACACTAACACCCCCCCATAAGTGCAACTTAGGGAGACTAAAAAAGCATGCACCTAAAACTAAGATGAATGCAAGAAAGCATGAATGGGTCCCGACAACAAGGCCTAATTTGGTACCCATGTACAAATGCAATAATGAGGTAGAGAAGGAAAACCCAGTGGGACAAAACCCCCCTACAATGAGATGACTGCTACAAAGAAGCACTGGAAGAACACTATGGAGTAACACTGGAACCACAATCCGACAAGAAAGGAAAGATAATTATGTCTACAAGAAACCAAATTGGAATCATAATAATGTGACAACAGACCTGATGCCACGAAACACTGGAAAACTCACAAACTGGAACAACCCTGGAATCTATGAAGCAACAGTAGATGAAATGATGACAAAATATAGAAACCGCGTGTCTCGATGTTGATGCAAAACTAAGACTAAAAATCTTCCATGGGAAAAAGTACCATAAATACTCTGGAACATTAACCATAAAAGCATGGCCCTCAAACTGAGAAGGATCTGAACCAATGCGGATCAATAACCATAAACTCCCAATCTAAAGTGTGAACCAATGTGAATCTGATATGTGTCAAGCTAGAGCAAAAATGTGGCCAAAAGAAACTAAGAAACTAGATAACCCATACGAGTTGTCAACAAATCAAGATGAAGATGGAGATCAAAGTGCATGCACACTCTAATCAGATTATTATGCAAGAAACCCCCCTGATGGAACTTTATCTCAGTTCATTTATTACAATAACACAATGATTGTAAAAGTATCAAATGATAATATGCATAAAAATAAAATAAAAATAGACCTCAGATCTATGTAGAGGACTAAACCAGCTTTCCAACGCCGCAAGAATGACGAAAAAAGGATCACTGAGTCAAAAGATATGCCCTCCGAAGTGAAAAAAACTTCATCTGAGTTCAAAGACCTGAAAAATAAATCTTGAGAAAAAATATGGTAAAAAATATTGCACCACTATATCGGCATCAGAATTAGCTTTCCAACAGTATCTCATTTGCGAAAAATAGACATCGTACGCAAAAAATACACCTGATTTAGTGAAAGTTGCTCCAAAATGGCCAATAAGGCCTACAGGCAGCCCTGGGGGCTTAAAAAAAAAGGCCCCTGGTCCTATGTGCCACTAGGGGTTGGCGGATTGGGGCTACGATGGAGCCCTCAGTCCTGCATATGACCATGGGTCAGGGAGTTGGGCAATCCGGGGCTGGGCGCATAACGCCCGGTCCCCCATAGGACTGCGGCCTAGCTGGAGGGAGCCCGCGAGGGCTGGCCCTGGCTCCTGGTGGCATTGGATGGTGCTATGGGGTGGCGTCGCCGGGCTGAGCGGCCCTCTAGTGGCCGCTCGGTGGCCGGTGGGTGGCGCAGAGCTTTTACATGGGAGGCGTTTTCTTTTTTCAAAAAAATCAACATTTTCTATTTTTTTATTTTTATTTTTAAAATGTGCGGGGAGGCCGTACGACCTCCCTAGGAATTTTTTTTTCCCCAGAATCAACTTTCACCAAAATTGACTAAACAAAATGAGTTCTTAGGGTTTTTGGCCGTTGTGAACACAATGGTGACCTCTGTTTTTGCCCAAAATGCTTTGAAAAATTGGCTACCCCTAGAGCTTGCAAAAAATCTCTCAGCTTGAAACCCTCACAAATTTGGCAAACGATGGCCAAAATCTGCAAAACAAAAGTCAATCCTGACTTTTTCCAGCACTTTGAATCCAATGGTAAGGCCCAATCTGATCCAAAACGCTACATAGATGAACTCAAGGCATGATACCCTCGAGGAATCCCGAATGAACTCTGCAATGATTTTCTCAAAAATCTGAGAAGGGGCTGCAAATCAAGACTCTGATACCATGTTAGAAACCAAGATTTGAAATGTAAACCAGAAAATCCTTCCACAGAAGAGAAAATCAGAAAAAGCAAGAGCTTTGCAAAAGATGTGCAAAATATTATTATCCAGGAATTCAATAATTACAAGATATGATTTGCTTTATAAAAGAAAAGATGCATAACCCTAATCTTATCTTGAGCAACAAGATAGCTCAACAAGATAAGGATGAGAATAATTAACCTAGGAATTAAATATTACCTAAGTAAAGTTATGCAAGTGTAATTAAATATTAATTACACTAACATTTATAACTTGCTCACCTAACCTTTTTTACCACATTAAATGTTTTTCCCTAGGAGTTCTGATTACTCTGTTTTCTCAGACAGTAAGAGAAGAATCCATCTGCGGACCTTCTAGATCACAATTTTTTGTACAAGTGATCATGGATACATTTGTAGACTAATAGCACAACTACTGACAATTACCTACATTCTAGTTCCGACTACCGATAGGGGGACAAAGGATTTTTCTTGAAAAACTCCCCTAGGCCAATGGCCTAAGATCAATTTTCGGAGGAATTACTGGAGCTTACTTCCAGTGTGGGCTCATTTCCTTTATCAGATTCACTCTTCTTCACCCATTTTTTCTTCATCTGATCTCTTATTTCTTCCACAGTCACTTTCCCTTTTCCTTTATCATCTTTCTATGAAATTCTTCCTTCGTATACCAAACCTCTTCTATCCGTGTTTATGTTTCTACACAATCTTGCAATGTGACCAAATCTGTTACAGTTGTAGCACACATGATTTCTTTGTCTAGACTATTCATTCCATTGATTTCCCTTTGATCTGCATTGATTAGAAACATGCCCAAATCTTCCACAGGTATAGCATTTAACATTCCTTATACTGACAGACATACTTTTGCATTTAATTGACTTATGACCAAACTTTTTGCAACTAAAGCATTGACCAGAAAATGATGGACTACTTGAATTTATTTTACTTCTACACTAAGAAGCCATATGACCAAATTTATTACAAGCAAATCAGTAACCATTAAACTTCTGGTCATTAGGTTGTCTTACTAGATACCTTCTTCCTTTGTTCATCTGATTTCTTTGTCTAGAATCCTTGTGTTTAGATCCAGAGCTTTCTCCTTTCTCATAGCCAAGACCTTGCTTATCATTTGCATCCTTATGTCCTTTAGTCAACTCATCAAGCTTAGCAGAATTGATCCTAAACTTCTCCTTGTATTCATTTGTAGTAGAGAGTTCATCTCTAAGAATAACTATTTGTCTTTCAAGCTCTTGTTCATTATTTTTGGATTGTTACAGTTCAATCTCTAGCTGAATGAATCCACCATTTACTCTGTTGCATTCTTCAGATTTTTCCTTCAAGGACTAGGCTAGATTCTCCTCACTCTTTTTCTTTTCTTCAATATCCTTAGTCATCTTCATCGCCATAGATTCCATCTCAAGCTTTAGAGCAACATTGTTTCTAGCAAGATTTTCACATTCTTCAGTTATTTCCTTTAGGGTCTGATTTAGATGAACATCTTCCAAGATTTTATTTTCTTTCTACTTCAGTTGATCACATAGTTCCTTCCTCTTTTCTCTTGACTCATTGATTTTTTCCTTCACTGATTGAATGAATTTTTCAACATCCTAAAGATTTTCTTTTAATTCCATGACTTCTTTAGACTGATCAATATCGTCAAGTGCCACCATAAGCTACTGTTGAAGACCACCAGAGTCCATTGTAATCCAAGATCCACCTCAAGCTATTAAACTTTCTGCAGAGGAACCTTGCTCTGATACCAATTGTTGGACTCAAGGAACGCATAGAGGGGGGGCGAATCAGTGTTCAACAAAATTTAAATTTCAATCCAAATGTTAAACCATTCACAACATTTAAATAAAAGTAAAGATGCAAGCACAAGAAAGAAACAAATAACACCAAGATTTTTACGTGGAAACCCTGTTAGGGGAAAAACCATGGTGGAGATTAATCCAAAATTTATACTCTATTAAAAGTATGAAGAAAAGGGGAATGCACATGCATTCAGGCACACTGCCTTACAAAATGTTTGTGATTACAACAAAAATTTGAACTGAGAAGATAGCATCTACAAATTCCTGGTTTCAGTTCCGGTGAAGCTCATGTATCAAATTTTGGACCTTCTGACTGATTTTGCACTTCTACTCTGCTCTTCTCTAACTCATAAAATCTTTAATGCACAAGTGATACAGTGCATAAATCGCTCAAACACTCTTCTGATATTCACAAAACACACCTGCTCTTCTTTTTCACACCTATTCACTCTTCAAAATGAATTAACGATCTTATGTAGATATCCGCTACCAAGATTTCAATCGCTCCAAGTCAGCTTCAACAAAATATGAAATATTCTCCAATGGTCAACTCAAATCACAAATCATATTTAATGCACACCCATAAAAGTTGGCCAAACTATAGTAAGGACCCCAGAAAATGTCCAACACAAGAAACAATTAAACAATTACTCCTTATACATCCGTGACATGCTACATTCACCAAGTCGGACACCAAGAACAAATAAATAGAAAATCATCCTACCGGATCTCCTAACACGTACACCAATTAATACAACATCACAAAACTTATCAATAGGATAACATATATGCTCAACAATCTATCTCGGGGATCCACAACTCAAAATGATGATCTGGTGAGGCATACAAATCGACATATTAACTGGATACCATGTTCTTCATCTTTTTGTGGATAATACTTTGTTCATAACTTTGTCTACCAGTATGAACAAATTCTGATCTACGGACCAGAATAATGACTTTAGTTGCCATCAATGACAACACTAGAAGCCATATGCCAACACCTCTCATGGATTAATTAAATTTGGTGATTGTACCAAGAATTAAGAGGTCGATATTTTGGTGCAACAACAAACATTTGTGCAACAATTGGTATCAGAGTCTAGGTCACAGGTTCAAACCCCTTAGCTTGTGTTGGCGGATTGTTGCAAGGTGTGCACCCTTGGTCTCCTTGTGTTGTGCAGTGCAACGCTCGATTTCGTGACATGGCTTAACCAACTCCCATGGATTCATTAACTATGGTAGTTGTATCGAGCATTAATAGTTTGATATTTTAGTGCAACAACAACTGTCCATTGTAGAGTTGTGCACATGAACTTGGGCCAAGAAGTTTTCTCCTATTATCTTCCTAATCACACCCTCCTCCACATTGTTGTGAATCAAGAAAAACTCTTTTATTTGGTCTACAACCAACCTCCTCACTGCACTACACTCCACACCTTTAAATAAAATGAAAATTATCTTGGAATGGGTGTCACTCAAGGTGATCGACATCTTAAAGTGAAATGTTGGTATGTAAAGAATGAAGGTTTTTTTCTAATTTATAGAAAAGGATAGTATGCTGAAAGAATTCACTTGAAAGAAATTAATGGCCCAAGGACATTGTAAGTTTCCTTGATTTAAATAAAACTAGAAGTAATTTTATGTTTTATTAGCAAAATGACCTTTGGCATTAGGTAAAATCTTTTCATTTAAACCATTCGCATGAATATGATCCTTAGTGAGCAATTCATTAAATGTTGAACTGAAGAATTGCAGGCTATTCACATGAGTAGGTGGCCATGAGGCTTATCTATGAGGATTGTTGATGTACCCCCTTGTCTTAATCAATTGGTGTATGTGATGTAATCATAACCTCCCTCAAAGTAGTCATAAATTCTTATTTGAGTTGGTTAGGAAAAATCAACTAATCATCCATGAAACGCTCATTTGGTAAATTGGCGATTATAGTTTCCCCAAAGATTCAGTTTTTAAGAAGTCGGTGACCATTATGATGTAAAAATTATAAATACGTCTTTGGAAGATATTTGAAGGGTCTAAATTTTTTATGCCCATTGCAATTTGATGCAAGAGTGATAATCGATTGAAAAGAAGGATCAAGTTTTGTAGTTTTATTTATTTTTTTGAAGAAGTTCTTTGTCTTTGAGCAATCAATATGAATGCAATATTAAGTATTTATGAACGAGTCTTTGAGCTTTGGTAAGTCCTAGAGTTCTACTTATCTTTTTAGATGTTGTGTTCTTGGATATTTCATTCATTGTTCTTTAATTAAATGATGGAATTGCAATGTGTCGAGTTAGTTATTTTCTATTAGTAATCCAATCTTTTGAGTTGTTATATTGGTGGAATATACATATTTTTATTTTTAGTTAATTTTCTAAGATTGATTTTAAATCACATTTGTATCATGGCTATGAGAAAGTGTTAGTTTTCCTTTCCTGATTTTTGGTAAAAAGCATAGCCATTATCCTTAAATTCAAAAATCTAAAAATTAAATCTTATGAGGGAGTTGTACCTCAATTAAAATTTAGAGGAAGATCACCAATGAAATGGTGATCTCTCCAACTATTGATTACTGATTTTTCTTTCTTCTGGGCATTATAGAGTCAAATTGAATTACTTTAAAAAGAAAAATTTGTCAACCAACAAATTTATGGTACTATATTGGGGAATCAAACAATAACATAAAAATAATTACCTTGTTATGTATAAAATGGTTTTACCTCATGAAAATGTTGTTCATGTGTTACAGTCGAACCTAGACTAGGTCACTATGGAATATGAAGACATTATCTCCAAATTAAATACCCTATCTTGGAGATACAAGAGTGTTGCAGAGTATATGAGAGTAAACTTTGTTCTTGAAGGAGAAGAAAAGTTAGCATAGTGGGCAATTAGAAGAGTGGTTGAGAGGTTCCAAGAATAGAGATTGTGTGGGATCCTCATCCTTGATCTAACCCAAACCAAAATCAAAATCCCCCTCTTGAAAAAAACACATCATCACATAATTGATTCAAGAAGGAGTTCAGAAGAAAGTAAGAAATTACCTCTTCTCAAATGGAGGTTGGAGACTTTATGTTTTAAGTTTTCTCTATTTCTATAATAATATCTCAATGCATGAGATGGCTCTAGTCTCACCACAACCATGGAGTTCTCATTTTGGACCCCTAGATTTATCTCAATACTCAACCTTTCCTTAGGATCCAAAAATTATTTCCCAAAGTTTACTAGAGAAGATACACATAATCTAGAAAATCGCATTCAAGCTTTAACTATTGCATGTGACATGTTAGGTGTTATAGAGGAAAAAATATTTGTGTGATTTTTTTTGTAGAATCTCTAGTTAGTAAAGTAGTAGAATAGTTTCAATGCTTAGAAGATGGGTGCATCACTAATTAGAGTGTGTTGAAGGATAATTTTATTGCAAGGTTCAAACCAATCATTGACATAGGTACTCTATTGTCTTACTTCTTCAAGATTTCCAAAGAAGAACATGAAAATATGAGGGATTTCATTGACAGATTCACTCAATTCCTGAAATGGATTCCTCATGTCAATAAGCCCAACCAATAAAATATATTAAATATCTTCATGGTTACCTTGCATCCAAAAATCTAATTTCATTTGAAGTGAAAGAAGGTATGTGACTTTGAAGTTTCCAAAATAGAAGCCATTAAAATAGAAGATGATTTATCTTTTTCTAGATATTTTGATCAAGGTCGAGTTGGGACATTATCAAGTAGAAGATTCACTCTAGAGTTTTGTCCTAAAACATTGAATGAAAGGAAATTTTCATCTTATACTAATACATATTCTAACCTAGTCTTATTGTGCCAAGGATATTACTTGGTTAAGTCTAGTGCTAACAAAGGAAGTGAAGTGCATGATGAACATTATGAAGATAGAGAAGAAGTCTTTGATAGCTTAGATGAGGAGTGATATCATACTCCTTCCATAACACCATGTTCCACCTCAGTACCTTCCATCCCAATAAGTAAAACCATGGAACAATCATTTGGTTCTATAACTCAAGTTACCTCCATGATTCTAGAATTTGAAGTATTCATTTTTGAGATTAATGAATCAATCAACCATATCATGACAATAGTCAAATATTATAAACTATTAGGAAACCCTAGAGATAGCAATCATGAATAGTTATCAAGTAATTTTAATGCTTTATACTTGCCAAATAGTTCTAGTGAGGATTTTGAAATCAAAGATAATCCTCTATTTGAATTTCATGAGTTTGCGCTAGAAAAATTGGAGATATTTATTCCCATTTATCATGACACTATGATGGTTGGTAATGATAATGAGAGGAGTGATGAAGAGTTTGAGAAGGATGTTAGGCTAGAGGAAGAGGAATAAACAGAGCAGGAGCAGTGTGCAGGTGGTGTTTCTATTATGGATAGTTTTCCTCATCCTTCAAATCAAGATTTAAGAATCTTCGCTAAACAACCTTTACATAAAGATGCTTCATCCACCTTTGACAATTTAGAATCTTCATCAATAAAATAAGGTGAATTGAAACCCAGAAGTGTCACTGAAATTATGTCAAAGCACCATGTACCCATATTGATTGAAGGGAACATTAAGGTTCACACTTCATAGCCACAAATTGATCATGGCCCAAATATGTATTAGTTGCTTTCATCCCTCACTTCAGTTAGTGAAGTAATGGTTTTGGGTGCTTACTTATTCAAAGTGATAAATGAAGACATAGGTGGTAATATTTCAGTTCATTTTCATGGGATGATAGAAGTGTATGATGAGGAGTGGCTTTTTGGTGGTGAAAATACACAAGGGGGAGTTGTTTGTCATGTGAGTTTGGTCATGTTGTGTGGGAATACTTCTCTTTCCCATAGCAGGTCATATTTATCTTTTCTTATCGATGGTTTCATGTGAGTAACCTTAAACATCTTCAATGGTGATGCATTACAAGGTTCACCAACTCAACATGCCATACACTTGGCATAAATTAGGTTCATGAAAACATAATACTCTTTCTTTGAGGCAATTTCAACTACTCATTCTTGAGCAATAAGACTCTAGCCCACACCAACTAACTCTCAACCTTCCCAAACTTGGAAAATGCATCCAACAAGTTTATAACAACCTACCAAACACTGTTCAAACACCCAATGGCTTTGCAACAACTTTTAAAGGTTAGTTCTCTCACAATGGCACTCTAGGCTTATAAGTATCCCGTAAGGGACAACAAATATATCTTTTGGATCAAGACCCCAAACAGAATTACAAAGACACTTTTGGATACCCATTACCGAGTACTACAACATATGTCAAAATAAAGATGAGTTGTTTTGTACCAACAACCCCAAAAACTGACTGCTCTGGTTTGACAATGTGGCCAATTAGGCCTTTTTTACAAAGGAACCCTTCTCCAAACACCTTTCCAATAGAAAATATCCACCCCAATGGGTTGAAAAGGTTACAAATATATGGTTTACACAAGTTTAAGGAAAAGAAACAATTACCAATTCACCAAACACCCAATTCTTGGTTTTAGGCCACCAATTGACTTGTAACAAGGGTGGGTTATTGAAAATCCCACCTCCACTCTTCCCCAAAATCTGAAAATGACTCAAACATGTCAAAATAGATCTTCTCATGCTATTTTAATCATCTCTCAAGGTTTATCACTTGGTTTTCACAAAACCCTAGCCTTGTGGCTCTTGAATTTGCTCCAAAATCACTCTTTTCCAGCCTAGGGCCTCCTTGAAACCTTATAAAACATTAACATACACCCTTGCAACTTTGAAATATCAAATAACATATTAAAACAGACCTCCAAACTGAAAATCATGAGTTTTTACAAGTTAGAAATGAAGAAATGCATTTTTGAATGTTTGTTGCCCCTACTAAATCATAATTCAACTGTTTCTACCAAAATTGCAATACCTTTTGCATATCTTAATGAAACTGAGTAAAAAAAATTGAATTAGAAACTAGATTCAAAATATTTTTACCTCCAATAAAATAGAAGTGGGTTTTTTGTCTATACATGGCCATACAATGGCCTGCAACAGTGAAAAACACTTGAAATGACAATAAAACAGTGTTATTTTTTATTCATTTTCATCCTCAAACCCACCAATTTACTTTACAACGATGAAAATGGAATTTTTAAAGTATTTTCAACTTCATCACATGCTAAAACTAACATAACAACCTTTTAAACTCCCTATGACCTTTGAACTTCCTCATTTTTTCCTTTTTTGCATTTTTGCATTGACAATATTGCAACATTTTGGCAATTTTTACAATATTTAAAAAATACAACTATAACAACCTACTAGGGCCTAATACATATTAAATATGGCCTCTTGGACCCTTTTACAACCTTAGAAAATCAAATTTGAATCAAAATCAAAAGTTTCCTCATGGAGGCATGAAGTCTATTTGGTGCTCCTGCACCATACTCCTGGCCAAATGAATTTCCAAGCCCTCTTGGATTGAGGCTAGTAATAGGTACTCATTCTCTAAATGCTTCTCTTAGTAGTATTGTATGCTCTGCCTCTTGTCCTCTTTGAAACAACTCTAATTTTTCTTCATTTTCACTTTTGGTTTCAACTTGTCAAAGCAAACTAACCTCCTACCTATCTTGTCACCTGGAATCAGATCCTCCATGCTTTCATGTATCCCAATTTCTACCTCAACACCTTGTCCTCCTTCTTTCATTTTGAACTTTGGTTTGTTTCCCATGAAAATTTCTATCACAACAAGCAAGTGATAGATGATTTCCTTAGCTTTTTTCCCTTGCAATTTAATAGTGATCTTTGCATCTTTGTTTTTCTCTCCCATCTGATATTCTGCCCCTCTATATGTTGCTTTCTCAAGGCTACCAATCTTTGATATGAAAGAAATAGAAAAAATACTATCCTCCTTTGCAAACAATGAATAAAACATTACATCACCATACCTCTGCAATATCATTTCATCCTCAACCTTCTCTTCAAAATTAGGTCTTGACACCAACTCATCATTTCCCTCCAAAATCAATTCATCCTTCACCTCTGCTATCTTCGTGCCTTCTGTATCAATGGGTAAATTTCTGGATTTGTTTATCAAATGAATTAGATCATAAACCCAAAGAAAATAATGAAGTGCAAAGGAAAATGAATGAAAACACAAAAAATAGAGCAACCTCACCCAATGTCTTCAATCTCCATGGCTGATCTCCATTACACCTTCTAACTTGTTGATTTGTGTTGCCCTCAGATCGAGTGTGTGAGCAATCTTGACTATGCCATCATCCTAAACAAGCTTTGAAGGATTTGAATCTTAAATTCCTATGCCTATGACAAATGATAAATGAAAATAATAATGACTATGAATGCTAAATGACTATAATGCCTATATTAATGAAGTGGTGGATTGAATCCTAAATTATGAGTAAAATTGACATTTTATAGAAAACACAATTTTAAAAGGACAGACAAGATCGACTCTTGACAGAAACCTAAAATCAGAGGACGAGATTTCACTTGATAATCCCTAATCAGGGTTAGGGAAAAATCCTTAAGTGAGCGGTCAAGATGTTATAGAAGAAAATCAGATCGATGGTGGAGAAAAGATGAGATAATTAATTTTGAAAATAAAGATTTTCGAAAATCAAGAAGATAAAGACTGCCTGATTTGTGAGATTCAAAAAATCAAGAAGATAAGAGTTGGACTGAAGATTCGATTTGAAAAATCAATAATCTGCCCGATTACTTGATTTTTAGAAGATTAGTTTCCATTTTGAATTGAGTTAATTCAAATTATGGATTTTGTGAGACAATAAATAATTGATTTTTCAATTATTTACGAAAGTGGACTATCAGTTAAGATTGTGATGACATTTTAAATAATTAATTTATTTAAAATGAGAGGAATATTAATTTTGACAATTAAATAATTAAAGATAATTATTTAATTTAGAGGATAATGATCGATAATTAAATAAATTAATCAATTTATTTAATTATGACAGTTAGTGACATATTAAATAAATAAATAAAATTTATTTATTTAATAATCAAGAAATATATGATGAAGGGTAATTAAATAAATTAAGAAAATTTATTTAATTAAGGGAAGACTTAGACAATTAATGACATATTTAATAAATAAATAAAATTTATTTATTTAATAATCATGAAGAATACAAAGACATGAATTAATTAAACAATTATGAATTATTTTATTAATAGTCGAATGTGGACCAAACACATAATTAAATGTCATAATTATGCTAGGACGAAAGTGGTAAAAATGAAGCTTGCAGGCCTAGGTCATTTTTAGGTGTCTGCACCTTCAAACTTTGATATGGCTACAATCTCTAAGTGCTTTTCTTCTTCTGTTTTGGTTTGTTCTTCTTCCTCTATTGTCTTCACTTGTCTTCTCCTTTGAACTATCTTCTTAATGGGCCATACAACTTTCTTCTTCATTGTCAAGTGCCAACTGAGTGCTCTTTTGAGCAACTTTTCCATCTCATCTTCATAACTTCTTGTCATCTCTTCCATAGCTTGCCTTATTTCCCTTATCTCTTTCTCAACCTCTATTTGCCTCATCTTTTCCTCTTTCCTCTTTCTCTCTTTTTCTTCTTGTTTTTTCTTTAGTGAACCCTCGGCCTACAAAAAATCCATCTTCTCTTCAAGCAAGTCCCTTTAACCTTGCTTACTCTTATCTTTTCCTCTACCTGGTCTTTTGGCAACCAGGTTCTCTCTTCAACCTGTACAAACACTAACACACAAACTCCAAACTCTCTTGCCCAGACCTTCTGAGCTCTGATACTAATTGATGTAGTACAAGGTTTCACCAACTCAATGTACCATACACTTGGCATTAATCAGGTTCATAAAAACATAATACTCTTTCTTTGAGGCAATTTCAACTACTCATTCTTGAGCAATAAGACTCCAGCCCACACCAACTAACTCTCAACCTTACCAAACCTGGAAAATGCATCCAACAAGTTTATAACAACCTACCAAACACTTTTCAAACACCCAATGGATTTGCAACAACTTTTTAAGGTTAGTTCTCTCACAATGGCACTCTAGGCTTGTAGGTCTCCCTTAAGGGACAACAACTATAAATTTTGACTCATGACCCCCAAAAAAATTACAAAGACACTTTTGGATACCCATTACCAAGTACTACAACATATGTCAAAATCAAGATAGTTTTTTTGGACCAACAACCCCAAAAACTGACTGCTCCAATTTGACAATGTGGCCAATTAGGCCTATTTTACAAAGGAACCCTTCTCCAAACACCTTTCCAATAGAAAATCTCAACCCGAATGGGTTGAACAGCTTAAAAATAGATGTTTTACACAAGTTTTAGGCAAAGAAACAATTTCCAATTCACCAAACACCCAATTCTTGGTTTTAGGCCACCAATTGACTTGTAACAAGGGTGGGCTATTGAAAATCCCACTTCCACTCTTCCCCAAACTCTGTAAATGACTCAAACATGTCAAAATAGATCTTCTCATGCTATTCCAATCATATCCCAAGGTTTAGCACTTGGTTTTCACAAAACCCTAGCCTTGTGGCTCTTGAATTTGCTCCAAAATCACTCTTTTCTAGCCTAGGGCCTCCTTGAAACCTTATCAAACATTAACATACACCCCTGAAAATTTGAAATCTCAAAGAAAATGTTAAAACAGATCTCCAAACTGAAAATCATGAGTTTTTACAAGTTAGAAATGAAGAAATTCATTTTTGAATGCTTGTTGCCCCTGCTAAATCAAAATTCAACCATTTCTACCAAAATTACAATAACTTTTGCATATCTTAATTAAACTGAGTAAAACCAATTGCATTAGAAACTAAATTCAAAATAATTTCACCTCCAATCAAATAGAAGTGGTTTTTCTATCCGTACATGGTTGTACAATGGCCCGCAACAGTGAAAAACACTTGAAATGACAATAAAATAGTGTTGTTTTTTATTCATTTTCATCCTCAAACCACCAATCTGCTTTACAATGATGAAAATGGCATTTTTAAATTATTTTCAACTTCCTCACACACTCAAACTAATATAACCACCTTTTAAACTCACTATGACCTTTGAACTTCCTCATTTTTGCCTTTTTTGCCTTTTTGCATTGACAATATTGCAACATTTTGGCAATTTTTACAATATTTGAAAAATAGACCTATAACAACCTACTAGGGCCTAATACATATTAAATATGGACTCTTCAACCCTTTTACAACCTTAGAACATAAAATTTGAATCAAAATGAAAATTTTCTTCATGGAGGCATGAAGTCTATTTGGTGCTCCTGCACCAAATGGTAGGTCTCCCCTACCCTGTATATATTTCAATTTTGGTTGTGTGATTATTTTAGGTATCTCTTTCCATTTTTCTTATCTCATTTTTGGTTTTTTTGGATCCTTCCTTTCAATGTTATTGACTGTATCACCAAATGGACAAGGCACTAGTCTGCTATCAAGATCTTGGATTCATGTATTTGTCCTTCATAGTCCTTGTCCCCAATCAGAGCTAGTTTTACCATGATTTTTTACGTATTCTCCCAAAAACACATCCACTCTTATAGAAACTTAGCCATGTTAAATTTTTCATCCTTTTTATTGGTTTTTGAAACTAATTTAGGTGCCACTTAAGTTGCCGCAACCTTTTTTTCGCTCGACTTTCCAAAGCTTAACTTAAGTTTCATTTTGAAGTGGCTTTTTATAGAGTTTCAAAAAGGGCGTTGAGATCTAAAGTGGTTTCATAACACCAATGCACACTGACTAGAGGAAGAAAGATAAGTGAAAACTAATTTTATTTTGAAGCTTTTTCCAAGTTCCAAAACCTTTTCCGGTTCTCTATAGGGTTTCAAAAACTCATTTTACTCTCGACAATGAGTTATGTTTTAAAGGACTATGTTTTTTCCTAGAGCTCTTTCCTAAAAGGCTTTATATCAGAAAAAAAAAACATTAAAAGGATGTCAAACTAGGTCTTAAGAGGAAGCGGATAATGGGGTCATTTTTAAAACTGAGGTGGACTCCAATGGCATTTCAAAACTCCACCTAGGCCCGGAATTTATTTATTAATGCTATTTTAAACTATCATCTTATTATTTGAAAGTTCATCTAAAGAAAAATGAAAGTACTAGAGATGAAATACATTCTAGGAATGATATTTAGCTAAAACAAAAACCATTAACATACATTGTAGCTATGGAAATAAATAAATACATCATGGTAAAAATGAAGAACATAGAACTAATACAGAAAACTCTAAGATCGTTGCATCACATGAAATCAATTAAATTACATATATATATATATATATATATATATTGTATTACATCAAAAAGGGGGGAAAATCTAGTACAAGTCTTTCAAACACAAAGAGTGAAAATGAGAATCTGAATTCCCTCCACCACCTCTCGAAGTCGTTCAATCTACACCAGCAAGAAGAGTTTTTTGTTAAACTCCATGAAGTGGGAAAAGGTATCCATAATCTTCCACTCCAACCCAGCATAGAGTAAGGCAACCGCTTGCTTAGCTTGCTCGTTCCTCAGGGCAGTGGAAATGCAAAAAACATCCCCTACCAAGCCAATGTGCACATATTCAGTAAGGTTCCCCAAAGCAGCTTCAATTCAAGCTAAATAGGTTGCCTGAACCTGGTGCTCTCCAACTTTTTCTCCCTATTCCAACTTCCCAAAAGTGTGGATGAAATTGTATAAGAAGCACTCTAATAGTGCAGAGTTGTGCACGTGAACTTGGGAAAATAATGTTTCTCCTATTATCTTCTTGATCACACCCTCCTCCACATCACTACAAATCAAGAAAATCTCTCTAAACTAGTCTACAACCAACCTCCTCACTGCATTAAAATCCACACCTTAAATTAAAAGGAATTTCTCTTGGAGCTGGTATCGCTCGAGGTGCTTGACATCTTGAAGTGAAATGTTGGTATGCAGAGAATAAAGGTTTTTGTCTGATTTATAGAAAAGGATAGTAAGTTGAAAGAATTCACTTGGAATCAATTAATGTCATAAGGACATTACAAGTTTCCTTGATTTAAATAAACCTAGTAGTGATGTGATGTATTAGAAAAATGATCTTTAGTGTTAAGAAAAATCTTTGTATTTAAACCATTTGCACAAATATGATCCTTAGTGGGAAAGTCATTAATGTTTAACCAAAGAATTACAAACCACTCACACGAGTAGGTGGCCACAAGGTTTATCTACGAGGAGTAGTGATGTACTCCCTTGTCTTAATCAATCAATAAATGCAATGTAATCACAACCTCCCTCAAAATAGTCATAAATTCTTATTTGAGCTAGTTAGGCATAAACCAACTAATCATCTATGAAACACTCATTTCATAAATTGGCAGTACAATTTCCCCAAAGATTCAGTTTTCAAGAATTTGGTGACCGTTATGATGTAAAAATTATAAATATGTCTTTGGCAGTCATTTGAAGGGTCCAAATTTTTATCCCCATTGCACTTTGAAGCAAAAGTGAGAATCAATTGAAAAGAAGTATCAATTTTTGCAATTTTATTTACTTTTTTGAAGTTCTTTGTCTTTGAGAAATGAATATAAATGCAATATTAAGTATTTATGAATGAGTCTTTGAGCTTTAATAAGTGTTGGAATTCTACTTCTCTTTGTGGATGTTGTGTTCTTGGATATTTCATTCATTTTTCTTCAGTTAAATGATGGAATTGCAATGTGTTGAGTCAGTTATTTACTATTAGTAATCTAATATTTGAGTTGTGATATTAGTGGCATATACATCTTTTCAATTTTAGTTAATGTCGTAAGGTTGATTTTAAATCATATTTGCATCATGGCTATGAGAAAGTGTTAGTTTTCCTTTCCTTTTTATGGTCAATAACATACCCATTATCTTTAAATTCAAAAATCTAAAAATTATTTTATGAGGGAGTTGTACCTCAATTAAAATTTAGAGGAAGATCACCAATGAAATGGTGATCTTTGCAACTTTTGATTGTCGATTAGTCTTTATTTTGGGCATTATAGAGTCAAATTGAATTAATCTTTAAAAAGAAAAATTTGTCAACCAACAAGTCTAAAATTGTTTCATTGAGAAAGAAACTAGAAGAAATAATCACTAAGTTGAACAAAAGCCTCAAATTTGAGAAAAGTTTATTTATGAGATTTTAGAAGATAGCATCAATGGGAAGAGGTTACCATCCATAAAGATAGGTCTTGGTTATGAATAAAAGGATGATCAAGTTTTCAAAGAAGATCTCAAAGAACCTCCCAAGAAGGAAAATGAAGTAAAGTCAAAAAGATTTACAAATGTTCTCAAAAGTCCCATTAAAAGTGGAAGTAGCATGAGAGAAGAGAGTTAAGTTCCAAGCACTCCTCCAAAGGTTAACAAGGAAAAATTTAGAAAGTCCTTTCCTTTGAGGTAGGCGTATACAACTAGGTTCCAACATTATTTTTATGGTTATTGTTATTCATGTAATCATTTTAGTCATAGGGAAAGAGATTGTAGAACTCATGCAAAAAAAATTGGATGGAACAAGAATAGAAGTTCTTATGAGTTATCAAATATGAAAAATAATATATTTTCTCCCTTAAAGGATTCCATATGCTATAAGTGCAAAAATTATGGATATATAGCACACTTTTGTAGATGTGGTTTTGTGAAACCACCTAGACAACAAAGGAAAGTGGATGCTCTTCCTAAACAAAATAAAAAACCCACAAAAATCTGGAAAAGAAAGCAAGAGACAAACAATAAAAAAAGGATAAATAGATATGCATGTGAAAATTGCACAAGAGGCATTATTAAATTGATGTTAATTACAAATTCAGGTGGATCTAATCATTCTATTATCCTTCAACTCTGTGGAGAAAACAATTCAAAGAATGAAGTATCACAGAATATTAGAGAAATAGAAATGTGGTGTTTTGAAGTGTGAGAGATGTGAAGATTAAATTGAAGGTGGAAGAGGGCATTATTTTTCCCATAAAAAATAGTTACAAGGTATCCCCTTATTCCAGCATAGATGATTCCAATTTGGAACAAACTCAACAAGCTTATCAAACAAACTTGTGTTTCAATGACTAGCCTTCCCAAGTTTATACTTTATTGAACAAGCCTCAAGCCATAGAGGCCTATGATGAGTTTTATATGTATGAAGTATATGGTAATAGTGTTCTCCGCTAGGCATCAGTGGATATAATAAGGTTGCAAGAGCATACTCCATTGATCAATCACGAATTTGCAAAGGGATGTAATAGACCTGTTAAGATTCAAAAATATAGTAAATCTCTAAAAAAGAGCACAAGAGATCATGCTTCTCTCTATGAGTCACTAGCAACTGTATATGCATAAAATTGGTCATGTCTAAATCCTGGCATTTAATTAAATATTTATTATTTAATTAATTTATCTAAAGTCCTCTACATATGATTAAATTTAATTAATTTAATTATATTGTTCATTCACTTTATTCTTCCACCTTAATTAAATAAATTCACTTTATTTAATTATTTCATATTCATATGTCTACTTAATTAATTAAATAAATACCCTTTATTTATCTTAATTAATTATCACCTTTTGAATTTAATTAAGTCTTTTGATTTAATTAAATTTAAAATATTTCCTTTCTCCTATTCAAAATCTTTCTTCTAATTAATTAAATATTTTAATTAATTAATTTCATCTACATGACATTTCCTAAAAATTTAATTAAATATCTTTATTTCATTAATATCCTTCATATCTTTTCAAATCAAAATTAAATATTTTATTTAATTATGAATTTTTTTATTATTCTTCAAATCTTAATTAAATGATTATTTAATTGAGAAAAATCTCCATGCCATCCATAAATAAATAATTGAATTTATAATTCATTATTTATCTTCTTAAATCTTTCCAAAATCCTCTAAAAAGATTATTCTTTATCATCTCATCTTATCTCTTCCATAAATAAATAATTGAATTTATAATTCATTATTTATCTTCTTAAATCTTTCCAAAATCCTCTAAAAAGATGATTTTTTATCATCTCATCTTATCTCGTCCATAAATAAATAATTGAATTTATAATTCATTATTTATCTTCTTAAATCTTTCCAAAATCCTCTAAAAAGATGATTTTTTTATCATCTCATCTTATCTCTTCCATAAATAAATAATTGAATGTATAATTCATTATTTATCTTCTTAAATCTTTCCAAGATATTCTAAAATGATGATTTTTATCATCTCATTTTATCTCTTCATATATTTAATTAAATATCTTTATTTAATTAAATATCCTTCATATATTTTCAAATCATAATTAAACATTTTATTTAATTATGAAATCCTCCATTATTTTTCAAATCTTAATTAAATATTTTATTTAATTAAGAAAATATTTCATGTCACCAATAAATGAATAATTAATTTGATAAATTCATTATTTATCTTCAAAATCTTTCTTCAATCTCACAAAAAGATGATTTTTACAATTCATCTTTATCATCTCATCTTATCTCTTCTCTGAAAAAAGAAGCAAATCTTGCTTTATGTTTTCTTCTATTTTTCTCTCCAGTCTTATCCATCTTTGACCGTTCGATTTGCCAAGAATTTTCATAGCCATTGATCACATCATCCAATCAAAAGCTTTTGAAAACTCTATAAATACTGCTACAAATCCAAGCATTGGTTCAATTAGAGATTACTTGCATTCTAGCATTCTAGCATATTAGCATTGTTATTATCATCTTTAGCTTTCATAATTTCATAATCTTTCATTTTAATATTCATAGCACGTTAATCTTAGCATAGCATTGGATGCATTCATCTTCAATCTTATTCTCTAGGAAGACCGTTTGTTGAGCCTAGCACACAATCTGAGAGCAAGCTGGAATCAACAAAAACACTGGAGATAGAGGAGGATAGGATGGCATCAATGACAAAATACCGAGTTTGCATTCCTTTGTATTTGATTTTCTATTTTTGATATAATGTCTTATCAGTGTGTTTGATTTGTTTTAATTTACATTCGTTATTTATTGCACACTCTAAAATCGACCACACATTTATGGCGCCCATCGTGGGGCCTTTGCCCCATTTTTAACATCTACTTGCAAGTTTTCGCGTTTTGAAGTTCAGTTTTTTGAAAAAAATCATGTTTTAGCACATCCATGGGTTTATTTAGTGCATCCAAGGCTTCTTTCAAGGCTTTTGCAGGTCTTTTGGCGCATCCAGGAACTGTTTTAGTGCATCTAGGGAATAGAAAGGTGCATCCATTTAGCTCACTTCATTTAAAATTGTATTTTTTTATTTTTTTTTGCATTCTTAGATTAGCGCATTTAGGATTTCTTTTAGTGCATTTAAGGTTTTCTATAGCGCTTATGGGTTTTGTTTTAGCACATTGACTGTTTGTTTTAGCACTTTTGTATGATCTTTTAGCGCTTATAGGTTGTAACTAAACATGGTTATGAGTCTGACGCCTTCCGCAGACAAGATCTTTTTTTGGCTTAAAAAGAAGCAACCCTAGGGTAGACACAACAATTTAAAATGAACCAATCCTAGGATAGACATGGATTAAAATGAATCAATCTAGGATAGTCACCACATAATGATTTTTGTGGTTAAAATGAATAACTTGTTTTTGGTGAAGCAACATCTTCACATAGATTAAATCATTGTCATTTGGGCTCTAAAAATAACATTGTCTACTTTGTCTGTGGCAATAGGTCTATGCTCTCCCCTTAACTGGGTGATTAGAATACAAGACTTGCCTTTTCATTTTTTACAATTTTAATGCTTTATTACATCCTATAGAAGGCTTGCTCTTGTGGGAAAAAGTACTCACCCAAGATGAACGACCCAAGTGGGTTCAAGCCAAAGCCAGGCTATTCCACCCCACTATAAAATTTAAAGCAAATTTGGGGAAACCCACTTTTTTCGGTAGTGTGCAAGATAACCATCCCCAAAGCCTTTGTTCTAAAGGTTGGAAGGTCTCTTGATGGAGTTTATTATTTCCGCACCGAACGAAAACCCTTACTACAAATGTAGTGTAGTAGCCAACCGTGTCAGTTTTCGAACATCCTAATAATCACAGTGCAAGGGGAGGGAAGAATCTTCCCCCAAGACACTCACCATATAACTGCCAAGGACCATTTGCTAAGGGGATCCGGTATCCACTTTCGTCACTCTGAGTACGCACCTGGAAAAGACAAAAACATGGGTTCCCCTTTAGGGGTGACACGGCTGTGTGAGTCGACACAATTCTAAGATGTGGGTTGTGGTTATTATGATGACCTACTTGAGTACTAAGAGTGAGTCTGCTTGAATTGTCTATCATGTATGAAACCTGTGAAAACACTTTTTGAAATTTTTTTTTGAGCATACACTTGATGTTTAGTATAGGGCTTAAGAACAACTGTTTTCAAAGTGTTTGATATGTTTTCAATCACACTAATTCAAATAAAAGATCATCCAAAATGAACATGAATTTCAGCTGAAACTGCTCACAACTGTTCAAAAAAAACTATTTTGGAAAATTGTTTTAGCACATTTAGGGTATATCTTAGCGCATATAAGGTATGTTCTAGCGCATTCACTAATTAGTTCAGCGTATTTAGAATCTATTTTCACACATTGAGTGTTTTAGCACATAGGCTGGATATTCTGAAAATAGATTTTGGGTCACTGACAATTTTTTTTTTTGTAGTGCATATAGGACACAAAGTAGCGTATACGAGGCCTATTGTAGCACATTTAATTGTTTCTCTGGTGCATATGCATGTTTCTACAGCACATATAGGGTACAAAGTAGCACATTTGTCACTTTTCCATAATTTTTGCTTTTGACAGATCTGATTTTATAGCACCCTCGATCCAGTAGCATATCGACATTTCTCTCATGCTTAGAGAGTGGAAATCAACCAAATTTGTCAGGAAATCAATTGCCAATAGGATCAAGAAACCTAAGAAACATTTAGGTTACAAGAAAACCTTACAACGAAGAAAGTTTTTGTATAAAAGTTGAAACGTCTTGCTCCATTACCGTGAGTTTCTCCATAGGTACCAAGATTTTGCTAGGGGATTTACTGACGATTACATTGTAGAACCTTTATATTCACGAGCCCATTTCTAGAGAAGAGCTATATCTCAACGTCACAATCACAATCAACCTCTTGAGTTTGATTTCATACCACAACCTTCTATTGAATATCCAACACATCCCAGTCAAATCCTTCAGTAAATAGGCTATTTGATATACTAATCATTCTTCGAAAACAAGGATCAAATCTTAAAAGTGCATCTTTCAAAAAAAAAAATTGATTATTGATTCAACTTCCCCAATAGGATTCTGATATCCTTTATCATTGGAAGCCACAATCAAGAGTTAGGAACGTCTTTGATCATATCATAGGATTCTCATCTTATTAGATCAAGACATCATCATTTTCACACCTATCAAACTATGATCTAAGTCTAGAGGAACATTTCAAAATCGTATGCCTATTTTTACAAGATCTCAATATAATAAGCTGAAAGAAGATATTCAACAAGAAGATCATACCCAAAGAACTCAAGAAGAAGGTGAGAGTAGCAATACCCTTTATAGTGTGAGTCATAATCTCATTTTTAACGACAACATGGGTGAAAGAGAAAAAAATCCATTCCCTTTCAACAAGGATGTGAGAAAAACTCATGTAGATAGTGATGATGAATGAGATGAAGAACATCTTGAGAGGTCGAGCAAGATCCCAAATTTTATAAAGCCTTAGAAAATATTTTGGAGCCTAACAAAGAAAAATATTTTCTATATCTAGCTGACAAAGGGGCTAAATTGTCTCATTATTTTGATACTGAGAACATAAAGAGTAATCCTGATGAAACACCCTTGTCTGATCTTAGTGCCTTGAATCAACAAGTTAAAGCACTACAAGGACAAATTAAAGATCTACAAGGGGGAGCCGCAACAAAGACATACGCTCTTGATGACATCTATCCTTATCCTTTTGACCAACATCTCAACATGATCCCGTTTCCCAAACATTGTGAAATCCCAAAGTTTGATCGTTATAATGGGAAATCAGATCCAATTGATCACATTAGAGACTTCTGAAATATGACTTTAGAGTTTTCTCATGAGGACACATACTTGATGCATTTGTTTCCTAGGAGTCTTGGAGGCCAATCTATGGAATGGCTATCAAAAATCACACCGCCTGTCAAGACATTTGAGGAATTGATTAATGAATTTATATAACAATATTCCTAAAATATACAACACCAAATAACCATGATTGATCTCTGCAAGGCTAAACAGAAACCTGGTGAACCATTTATTGCATTTCTTCAGAGATGGAGAATATTGTTCGCTAGATATCCACGTCATGTTCCTGAAAAGGAAAAGATCACCACTTTCATAAACAACCTGGATCAAGAGATGAGCTATCATCTTAATCTTCATTTTCCTCCCTCTTTTCATAAATTGATTGAAAATTCCATCACCATTGAGAGTTCCTTGGTCCAGAGAGGGATAATAAAACTTGATAAGGACAATCCTAGCTCTTCAAATCATCACAACAACAAATCTAAGTTTTGGATGCGCAACAAAAATGTGGTGAATGATGGTGTTGTAGATTCAAATCATGTCTCGACTAAGCCATTTGTTCTTAGTGCTCCAAGTGCTCCTCACAACAATAACTATAACAATGTCAACTCTGTCACAAACCAAGGAAACAATCCTCCTCCTCTGAGGAATAACGTGAATCAAAATTTTACTCCCACTCAAGGGAATGCCAACAATCAAGGTTACCATGGAAATGATAACAACAGCAATGCCTTAGGAAATACCTCGAACATAAATCCACAACAATCTTCATTCTTCTCTAGTAGAAGAACTTTTACTACGCTGGGTCAATCTTTAGAATCTGCACTCAAAGAGTTGATGGCTAAAAATGCTCTTACTTTGCCACCTCAACGTAATTTTGAACCCAACGTGAAGCTTCCATCATGGAATGATGCATACTATTGTGAATATCATAGATGTAAGGGCCATCATACGAATAATTGTCAAGCCTTGAAGAATGCCATTCAAGACTTAATCGAAAATGACACCATCACAAGAGAAGGACACCAACAATCAAATGAAGACCACCAAGCATTTCACAATCCTTTACCCAACTATCAAAAGGGTGAGTCTTCTAGAAAAAGTGTGAATCATATCTACAATGATGACGAGTGGGTCAATGTTATAAAAGTTAACGAAAAGATGGAATATAGAGAAGTTAACGTAACAACAAGGGCACAAGCTAAAGTTTTCTTAAAGGGTGCTTCTTCAAAATCCACTATACCCATGCCTCAACCTCAATATGACTTAGTCAATCAACTTGGAAAAAATCCTGCTCAGATTTCTATCTTAGAACTCCTGAAAATTTCCCCAGCACACAAGGAAATTCTAGAAAAGGCCCTCGTTGAAACAACTGTATCCACTGATCTGGATGTGGACTGATTTCAAGCCCTGGTGGAACACTTTTCCTCACCCACATGCCTCTCATTCTCTGAAAAATATGGCGTTTCCATGACTCATCCCCATAATTCATCGCTATACTTAGAAGTCATGATCCACAAGTTTTGTGTCAGACACGTCCTAATAGATGGAGGTGCTGGTTTGAACATTTGTACTATGAAGTTAGTTCAGGCTTTAGAATTTTCTGAGGACTCCATTGATCCCAGAAGAAAGATTACTATTAAAGCCTATGATGATGAGGAAAGAGCATCCAAGGGTTTAATCATGTTGCCAATCAGAGTGAGAC
The DNA here is from genome assembly GCA_007258455.2 of Sequoia sempervirens. NCBI lineage: Eukaryota > Viridiplantae > Streptophyta > Pinopsida > Cupressales > Cupressaceae > Sequoia > Sequoia sempervirens. Next base: position 524,792,562 of record VDFB02271358.1, on the reverse strand, counting down.
CTGTTATCAAGAATGCTTTCTATCAAGTGTTAGACCGTGATCTTGCATACAACATCTTGTTGGGTCATCCTTGGATCCACAAAATGCAAGTTGTCCCATCCACATATCATCAATGCCTCAAATTTCCCTATGACGGACAAGGGATCACAATACCAGTTGATAATTCGAACAGTCAAACTTGTGCCAACATCAAAGCTAGTCAAGATACTTTGGTCCCCAACAATCGAGAAGTTCCTGCTAATACTTCTCCCAAAGTTGATACACAAATCATTCAATTAACCAAAAGCTTTGATAAGCAACTACAGTTCAAGGACAATGGAGTAGGGGAGTACTCTCTCTGTCTTGCTAATCTACCTATATCACCTTGGTCACATGGACAACCTTCTATCACACAACAACAAATATTTGTAGCATCAACATCAACGCAACCACCAACAGAGCCAAATACAAAGTTTAATGGATGATTTATCAAAGAAAAATTCCCCATGGAAGATTCTGAGGATAGAGAAGTTCTAAGTTGGCTCTATAAAGATGAATATGAAATAGTTCTTAACGTCAAAATACCTATTGATCAATATGGTAAAGGATATTCAATCATGCAAAATATGGGCTATGATGGTAATGGTCCTATTGGAAAAAGAAAAGGAGTAGTTGAGCCTATTCACCTTCCAGGACTTGCTGCAAAAGATAAAACAAGACTGGGCTATGATACTAACTCGAAAGAAATAACATCCAAGCAGTTGCATGATATTGTCCTTACATTGCAAGAAGGTTCTGATCCAAGGGAAGCCTGCTTGGTAGCAATTCAAAATTTCATGGATAATAACTCTGATACAGACTCTGGTGAATATGAATGGGACACCATTTACAATGATGAGTTTTGGAGGGACAAATAGGTTGATGTGGTGCACAAGTACACCCCAACTCTAATCGAAGGTGAAGGGTCAGATTCCCAACCGCAAGGATCTAAACTACAAGGTGACTATGATTCTAGTGATACCAAGTCAGATTTAAACGAACAAGACTATCGTGAGAACAATACCATCATTGATCTGCCTCATACCTCGGGTCCTACAGACAAATTTGTTATGACCATAACCATAGCCAATATCACATAGCCTAATGACCTGCTACCGCTAATCCATCCCGATCTCATTGACTGAAATCTATCCAAACCTATCAATATACCTACGTTTCCAAGCAATGAATCTATCATGAACTTCCTTTCCGCAGACGACACAAATGACTATTCCACTAGCAATTTTTGGTATAGAGTCTTTAATTAGGAGAGTTTCAAGTCTCCTAGCTGCAAAAATGAAAATAAAAAAGAAAGATCTAATGGTGAAAACCAGAATCTTGCAGTATTAGATCACACAAAAGATAAAACAAAGAGCATATTAGATGGTGAAAACCTTTTTAAGGCACCAGATGATGGGATACTTGACACTCTCCCAAAACATTATCATGAGTGATTGCCTATTTTTATTGAGCCTACAAAATAGGTCAACATCAACACTTCAAAAAATCCAAGGATCATACAATTAGCTACATCAATGACAGATAAAGAGGTACCTGAGTTCACAAAATTTCTCAGAGAAAATCAAGTCAACTTTGCTTGGTCTTATGCAGACATGCCAAGTCTTGATCCTGATCTTATAATGCATCACTTGTCCATCAAACTAGGAGTTAAACCTGTGAAACAAAAACTCAAGAAGATGCATCCTCATGTTGCACTCCTAGTAAAAGAAGAACTCTGAAAACTCCTTGCTGTGGGATTTATAAGATCAATCGACTATGAAAAATGGATCTCCAACATCGTTCCTGTGTCCAAGCCCAACAAAAGTGTCAAAGTGTGTACATATTTCAGAGATCTTAATAAAGCATGTCCTAAAGATGACTTCCCACTTCCAATCATTGATCCTATAGTTGATCTGATGGCTAGCCATTCCATGTATTCACTAATGGATGGTTTTTTCTGGTTATAACCAAATCAAGATTGCACCCGAAGACTAGGACAAAACAACTTTCACATGTCCATGGGGGACTTACTGTTGGAATGTCATGCCTTTTGGTCTAAATAATTTTGGGGCTACCTATCAAAGAGCTATGAATACAATCTTTCATGAGATGATGCACACATTCATGGAAGATTATGTAGATGATATATTGGAAAATCCATACACAAGAGAAGGACATCTTGAAGTATTATCCAGAATATTTGCGAGGTTGGAAAAGTTCAAAGTTTGCCTCAACCCCATGAAATGTGTTTCTGGGGTCACATCTAGGAAGCTCTTAGGATACATAGTGTCAGCAAGAGGAATTGAATTAGATCCTACCAAAGTGCAAGCAATCATGGAGATGCCTCCACCAAGGAATATCAGTCAGTTGAGGTCATTACAAGGAAGACTTCAATCTATACGAAGGTTCATCGCACAACTGGCCGATAAGAGTCTACCTTTCACACATCTACTACATAAGAATGTTCCTTTTAGATGGGATGACAAGTGTGAAATGGCCTTTCAACAAATCAAGAAATACCTAATGAAACCACCAGTTCTAGTATCACCAAATCCGAAAAAACCTCTAATCTTATATATTGTTGAAACAGAGACATCTTTGGGGGCATTATTAGCACAAGAGGACTCTATAGGAAAGGAACAAGAAATTTATTGCATTAGTCGAACGCTAACAGGTCATGAACTCAACTACACTTTCATCAAAAAGGCTTGTCTCGTAGTAGTCTTTGCATCACATAAATTTCGGCACTACGTGTTAACTCATACAATCAATCTTGTTGCAAAGATTGATCCACTCAAGTATCTGTTAAGCAAAGCTACATTGATAGGAAGGCTAGCAAAATGGGTCATGATCCTAAGTGAGTTTTACATTCATTATGTTAATCGCAAATCAATCAAAGGACAAGTTATCACTGATCAACTAGTTGAAGCACCACTACAAGCAGAGCATCCCATGCACATTGAATTTCCAGATGCTAATGTCTTCACTGCAGAATCAAAGCAACCTTGGTCTTTATACTTTGATGGTTCTTTCAATCAACACGGATCGGAGGTAGGCATACTCTTTGTCACCCCTCAAGGAAATACCATTACTCGATCATATAGGCTAATGTTTCCATGCACTAACATAGCCGAATATGAAGCTTTAATCACTTGGCTCAAGATCACACTAGAATGGAGGATCACAGAACTACAAGATTATGGTGACTCACAGTTAGTCATTAATCAGATCAATGATGATTATCAGACCAAAGATGACAAACTATTGTCATATAAGAAAATGGTTGATGATTTCAAGAAGTACTTCATGGATATTAAGTTCATACAGATTCTAAGACTTGATAACAAAGCTGCTGACGCCATGGCCACGATCACATCATTATTGCAACTCCCAGAAAATCAGGCTCGCTATGAATTTCTGGTGGAACAATCATTTACACCTGCCTATGACACACCTAAAAGCCAAATCATTTGCCACTTGGTAGGATCTGATTCACCTTGGTATGGAAAGATTTATGCCTACCTAAAAGACATCTTACCACCTGACTTATCCCATAACCAAAAGCGTAATTTTATTCGCCAATCCTCTCGCTCTACTCTTATCTTTGACACCCTTTATCATCGAGGTCTTGATGGTACTTTACTTTGATGTCTTGAACGTGATGAATCTGACAAGGCTTTACAAGAAGTTCATGGTGGCATTTGTGGTACTCATTAGAGTGGAATGACCTTATCCAAGAAATTGATTAGAATGGGTTACTACTGGCCGACTATGCAGAGGGAATCATTCACTTTTGTGAAGAAATGCTCAAAATGCCAGATTCATGGGAATCTCATTCATGCTCTTGCAAAAGAACTACAACCATTCACGCCAACCTAGCCATTCTCTCAATGGGGGTTAGATTTAGTTGGCAAGATTCATCCTTCATCATCGAACGGACATAAATTCATCATCATAGCGACAAAGTATTTTACCAAATGGATTGAGGCAGTACCTCTGTCTAAGGTCACTAGCAAAAAAATCTCATCGTTCATACTCAACTATATCATTTGTCGGTATGACATTCCCAACTCTATCATCACAAATAATGGACGACCATTCAAGAATCAGGATGTGGATGAACTTTGTGAGAGATTCCATATCCAACATAGATATTTAGCACCTTATTATCCATAAGGGAATGACCAAGTAGAGGCCTCAAACAAAACAATATTGAAAATCCTGAAGAAGACTGTGAATGATGCAGGGAAAGACTGGCATGTTCAACTAAATCCTGCATTATGGGCCTACAAAACTAGTATCTGAATGCCAACAGGAGCAACACCATTTTCTCTTGTCTATGGAGCAAAATCAATTTTTCCATTCGCAGTTGAAATTCCCTCACTAAGGGTATCCTTAAAGGGTCTCACAACAGATGATGAATACAGAGTTTCCAGACTACAAGAATTGGAACTCCTTGATGAGAAGAGACAACGAGCAACTGATCATTTGAAAGCATATCAACAGATGATGTCTCACAGCTATAATCATAGAGTCAAGCCATGTACCTTTCATGTTGGTGACCTTGTTTTGAAGGAAAACCCACGTAATCAACAAGACAGAGAGAAGAAAGGTAATTTTGAACCAAATTGGTTGGGTCCTTACGTGGTCATCGTCGTATACAGTTCAAGAGCATATAAGCTATCAATGCCATAAGGGGACCTGTTTGACGAACCCATCAACAACATACACCTGAAAAAGTATTATGTCTGAAGCAGTTATCATCATCCATAAAAAGTCCTAAAAAAATCCAAAAACAATAGAAAAAGTCTTGAAAAAAAAAATCCAAAAAATAGCATAAAAAGTCCTAAAAAAACACAAAAATAGCAAAAAAAGTCCTAAAAATTAAAAAAAATCATCATAGGGTGAAAACTTGGCAACAGGCAATCTATTGACAAGAAAAATACAAAAAAAAAATCAAAAGGAAATCAGAAAAGTGCAATAAAAACAAATAGTGAAAATCTAGAAAACAGACGCTATTTGTAGCTCTCTATCTATTAGTTCATGTTTTGCACTTAGCTTCTCAGCCTTCATTTCATGCATCTTTCCATCATCTTAGGGTCGTACCAGTATCATACTGCCATCATTTTCCTCGAGCGATAACATCTTACCATGGCTTGATCATTGTACATATTCATTTCAACAAGTTGTGTCAATACTAGGGGGAAACGTTGACATACTACGGGCAATCAACTTTCAGGTTTTACCGAAACAGCTAGACAATGACATAAAACCCAATCATGCAAACAAACAATCAAATCACATGAACAACTATCCAATCATTGATCCATATCACAACAGTTTTTAGCAAATACCATATCATGACTCATATCTGGATGATCTAAAATCTGAATAATGTTTGAAATAGCAGTATTGTATTTTGAACAATGGTTGTTTGAATTTTTGATATCATCTCTCTAGAGCACACTCGATGATGTACTGAACTAGAGTGGCGAGGAAAGAGGATGATTTTTCTTTGTCTGTTGTCTTGAGGTTAACTATCAATCTGGTGCAAATATGTCACTAGACATGATTTTCCAAACATATCATTGATGGCAGTTCAAAATTTGCATCAGAAAGTGGTTAATCTTTGTCTGTTTATGCAAGAAATACTCAGGTCATCTTGGTTCAATTATACCTCGATGCTTGTGTTCACTTGCTATATCAAAAATCATGAAAGTTGTACTTAGGTCATCATTGGTGCTAATTTCCCCTCTGATGCTTGTACATACTTCCAAAATTTTAAAATGCTCTATGATGATTCAAGAAAGCTAAAAAAAGGCTCAACAAACGGTTGGTTTCATTTCGTTGCATTTCATTTAGATCATTGTACATATCTACATACTGGATTTGCATCATAGTTTTAAAGGGCTAACCAATAACATCAATGGTTATCATGTCTCTTTGGACTAGCTGTGGAGGACATTCAGACATTTATCATATTTCATCTTCATCATCATTTCATTATCATTATCATTTCATCTGGGTCCTGTACATATCATTATCATTTATCATTTATCAATTCATCATCATTCCATATCATTATCATTTATCATTTCATATTCATATCATCATCATTTCATTTCCCTTATCATTTCATATCATTTCCTTCATCATTTCATTACATTTATCATTCTCATTTCATCATTTCATATTCATTTTCATTTATCATTTCATCATCATTTCATTACATTTATCCTTTATCATTTCATATCATTTTCATAACATTTCATTATCCTTTTAACATCATTATCATTTCATCTCATTATCATGATTATTTTATCATCATGCCATTACATTTCATTACATCATACATTTCATCCCATTATTGCACTCATCTATCATTTTCATATCATTTATCTATCATGACATTTTTCCCATAAACATTTGACTCATTTCACATTTCAGATCTTTTCCTAAATCATATACATACTACAAATTCATAATGCATCTCATAAACATGAACATCCTTTTTTCATCACATCATCATTATTTCTTGCATTTGAAAAATCCAAAAACAAACATTCCATGCATACATTACATTTCAACATCATTTTTCATAAACATATCATATATCTCTATGCACACTCTCATAATCAAACATCCTAGGTCATCCACCCGCATGACATCATTAGTACACATCACAAATCGTAATCATAGCATGAATCATCCTACATATCATGTTAGTCATCAAATAATCAAAAGCATCACAAATCCATCTCATAACATATACAAAAATATGCATATCCATATCATCATCACATCAAAAATGCACATCATCAAAACTCATCGCCGTTGCATATCATCACTCATAAAAAATACATACAAATGTCCAATGTCCAATGAAACTGAAAAGTCTATAGAGATACATAAGATATGATAAAAAACAATGTACATGCTCCAAAAATGATATACATATGTGAAGTATATCCATAATACTACATCAATAAAAAAATCACATATCAAGGCTGGCTAGTGGTGCCCCCTGATGGAGTTGGTCTAGAGGATGGTGGCCTGCCAATACCCCCTATGTCAAGATCTTGTCGCGACCCTATGACCCCTCTGCTATGTGTCATAGTCCACGATTTGCTCCAAGATTTACTGTGGGATCAAGGGTAAGGCTCTCTACAGTCGGGAGGGCACAACTCCTTATATCTGATCTGATAATGCTCAACCTCCCTAGCAATCTATCATTTCTGGAAGTCCACCGCCTCCTGCAACTCCTGCCCTAGGATTTTTGTGTGGTCCCGACACACCTCAACTATGCAAAGGTCAATCTGAATCTCTCTATCTATCAATAACTCATATCATGTGATTTATCTATCAATACCTCATATCATGCAATCACAACCCATATCTATCTATTAGTGACCCATATCAGTGCATCATATCAGTGAACCATATCAAATGCTCTATCTAAGTGACTCATATCATGAAATCAATGCAAAATCTATCTATCTAAATATCAAATCAATCTACTCTATCATCATTTACTATTTGTTCTCTTTTTCAGGAAAGCAAACTTATCAACAATCAGATCTTCCTATTTGTACTTCAGTCATGAATGGAAATATTTTTTCAATCACATCATCTACTATTTGTTTTCTATCACAAAAATAAAATTTATTAGAAGTCATATCAATCATTCTACTCTTTGTTTTTCATTCAATGGAAACAAACTTATCGACTATCTACTCTTTTTTTTCTATTATTGGGAAGCAAAGTTATGAATTTATCATTTATCAGATCTTCTATCATTTATATCTATATCAACATGATGACAAGCCAATTTATCTATCTATTGACCAAAGAAGCAATATACATCATCATTCTTTCATCAATTATCGGGAGCTAAATCGTTGCATCCCTCTCATCATCTGAATTTCATCATCAACTCAACATTTTTCTCATCATTAGTGATTTACCTCCCAAGGGGGCATCATCAATATCAACCGCATTTTTTTCAATCAGAAACATATCAGATTCAAATCAAAAGACATATCAGGCACCTTTTTTTTTAATCAGGGGCATATCAGTTAAAATTTTCCGACCAAGGGGAAAATCAAATGCAGCAAATTTTAAAAGCAGGAATATTTTCTTTGAAGCAATACGTTTCACACATTACTTCAAAGAGGGGAAAAATGTATATGCATAAAATTGGTCATGTCTAAATCCTAACATTTAATTAAATATTTATTATTTAATTAATTTCTCTAAAGTCCTCTACATATGATTAAATTTAATTAATTTAATTATATTGTTCATTCACTTTATTTAATTATTTCATATTCATATGTCTACTTAATTAATTAAATAAATACCCTTTATTTATCTTAATTAATTATCACCTTTTGAATTTAATGAAGTCTTTTGATTTAATTAAATTTAAAATATTTCTTCTAATTAATTAAATATTTTATTTAATTAATTTCATCTACATGACATTTCCTAAAAATTTAATTAAATATCTTTATTTAATTAATATCCTTCATATCTTTTCAAATCATAATTAAATATTTTATTTAATTATGAAATATTTTATTATTCTTCAAATCTTAATTAAATGATTATTTAATTGAGAAAAATTTCCATGCCATCCATAAATAAATAATTGAATTTATAATTCATTATTTATCTTCTTAAATCTTTCCAAAATTCTCTAAAAAGATGATTTTTTATCATCTCATCTTATCTCTTCCATAAATAAATAATTGAATTTATAATTCATTATTTATCTTCTTAAATCTTTCCAAAATCCTCTAAAAAGATGATTTTTTATCATCTCATCTTATCTCGTTCATAAATAAACAAGTGACGCAAGCATCGAGTTCCTGCCGAGAGGTAAAAAGGATCTAGCTATGAGTTAGAAAAAGTAATTAGATAGGAGATAGGAATATAAATGTATTAAATATAGCTAGGAAAGTTTGAAGTAATTTGCAATGGTGCATCAATGTGTGGAACTTTAGGGTCCATGGGCAAGGCGGTCCATAGAGACATGTGAACAGTTAACATGTGTTGATGGATGCATGCAAAATTGCATTTATGGGTACCATGTATACGTGGACTTTTTTATAGATATACCAATGAATACTTGTTTTTTTATGAGTGTATATATACATTTGTGACAAGAAACATTCTTTATGATCTTAATCAAGAAGCAAAAATGTAATATTATTTTGTTTAAATTATTAAATGCAAATAATCTGAAACGTTTGTAACAATGTTTGAGCCATCTATGTATACATGTATGCATGTATACATGTATCCACGTGCACATAATGCATAGAAGAGTGAAAAGCATCCTCGGCATCTGAATGAGTCTCAAAGCACGATGAGACTCAACTTGCATTTGCAGTATTAAATGAAAGAGAACAGGAGAAATAAACTACTTATGACCAATGCACAGTTTTTAATTTTTTTTTTTAATAAACCTTTTGCTGCATAAATTCATTAGTCATTTGAATTCGAACAAATTTTTGATGTAGGAATATTTCTAAAGCATCAAATATCATTTGCAACAATTTACAAAAACATGTGCGCAGGCACTAAAAAAAATGCATTCTTTACATGACCCATATTTATATGCATGGCAAAACAAAGTTTACCATATCTCTTTTTTTGCTTCTATGTCTATTTGTAAATAAAATTATGTTTAGTGTAATGTTCTAAAACACATGTTACGTTAATTAATATAACTAAGTTATTTTAGTTTATCATATCACAATATGCAAGTGCTAGTAGAAACACTAGTGTTAGGTGGAACATTGATAGGGGTAGCTCATTTGAGTGTAAACTTTTCTAAGATTAATCAATCTTTTTTTTAATGTAGTATGAAGGTTACTTCTATATAAAGCTATTGATTTTATTATAAATAAGACTTTAATCTTGTTTATGTAATACGGAAACATATTTTTGTGTATAGAACAATGTAATTATATTACAATAAATTCTTAGATGAATCACTAGAAAGCTATTGATTTTATTATAAATAAGATTTTAATCTTGTTTATGTAATACGAATAAATATTTGTGTGTATATATTGAACAAAAAGTAATTTGCAAAGATATAATAAAGAACCTTATTACCTAAGATAGAATGTAGGTAGAATAAAATAATTCACATGTTTATAGCACTTTGCATTCAAAATAAAATGTAATAATTTGACTTATTAAAATGTAATAAGTGAAATAAATATTACAATAAATTCTTAGATGAAACAGTACAAAGGTATTGATTTTATTATAAATAAGATTTTAATCTTTTTTATGTAATATGAATAAATATTTTTGTGTATATATTTTAAACAAAAAATAATTTGGAAAGATATAAAGAACCTTATTACATAAGATAAAATGTAGCTACACTAAAATAATTCACATGTTTATAGCACTTTGTATGCAAATTATTGAGAGAGAAACATTTGTAACAATGCTTGAGGAATCTATGTATACATGTATGCATGTATACATGTATCGTCGTGCACATAATGCATAGAAGAGTGAAAAGCATCCTTGGCATCTGAACGAGTCTAAAAGCATGATGAGACTCAACTTGCATTTGCAGTATTAAATGAAAGAAAACAGGAGAAATAAACTAGTTATTATGAATGCATATATCGAAGGAAAGCATAAAAATATGGATCCATGTAAACATTTATGCATGCATGGATGTGTACATGTGTCCATGCAATTTGGTATGTAAACAAGAATCTATATATGCCTATGTGCATAAAGTTAGAAATGTCAGAAACAATTTGCATTTTAAACATATAAAAAAAAACATTTATGATTGAAACAAAAGAATAATACACTAGTGTTTTTTGAAGAAGTGTATAAAGTATATCTAATGATGCATTTGAATGCATGGATACATGTAAATATTTGTGAAATCTGATTATACATTTTAGCCTTCAGGGAACTGTCATACGTGCTTTTAGGGATCTGTAATAAACAGGATTTAGAAAAGACATTTTGAAAAGAACTCTTGAATACAAGTCTATGTTAACAATGAGACTCAATTTGTATTTGCAGTATTAAATGAAAGAAAACAGGGAAAATTAACTATTTATTAGCAATGCATATATCGAAGGAATGCATAAATATATGGATCAATGTAAACATTTATGCTTGAAACAAAAGAATAATACATTATTGTTTTTTGAACAAGTGTATAAAGGATATCTAATGATGCATTTGAATGCATGGATACATGTTAACAATGAGGCTCAACTTGCATTTGCAGTATTAAATGAAAGAAAACAGGAAAAATTAACTATTTATCAGCAATGCATATATCGAAGGAATGCATAAATATATGGATCAATGGAAACATTTATGCATGCATGAATGTGTACATGTGGCCATGCAATGTGGTATGTAAACAAGAATCTATATATGCTTGTGTGCATAAAGTTAGAAATGTCAGAAACAATTTGCATTTGAAAGATATACAAAAAACATTTATGATCGAAACAAAAGAATAATACATTATTGTTTTTTGAACAAGTGTATAAAGGATATCTAACGATCCATTTGAATGCATGGATACATGTAAATATTTGTTAAATCTGACCATACATTTTAGCCTCCAAGAAACTGTGATATGTGCTTTTAGTTATCTGTAATAAACAGGATTTAGAAAAAACGTTTTGAAAAGAAGTCTTGAATACAACTCTATGTTATGATAGTTATTTTCAAAGCCCTTAGTGTTTAATTGCATAACCTTGATATTTTCTTCATTTTTTTCTTTGGTATGGTGTGAATTTTGTTGTGATGGATGAAGGTATATTTAAGCTATAGATAGATAAAGATATGTAAGGGTAGTAAAGAAGAATGAGCTATGTAAGTGCAACAAAGAGAAGGAATTGAGAGAATGATGAGGTGCAAGTAAGGTATATGAATGCCTTATGAAAAGTATTTGATATGGGAGGCAAGGATATGTGAGACTAGATATGAGAATGAATGGAATGTAAATGGTATGAATTTATCATTTTTGAGTTGTACACTGAAAATTAAATGCAAGATATAAAAATTTGAATGAGTGAGTTGGATTGAAAGAAAAAAGGAATGCAACACATTGGTGTGATGCAAGGCAAGCATATAAATGGATTTTGAAATGTATTTGATTTGAGAAGAAACGATGTGCAAGGGTGGAAATGGAACTGAGTGGATTCGATAGGGTATGAATTGATCATTTCTTCCAAGAAAGGGTGGAAGAATGTCTATTTTGTTATTGGTTATGCTTTTTAAAATCATCATAAGGCTGAGTGTCTCAATACAAACATAGAAGAAAGACTGATGTCCCATTTCTCACTCTCCTTCATACTAAACAAAGTGCCAAGATCCTTGAGCTTCCTCGAAATGCGACAAGAGAAGAATAGATATAAAAATATAATGATATTTAAGGATACAAGAGTCAAAAGAGAAAACAAAGCAAAAGTTGTTATATACTATGAAAAGAATAAATACATGGACTTTTTGATAGATATACCAATGAATACTTGTATTTTTACATGGGTGTATGTATACATTTGTAGTAACAAACGTCCTTTATGATCTTATTCAGGAAGCAAAAATGTATTATTATTTTGTTTGAATTATTAAATGCAAATAATCTTAAACATTTGTAACAATGCTTGAGGCATCTATGTATACATGCATGCATGTATACATGTATCCATGTGCACACAATGCATAGAAGAGTGAAAAGCATCCTCGACATTTGAATGAGAAATTTGAATGGAAAACACTAAAATGGATTAGAAATACAAATTTGTCAAAGCACAATGAGACTCAACTTGCATTTGCAGTAGTAAACGAAAGAAAATAGGAAAAATGAACTATTTATCACCAATGCATATATCAAAGGAATGCATAGATATATGGATCCATGTAACCATTTATGCATGCATGGATGTATACATGTGTCCATGTAATTTAGTACATAAACAAGAATCTATAAATTCCTGTGTGCATAAAGTTAGAAATGTCAGAAACAATTTGCATTTGAAACATATACATTATTGTTTTTTGAACAAGTGTATAAAGGATATCTAATGATGCATTTGAATGCATGGATACATGTAAATATTTGTTAAATCTGATTACACATTTTTAGGCTTTAAGAAACTGTCATACGCGCTTTTAGCGATCTGTAATAAACAAGATTTAGAAAAGACGTTTTGAAAAGAACTCTTGAATACAACTCTATGTTATGATTGTTATTTTCGAAGCCCTCAGTGTTTAATTGCATAACCTTGATATTTTCTTCATCTTTTTCTTTGTTTGGTATGGTGTGAATTTTGTTGTGATGGATGAAGGTATATTTGAGGTATAGATAGATAAAGATATGTGAGGGTAAAAAAGAAGAATGAGTTATGCGAGTGCAACAAAGAGAGGCAATTGAGAGAATGATGAGATGCAAGGGAGGTGTATGAATAAGTTATGAAAAGTATTTGATATGGGAGGCAAGGATATGTGAGAGTGGATATGAGAATGAATGGAATGTAAATGGTATGAATTTATCATTTTTTAGTTATATGCTTAAAATTAAATGCAAGAAATAAAAATTTGAATGAGTGAGTTGGATTGAATGAAAAAAGGAATGCAACACATTGGTATGATGCAAGGCAAGCATATAAATGGATTTTGAAATGTATTTGATTTGAGAAGAAAGGACGTGCAAGGGTGGAAATAGAAATGAATGGAATCGATAGGGTATGAAGTGATCATTTCTTCGAACAAAGGGTGGAAGAATGTCTAGTTTGTTATTGGTTATGATTTTTAAAATCATCATAGGGCTGAGTGTGTCAATACAAACACAGAAAAAAGACTCATGTCCCATTTCTCACTCTCCTTCGTACTAAACAAGGTGTTGAGATCCTTGAGCTTCCTCAAAATGCGACAAGAGAAGAATAGATATAAAAATATAATGATATTTAAGGATAGAAGAGTCAAAACAGAAGACAAAGTGGAAGTTGTTATGCATATACTATGAAAACAATAAATATGGAAGATCATGAAACTGAAAAAATGCAAATGCTGATGCGTTAGAGAACAATAAATGCATGGAGAGATAAATACGTAGAGCTATTCACAGATATATGCATGGATGCTTCAACAGACGCATGTATACACAGAAAATAGAATTACATGGACAGATGGAGAAATGAATACATGTATACATGGATGCATGCATATTTGCATATAGATACAAATGCATATGTTACATGAAAGGATGTATTCATATACACATGCAAATATGGATGAAGGCATATATGCATATATGCATGTATGGACAATATGCATGAATGTATGTCAACATATAACTTTAAATTTTGTTATATTGGAAAATCAGCATTTATCTGTTTCTATATATCAGAATAGCTTTATAAATCATTATTGTTATAGAAAATTAGTAAAATGTGATCACATAGATTGATTAAATAAATTTAAGCAAAGGCATAGTTTATAAAACTGGCGAGTAGAGGTACATAATCCATGAGTGCAAATTAAATGCATTGAAATATCAGGAAAATGCGAACACATAGAGAGGTCAAAATAATTGAAGCAAATGCATTAAATGGCATCTGGCTGGTGGGGAAGGCACTGGAATGGCTTGGTGGCCATGGGTGGCCAGCATACTTTGGCCATTTAATATAGATTTAAGACAGTTGCAATGCATTGCAGTTGCTTTGTGGACGTTGTATTCTATTGTACATGCTTGTGTTCTAAGGAAGAGTATTGTATATGCATGCACAAATGCATATGTGTATGTATTCTATGCACACATGCATAGATGGATGCATAGACACATGTATGCAGATAGAGATAGATATGTTATAGAGAGAGGTGTGCAGATACATGGATGTGTAGAAATATGCATATATGCATCTGCAGATGGGCAGAGACAAAGACAAATACATGGGTGCATGAGTGCATACATGCAAATATACATGTATCCATGAAAGATATCGATAGATGCATATATACATGGATGTGTGCATGCAATTAATAGGTGCATATATGCATAAATCGATGTATACATGTAGCCATAGATACATCTATACATATATAGACAGATGCATGAAGAGATGGTGAGATATATGCATAAATTGATATATGCATGATTGCATCTATGGATACATAGATACATAATGAAATGAAGAAAAAGACACATTTATATATGCATATACGGAAGCATATAAAATTGAAATATGTTTAGCATATTGTAATCAATGAGTATTTAGACTGAACGCCTTGATAGTGGCATGTTAACTGTGTCATTGTTATCGAGTTTGCAGTGCTCATTTACTCTTGTAATAATGCATATGTAATTAATTAGGTAGCTGCTAATTAGTCTTTAAATACATAACAATTAAAAGAAAGAAATAATGATAATTATCGTTGTGCACATTTCAGCTATTAATCAAAGCCAATTAACAGAGTAGCAATGGAAAAGCATGTGCATGTTAATATGTTAGAGAGCATGTATTTGTGCATAAGTGTATAAGGATGCCATGAGTTGTGATTTCTACTTGCATGTAGTTGTATTAAACAATTAATAGTAAGTATAGAATGACCCCATCGGGTTAGGAACTGAAAGAAATAAAGGAAAGAAATAATTATAATTATCCTTCTGTAGATTTCACTTATTAATCAAAGCCAATTAACAAAGCAGTAGTGGAAAGCCATGTACACGTTAATATGTTAGACAGTATGTACTTGTGCATAGGTGCATAAGGATGGTATGTATCTTTAGATTTTAGATTGCATAGGTAACATGTGCTTCATAGTCATCTAGTTAGGGTAATATGATCACTTTGTGCATATTGCTATTTAATTCTAGAAGTTGATGTTTGAAAAGTTATTTTTTTTATTTGGAAAGTGGTATTTATCTATTTTCTTGTTTGTGTTTCAAAGTGAATGCATAAAATGGCATGTGGATTTATCATGTAATATAGATTTAAGTGACTAGAGATGCATTGTGATTTCTTTGAGCGTTTCATTTTTGTTATTCTGCAGATCTGTGTAGTCACATGAGATGTTGTTGTTGCAGAGTCAAGACCCAGAAACGAGCTACTTGATACATGTATCCATAGATACATGGATGTGGACATCTATCATGGTATCCATAGATGCGTAGATACATGTATCTATGAATAGATGTATCCATAGATACATCGACACATATATGGATAGATGCTTGTATACATATGTACATAGAAGCACAGATACATATATGCGTGGATGCATCTATAGGTAGAAGAATACATAGAAACATAGTTGCATGGATAGATAGATAGATGCATAGTTGGATACATAAATGCTTAAATATGCATGTATGGAAATATCCATGGATTGCGTATGAAGTTGCATAGATACATATATCCATGGGTGCATGTATACATAGATGCATGTATTGCAGTACACATGGATGCATGTATATGTGTATCTCTGGGCAGGATGCATGGATGCATGTAAATAGAAGAATTTTGTCAAATGTCATAGCTATTGTCCTCATAGGCACATATGCAGAAAATGGAAGCATACAAAAGGAAAGTGAACTGTTTGACAAAAGTCGTGGAATAAATGTGGATCCATGATATGTGGTTCGAAAGGGATTATGTAAAAACCCTTTTGTCTATTCTGTTGACTGCATGTGAGCCCTATAAAGACTATATATCTTCAATTTTTGTAGAGCTGTGCCATAGAGAGAGCTTTAGAACCAATGTATTGTTTACCTATGTTGTAATGAGAAGTTTGGAACAATGTAAACCTAAACTCTGCAATTGTAGCAAATTTTTCAAGAAAAGAGTACAGGGTGAGTTTTTAGAATGAACCTTTTTCTTTGTTTACAATTGTGAAATGCAAGTAGGGTTTCACAGTGCTTTAAGGCATTCTTATAGTTTGATTATTAATTCATATTTTAAACTAATTTTAGTATTATCTATTTGAATTTCTCGTTGAAATGAGAAGGTTTCATCTGCGTTTGATAGGAATTATGTAGAAATCCTCTTGTCCATTTTACTTCATGCATGTGAGCCCTATAAAGTTTGTATATTTTTTATTACTGCAAAGTGGTCCCATAAAGAGAGCTTTGGAACCAAAATTATGTCAACGTGTGCAATAATGAGAGTTTTCTCCTTGAACCTTGATATATATTCAAAGACTAATTAGCAATCCAAACAACATCCCCTTTAGTTAGATGCCATTCAATGCATTGAGTTTGCATCAATGAATTATGTACCTTCACCACTAGTTTTAATCAAAGTATGCATATGGATTCAGAATCAAAAGCTCTTTCCTGTGAACCCATTTTTTAATTTGCCTATGCATTTTCCCAGAATGCTTTTAACCAGTAGCATCGGCCAATCACATTTCAGCATATAACATATTACTTATTTTTTTGTATAGTTTGAATTTGGAGAGCTATTTTTAATATTGGAAAATTAGCATTTATCTATTTTTTCTATTTGTCCGAGTAGCTTTATAAATCATTTTCATTTTAAAAATTTGGGAAAATGCGAACGCATAAATTGATTAAATAAATTTAAGCAAAGGCATAGTGTAAAAGTTGGCGGCTAGAGGTACGTAATCCATGAATGTAGATTAAATGCATTAAAATATCAGGAAAATGCAAGCGCAATGCATGAATGCAAATTAAATGCATTAAATGGCTTCTGGATGGAGGTGAACACGCTGGAATGGCTTGGTGGCCACGCATGGAAAGGGTACTTTGGTCATTTAATATAGAGTTAAGCCACTTGCTATGCATCTCTATTACTTTGTGTGTGTTGTTTTTGTGTTCTGTAAGCCTGTGTTCTCTAAACCTAAACTCTGCAATTGCTTTGAGCTTTTTCACTATGATGAAAGCATAAAGGATAAAGGAATTTTGTGAATTGTTATAGTTAATGTGCTCATAGGCACATATGCAAAATATGGAAGCATACACAAGGGAAGCGAAATGTTCAAAAAAACTCCTCAAAGAAATGTGGTCCCATGGAATGCAATAAGTGTTCATAATGGACACTTTGGTTTTCACATGTTAACTTTGTCAGATAATGCAATTTGACATGAACAATGTTGAAGCCATGACATGAACAATAGAACTATTCAACACTGAACTCTATGCCTGTAATAATTATTGCAAAAGTTGTAAATGCCATAGATGAAATAATATGAATAAAATTTTAGTTTCTGCTTTTCTTGAAATGCAATGAAAAAACTACTATAAAGGCATAACACAAGGTTGTGTAACATATTGCCACTCCTGTTTCTAATTTCTTTGGACATGAATGCTTTACACATTTGATTGCAATAGTAACATGTCTATGAAAATGGAACAAGAGAGATCATAAATCAATAGTTTTAAGTCTGAGTATATATGTATCTTGATACATATAAGCTTGATTTGGAATTTACAAAAACAACTGTTATCTACGGTGAAAGAGCTAATTAGTGTTCCTATATGTGATATCCATATAACAGAATAAATTGCTACAAGGCTAGAGTGGCACATCCATAAATGCATGGACGCATGTATACGCAATTGCATACAGGGATACGTAGAAGCTTAGATGAATACATGCATACATGAATATGTGCATATGTGCATATGGACATAGAGGCATATATACACATAAATATGCATATATGCAGTGAAAGCAACAAATGGATTTCTCTATACAGGGATGTACTTTATACATTAGAATGCATGATGGAAAAGTGACTATAAAGTACAATGCATAAAAGCAGTGTCGAGACTTGGTTGCATTAACAACATAAAATGAAAAAAGCTAGAGGAAAATAACTATTTATTGCCTCAAGTAACTTGTTTATGGGTCTGGAGTGTGTAACCATAACAACTTCTACTCAATCACCATAAACTCTTGAAAACATAACAAACAAAGAGCAAATATTGGAAAAGCTAGAAATGACAGAATGCCAAAGGAAACATTTAAACTATATAGTTTGAATGGCATTATGCATAGAGGGCTAATAATTATTGAACATATATGTCGGATGTACATAGAGAACCAATTTCTTGGTAGGCGCAAAAAAAAAATTAGATTTTCAGATGTCCATATTCGAGAAGACTTTAACATAGTAACCTATAAAAGTGTCTAAATGTATAATAGCAATAGAGTATTTTAAAAACAAAGATGTCTTTAAGATGTCAAAACTAGTGAAATGTCTTGGAGCACGGAAAGGCCAAAAAGTTAAAGTCTGAACAATGTAAATCTGTACTCCTGTATTCCTAGTTTCCTGTAAAGCCAAGAAAATGCTATGTATTAGAAACATAGTTTGTATGGACGGTGATTTGAGGTGCTGGTTCACAAGAGAAAAAGTTTACATATGAATGACTTTTTTACCTTCTGGTGATGTTTCCTGTCTATTTTCCAGTGCAAATGGCTTCAACAATGGCATTGTTTTGGTCAAGGCTAAAATGTCCTTCAGCGTTGAAGTCCCGTAGGATGAATATCACTGCTGACTTGTCCTTGATATAGTCTTCATAGCCGAGGTTTTGCAGTTTGGGCAATAGATGGTGCATTGTGATCTGGTCAATTGAAGACTGAATTGTTTGATTGTCATAAGTTGTAATGATAGTTTTAAGTTGCAAACAGAATGTATAATTGACTTGTTGGTTGCACTGTTTGTAGTGAGCAATTTTTTCTTGGAGTGTGCCATAAGCAGTGAATTTGCATAAGCATTTTGGACAGCATGCATGAAATGGATTGGAAAATGCATTTGTTTCTTTTAGAGTACCAGAAACCTATAGAATATGGTTCAAAATTGTTAGAGGAGACAAAAAATATAGGTTTGGATGCGATAGTTTAAAAAAAAATGAATGTCGTTACCTTAAAAGTTGAATGTAGTAGGCTACTGAGTTTTCCCAAGATTTTTTTGTCATTCAAGTTACAAATGAATGTTGACCGACATGTGTGAAACATATTCTTTTGATCTATTTTTCTTACAACATTCTTGAAAAGCATTGCAGGTGTTTTATTTGTATGCAACTGGTCTTCGATTGCAAAGTATTGTTGCTCATATGTTGATCGTAATAGCACCTGCAATTCAATGAGAGAATTAGATTTTGTTACGGAAATTGTTATAGAGACCACTGTGGAACGAGAAAAGGTTGACACTGAAAGAATAGGAAATTTTTTTGTAGACCAAAATACCTTTGCTCTGTCTATGTCAGTGTGGCCATCTTTGATGTCAACTACAAATTGGGTACCCATTTTCTTGGCACCAACTACTAGCGCAGCTATTGTGCTAGCTGGGTACTCATTTATAGTTGTTAGTAGCTGGCTAATAGTCGTACTTGGAATGAATTTGTACTCTTGATAGAGGCGTGGGATGTTTTCAGTGGTGCTTATGTCTGTTAAAATCAAAATGCAATCACAGTCACCTCTGTCATAATCTGTCCTAGGTGCAACTTGGAAATCTGAAATTGAGATAGCTGACCCCGGGACTATTTTAGGCTCATGTTTATACACAAGGTTTCCACTAACATTTAACGTGATTGTCATTTCTGCTTTGTGATCTGTTAAATCAGCATGCATCATTTCCCGTGTTTTGTTGGCCTTATCCAATGTTGCTTTGTAGACAACAAGCACATCACCTTGGAAGGTGTCTCTAGCTCTTTTTGCATTTAGTTGTTCGATTGAAACAATCTTAGGTTTCTTGACTCTTGTCCTACAAGGAACAAGGATAATGTCAATTGAATGCTAATTTAATATTAGCAAGCTGGGAAAATGGCGGTACAATGAAGAACCAAGCACTTTACCGTTGTGCTGACTCTTCCTGTGCAATTTGCACTTGTTTTTCCTGTCTTTTTGATACATCTTTTGGTGTCCTGCAAAGAATTGGAACAATGTTATTTGAATATTTGTGATTTGGGTGAATGAGTATGAAGGAATAATACTATGAGTGCTTTACCGTTGTGATGATTCTTCTTGTGTGGTTTGTATTTGCTTTGACTGTCTTTTAGTTTCATCCATAGATATCTTGCAAATAATGGATATAGCATTGAAAAAGGCATTGCAAAGCATAAAAGTGATATAAGGCTATAAGTTCTATAAAGTTGAATTTGTCTGTTGGGCAACATGCAATTTTAGGAAAATTGGATTGTGATCAGTTCAATATGCTTCTGATTTATAGATAGAGCATATATTTGTAGTCGTGTTGGACCAAATGTGGTCAATGACTGACTCGCCCATGTTGTGTTGTTGGTCCAACATAAATTGTATATTGTTCTGCTGCATATAACTGTGAAGTATTTTTTTGCTTCTGCTTTCTGAAAACATGTTCACATTAAAATCGCCTAAAATGTACATGTTTTCTGAATTTGTGGATGCAATAATTATTTGCAAGATTGCGATTACTTCATCTATGGCAGTTGCAGGTCTTGCATAAATATTATGAACATTGAGTTCATTGTTAGATAGCATTACTGTTGATGTGATGGCTTCAATATTTGATGTTTCATGTTTTGTTTTTGATAGGAATAAATGTTTCCTGGTTAAAGTTGCTATGCCATGTATGTTATGTACAAAGAAGCTATCAAAATACTACAGCAAGATATTTAGCTCAAAGGGATGCATATGTGTTTCTTGGAGACACAAGATATTAGATTGCATTATGCCATAGTCATTGACAATGTCTTCTGCATGTGCTTTCAAGCTACGAGTGTTCAATGTACATAGGAGCATATGTGATTTGTTTTCTGAACATGTGCTTTGTTTATCAAATTGCCATTGTGCACATGTCTGGAGACGAGACATTTCTAGTTGTATTTTTTCTTTAACTTTGAAGTTTTTTGTAGTTAAAGGTTGTACCAGAAATAATGATTCTATTGATTTTGTTCGTGATAGAGCTGTATAGGTTAGCCCATGCTGTCTAATGCCTGTGGGATCAAAAGCCAAGGCCTCCATTGTTAATCCTTGGGATCGATGTATGGTTCGTGCACATGCTACTTGTATTGGGAATTGTTTTCTAATTATAATTTTCTTGTTTGTTGTTATTTTTTGGATTGGCCTAGCAATGCGTTGTATAGGCACCCAGTCTTTGTCAATGATAGTAGAATAGCATTGTGCTAGTTTTGTGCGTTGATGATGTCCGATTGATGGGTCATTAAATTTAATCCAGACAATATCAATATTGTTTTGTGCTGTATATGCTTTAAAAATTCCATCTGAACCGTTGACGAGGCCATCTTGAACATTGTAATTGCCTACATAAAGTTCAACAAGAATGTTTGGTTTCAAGCATATTTGTGATGGAAGTGTCGTTGTGTGACTATATACTCGTATTGCATTAAGGTCCTCCTCAATTTCATCTATTGCATCTAGCACTATCATTTGGGTTGGAATGATTGATAGCATTTTGTTGTTATTTGCTTGAACATCAATTCTCCTATAGAAAAGGTGCGGAACCAATGGATCAAATGGTACAGGATGAAAGTAAATTTTCTTGAGATAGTCTATGTCATGAGTTGTCTAAATGCCTACTCATAGTCTATTAAGGATTGAAATAAATATTTCATCTTTTTGTCTCATGGTAGTCACCAATGAATAGCATTTTATGTGGTCTTTCCAGAAACTATAAGGCATTAATTCAATTGGAGTAGGCCTATTTTCAAAAACCACAGAGTCAAGGACAGGTTGTCCCTGGTAAAGGTCACCACAAAATATTGTATCAAGGTTTCCAAAGTATGTTGTAGGCATTTGCATTATGTTTCGTAGTCTTCTATCAATATACCATAGGAATGTTGAGCCAACTAATGATATCTCGTCTATAAGAAGTATGCACAATTGATCATAGTGCTTTGACATAGTGTCAAGCGTTTCAGTGTTCAGTGGCAGGAATTCTGATGTGTTAAAAGGTATGTGAAATGTTGAATGTAATGTGAATCCCCCTATGTTATATGCTGCTTTACCTATATATGCAGTTAATAAGCCCTTGGGTTTGTCTGGATTATTGTCAACATAATTGCTATAGATGCGAATGAGAGCTTGGTAGATGGCCTTTGCTGTAAAAGTCTTTCCTGTTCCAGCTCCCCCAGTCAAAAACAAGTGCAATGGCTTTTGTGGATTTTTCATCTTTTTTATGAGAACATCTTTAACAATTGCTTGTTGTTCTTTATTTAATATTCGTCTTAACTTGAAGTAATCATTGTTATCTATAATTTGTGGGTGCTTTGCAATTTCAAATCCATTGGAATGCATGGTATTTGGGTTAGAACGACCTATGTTTGGAAGGTCTGTTTGTATGTCATATAGTTCTTTTTGGCGAAGCTTTGCTTGCATTGGTAGGTCAATGAGCTTTTCATCTTCAAGAGACTGAAGATCATTTATAGCTTTGTCAGTGTCACCCCATGCGGAGTTTGTGCTGTGGATGAACTTTGCACTATTTGTTTGAATGGTTTGTCCATGGTACATGTATGCATGTTCCCAAGAGTTAAATTTTTGTTTGAGTGTATGCTCATTAATGGTAAATGGAACATAGAGAACCAATTTCTCTCTACAATGATTCTCTATATCAAAGTGTTTGTTGAAATTGATAAACCGTACCACATTTGGTTTGGTCTTTGGTTCAATTGTAGCACCGTATTTGTTGTATCTTGAAACAAATTCTGCAAGACATATGTCCACCATTGTTTCAGGACGTTTTAAATAGTAGTCTATAATAGATTTCACAAGAATGTTTTCTGATTCGTCTGGCTCATTGCTCAATTGTTTAATAGATTTTAGTATAAATGTGCGATCATTGTCAGATCGTGTATCAATGAATATACATTTTCTTGAACTATAGTTTAATGGCAGTGACAAAACAATATGTGCAGCTTGTTGTGATGACATTTGTTGCAAGTTAAGCATGGAATTTCCAAGTTTACTTACCATTCGTATTGCATCAATATTGTCTTGCTTGTGGTCTGTACGTATTCTTTTGAATGCATATGTCATTGACTTGTCTACTTTTGCAATATATGAGCTACAATACATTGCAGCAACATATGCATTGAGGACAAACTGTGCATCTGTATTAGCCTTCCAAAGATCTGGAATTTTCCTTGAAAAACTATTGTTCCATATTTGTGATGGTTTTCTTTGTAAAAAAAGCGTAGACCTATTTAATGTTGAGCTCAAAGCTTAAATGTATTCATTGTCAGTTAAGTTTATTTCTTTTAAGAACATTTGAAAAGTGAATGTTTTGTCATAGTTTGCTTTTTGGAGTTTTGAAAAGATGTCAGTGGCATTTGCAGTTATTGCTTCAGTCTTTTGGAGTATTGGTAAAAGTATAGTTGACTTTTGCATTGGTGGGAAAGGAAAATTGTATCTACAAAGTTGTTTTCTTGATCTCTTGCATTTCTTTGTATGATGATGTTTGTGTAGCATTGCTAAAGCAGGTTCCAAATTTTCGGTGTCGCAAATAATATACTTATCAACAAAAGCTATGATGTCCGTGTTGTTATCTTCTGTGTAGATTGGTGCATTTTTAACCCATATGAGGAAATGATCATGTTCATTTCCTCGATTTTGGAACTCAGTGACTGAGAAGTAATCAATGACATTTCCAAAGAAAGAGTCATCTGTAAGTATCAATTTTTTTATTGCATTTATTCTATGTTTATAGTAACGTGCACAAGTGATAGGATCTTTCTTGATTAGTTCAAATTTGTCAATGTGTGTTGGGTCATTAGATTCTTGACGGTTTTGTGCTGATTGGTGTAGATTGTGCAGCTCTTGTAATGTTTGAATTAGTGGATCCCAATTTTGCTCAGCACTAGTGAAAGTGATGAAAAATGTCGGTGGTCCTAGTTGTCGAATCATAGCAAATACATTTTTCTTAAGTTGTTGTGAATAGTCTGGAGAGATTCTTATTCTTTTGAAATCAACATATCCAATATCTGATTTAAGAATTTTTTCTAGATTTGGTTTGTGTTTAACGTCTTTTGCAAATAGCTTTCATCCTTTTAACTGGCCTTTTCAAATTCTTATTGTCATTGTAGACAGTACTTGTTGTATTAGTACCTTAATAGCTTTGAAAAAAATGTTTGTTGTATGATATGCAAATTGTCTTTGTGACTGTAAGAGTTCCCAGCGTACTATTTTTTGATATGTAAATTTTTTTACAATGTCATTATCACGTGGTTTGCCAAAGAATAAAGTTGGGAAATTCATTTCTTCAGCATACATGTCCTTAAATATTCCAATTGGATACTTGTCCTCTACAGGTGCAATTTCAATAATCTTGTTTTCCATGTTATGGATACTTCTAGACTCAGTAAATCCATGTATCAATGTTTCTGATGGGTTTTCATTTTCCATTTCACTATCTGATTCTGTTTCACTTGTATTTTGTGGACTATTGTCTTCGTTTTCTTGAGTGCATTGGAGAACTTCTTGCCAGTCTTGGTTTATGTGGACTTTGTGCATTTTGTATAATGGTCTCCTTGTTAATTGAGTCAAAGCTTGCATGATGACATTTGGGCGCACCATTCCTTTTTGAAATGCATTTTTGTATTGTAAGCGCCTTTTCAACGAAACAACAATTGTTTGTGTGTTGTTAATTGATTGTGGTAATGCTCTTTGTACAATGTTCATGTCAACATGAACATTTATAATAGAACCTGTTAGGCCTATTTGAGACCTTTTGAACCCTAGTTCCCAAATCTGTGCAAATGCAGTTCTAAGTGAGACAAGTCATTCTTTTAGCTGAGTTAAATTTTACACATAGCACAATGGTCTATTAGTTCTTATTTTCTATGGGGTAGCATACTTTGGAATAGTGGATTGTTTCAATGCAAAGTAGCATACATGGCATATGAAATCTGTGAATGGTAAGGAATCTGATTGTAGTAGCTTACAATATAGTTATTTTTGTTTTTCTTTGAATGTCCTGATGTCCTTGTTCAAACAGAGCACTTGGCAAATTGCACATGGGTATTTTGGTGTATCTTGTATTGTTGTTTTATAAATTTCTATTGGTGACAATGTTTTTTTTTTCTTTGGACTGGTAGGTATACTTTCTTTTTGTTTTTCTTTTCTAATCAAGTTCTTCAGGTGATTAAGTCTTATTGTTGATTTATGTTTAAAATTGTTTGCTGTGACAAATGGTATCAAATTCTTCTTTTTTTTTGGCAAAGCATGTGTCTTGTTCAAGTAAGTAATTTTGTATTGTGGACCACTTCTGATCAACTTTTTCAGTTGGAGTAAGCTTGTTGAGCATTGGCGAGTTAGATTTTGGGCTTTCATTCTTAGAAGCAGCTCAAAATGTCCAGCCAGAGGGTTTGTATCATGGAACAGTATAGAGACTGATTCTGTATATCCAGAATCATTGAAATCTAAGTACTTTCTTGATGTTGTCAATGACCAGAGGCTTATTTGTATTTTCAACCATTTGGATATCCAGTGAATGTAGAACAAGTCACCCCACAATCCACATTCACTATGGTCTGTGCATGGTCTTGCAGACAATTGCATTTTACGGAAGTATGTTTCTTGGTCATGTACTTTGTGCAATGTATATAGAGTATTAGGATTTAGTTCATTGTTATATGATTTAATTGCTTCTTTGTCCTTATTTTGAAGACAAGTTAGGAAATGATCTATAGCTCCATTTCATAATTGAGTTGAGGTGTACTGATTGTTAAGTAGTACTTGAAGTGAGTCAAACAAAAAATCGCCATCATTGTATGCAAATGTGCTTAATCTACAAAGGCCTTCAGCCCTAAGGACATTGTCAATGTTTGATATTTGAGGATACTTTGTGCACAGTTTTTTAATTTCATGTGAACCTATAGGCTGTTTTGAAGTTACGTTTTGTGTTTCAATTTTTAACAATGGTTCAAAGTGTCCACTTAAAGAATTCATGTCATGAAATAGTATAGAGACTGATTCTATGTAATCAGAACTATTGAATTGTAAGTACCTTCTTCCTGTTGTTCTTGACCAAAGGCATATTTGTATATTCAACCATTTGGATATCCAGTGAATGCAGAATAAGTCACCCCACAATCCACTTTCAGTGCAATCTGCCTGTGGCTTTGCAGATAATCGCATTCTGCGGAAATATGTTTGGGGATCATGTACTTTGTGCAATGTATATAGAGTATCAGGGTCTAGTTCATAGTTGTATGATTTTATTGCTTCTTTGTCCTTGTTTTGAAGGAAACTCAAGAAGTAATCTATAGCTCCGTTTCGTAGTTGAATTGATGTGTAGCGATTGTTAAGCAGTAGTTGTAATGAGTCAAACAAACAATCGCCAACATTGTATGCAAAAGTACTTAATTTGCAAAGCCCCTCGCTCTTAAGTGCATAGTCAATGTTTGATATTTGGGGGTGCTTTGTCAATTCATAGGTGTCAACATCTATCATTTTCTTTGTTTCTTTTGTATTCTAATATGTTTGAGAATAGCAGATGTTATGTATGAATAATATCAAACGCTATCATCTAGATTACAAAATCTATAGTTTTTTCCTATGTCGCCTATGTGCTTTTACTCAATAGCATTCTATAGTATTAATCATGTTGTCGAGCATCTTGGAAGATAATAATCTCTATATATGTTGGAAAATGGATCTTGAGTAGTAGCAGAAGCCTACGTGACATATTATATAGCAAACAATTTTTTAGAAGCACAAGGGAAAAATAGTATTAATTCTTCAACCTGACCTTGTCATCCACTGTCCCCCACCAGGATTGTATGTACTTATTCCTGTTACATTGACAAATTGGATAAATGAGTACAATGCATGATGTATACTTTCAATGCCACAAACACAAAACAATATTTTCAGGTAGCTTTGTTTACATGCAAGAAATGGTGGAAAAGAATCTCTTCTGCTCACATTGTCAATCTCAGGCTATGGTCTTTAAATGTTTTGTGTAATTGGATTCCTTTATTTCTATGTACTTCTAAGTGACTGATTTTCTCAAAGAGCAAATGATTTTAAAAGCTATTCACATAAACATGAATTAAGTGGCATGTAGAGAATAGTTTCATAAATCATTTCTGTTTTAAAAAAATCAAGGAAATGCAAAGGCATTGATTGATCAAAGAAGATCTATGGCTTTTCTTATTTGTGGGAATAGCTTTAAAAATCATTTGAGTTTTAAAAATTTGAGGAAAATGCAAAGGCATAGGTTCATTGAGCAAAAGCGAAGGCATAGATCGATTAAATAATTAAAAAGAGAGATTAAAACTCACAGGTGCAGGCACACAGTGCATAAATGCAAAGTAAATGCATTAAATAGCATGTGGCTGGATGAGAAACTGCTGGAATGGCTTGGTGGACATGTATAGCCAGGCTGCTTTGTTCATTTGTTATAGACTTAAGTCACTTGTTAAGCATGACTATTACTTTGCACAAATTGTTTTTCTATTCTACAAGTCTTTGTTCTAGGAGAGTTTACAGTGATTGAGCAGACTTTGTTATAGTTACAGTGTCCAAAACCAAAAATGAGTTACTTGAGGCAATAAATAGTTTCTTTCATCAGTTTTCTCTTACTTTAGAGGTTTAAAGCACACAGTGAAATTAGCAATGTGAGCAAAAAATAATTGTGGTTAATTTCATTTTCCATGTAAACAAGACCATGGAAAAATATTGCGTCATGTCTATGAGTAATGTAGTACATCATTCATTGTACTCATGTGCCATGTCAGCTTTTGAAATTAACTTTGTGGTCTTTTTTTGCAATACAGGAAGATTAAACATACGTTCACTTGCACAATGCATAGCAACTTCCCACAGATATAAGTAGTTTTATGAACAAAATTTCCTTAAATGCATATAGGTAAAAACCAATTGACATAAAACAAAGACTTATGACTTTATAGGCTATTTGAAACTGCAAACAGGGTTTAAAAATTGCATTCTAGCAGTTCATTCTATTCTATGGATATTGTATAGAGGAAGTATAACTAGTTAACACATAAGCAAAACTTGTTCTATTTTTCGAAGACAAATTACTATTGCAATTGTGGAAAATGCATTTTCCTGTTTCTATATGTGCATGCAGCCTTTTAAATCATTTGTGTTCAAAGAAATGAGGAATACAAGATGACAAAATGAAAACATGAAAAGAACTTTATGTAGTCATTATATTGAAGAATTTCAATTGCATTTCAAGAAAAGCAGAAAGACAATTTTCTAACTAAATGGGGTCGTTTCATTTCCATTTGCATAAGTTTATTTTGTACCATTATGTAGAACTTACTATTACTTGTGCAATCAAGCCACATGCAAGTAGAATTCATAACTCATGGCATTTAGATACACTCAAGGAGAAATACAAACCAAGGTTGTTGGCATCCTGATAAGAAAGATGATGAGATACATCCAATTAATGTATGCCACAACATCTTATTCAATGAAGATGATTTGGATAGGGACGTTACAAATGAGAATCCTTATTAGTGTGTGAGTAATCCTCTTTTTCAAGACTTCTCATGGAAATTGCATGCAAATACTATCAGTGAACAGGTGGAATCAGATTTATTAATTGACTTTGATTGATGGGTCAAATGTGCACAAGGATAGTTATAATTATTTCTTTGTTTTAATTATTATGTATGTAAATACTATTTAGCAGTTACCTAATTAATTAGATATGAAATGATAGAAGGGAAAAGAAGATTAATTAATTAAGATAATTTGATTCATTAATTAATAAGGTGAATTATCATGTAAAAGTACATAAATTAGAAGTTTCAAAAAAATCCTCTTTCCTTTATGCTTTAATGACAACGAGAAAGCTAAAAGCAATTGTGGAGTTTAGGCTTATATTTGTAAATTGCATTTTCCTGACAGTCTGCAAAGCCTTCTCAACACATTGTCCACATATTGTTCGAAAGGTCCCATTATGGCACATGCTAACAGCACAGTGGCTCTAAAGTTTGCACTATGGAACAATTCTGCAGTAATTGAAGATATGTAATCTTTAGAGGACTCATAAGCACCAAGTTATTGTTAAGCTCCCATATTGTACATTGGAGAAAAGACAATTGTTCATCCGAGGAACTAGTCTATGAAGATTAGCATAGGTTGAGCACTATGAAACCCAATCTGCCTATGGACTCTAAAATAAAAGAAAACTGATGAAAATAACTATTTATTGCTTGAAGTAACTTGTCTACGACTGTCCTTTTTGGAACCATGACAACTTTTTCCCTGTCACTGTAAACTCTTTCCTAGAAAAGACATATAGACACACACATATATATATACATATGTATATATATGTACAGATACATCCATGTAGACACACATAAATGCATGTATGGACGTAAACATATATGCATGCATGCATATACACATAGATGCATCTATACACACATACATATATGCATAAATACATATATGCATAGATATATCTAGAGACATGTGTATACATGCATATATGCATCTACAAATGTTTACATATATATGCACATAGATAAATGCATATGTACATAGAGACATGCATACATACATACATGCACCGACACATCAGGCACAAAGTGATAGTGATAGTCCAACTAAAGCACTATGAAACACAGCTTCATTATGCACTTTAATGGAAAGAAACTGTGGAAAATAACAAATTATCACCTCAAGTAACTCGTTTCTAGGTCTGGACTCTGCAACTATAACATCTCCTGCTCAGTTGCTACAAACTCTTCCTCAGAACATGCGCTTACAGAAGACAAAAGCAACACATGCAAAGTAATAGAGATGCATAGCAAGTGGCTTAACTCTATATTAAATGACCAAAGTACCCTGGCCATGCATGGCCACTAAGCCATTCCAGCACCTTCACCTCGAGCCAGATGCCATTCAATGCATTTAATTTGTATCCATGCAGTACGTACGTCTACTCACCAGTTTTATAAACTATGCCTTTGCTTAAATTTATTTAATCAATTTATGTGCTCGCATTTTCCTGATATTTTAATGCATTTAATCTGCATTCATAGATTACGTACCTCTAGCCACCAGTTTTAAAACTATGCCTTTGCTTAAATTTATTTAATCAATCTATGCGTTCGCATATTCCCAAATTTTCAAAACAAAAATGATTTATAAAGCTACTCAGACGAATAGGAAAATAGATAAATGCTAATTTTCCAATATAAAAAATAGCTCTCCAAAGTCAAACTATACAAAAAAATAAGTAATATGTTAAATGTCGAAATGTGATTGCCTAATGCTGCCAGTTAAAAGCATTCCAACCGAATGCATGAGTATTCCTGCCTTGATGCTAGGAACCAATAAAATTCAAACTATACAAAATAGTTTATCCAAGTGAGTGCTATTAGGTTTGTTATCTTCAATTTCAAACTCCTTTGACTTTAATGCTTTTTCTTTGATGGTAGGATATGGAGATTCTTTTTTATTGAGAGTTCGGAACAATATGACAAATATTTTTGATATACTGTGTTTAGCACATTGCAACAGCAAATAGATACAAAGACTGTGCGAGCCTTCTTTTAGAGTTTGGAGCAGAAGTAAACAGCATAGGTACCCTTGAATACTTGTTTGTGTTCTCATTCTACAAGAGCATTGTAGAGTTCTTAATGTTGTTTTTAGTTGCTTGTTATTCAGTATGCTGTAAAAGTGGGGTAAAAAAATTGAAAAATCATGATGAATTAGAAAGCTCAACAATCCATTGTTTTTTCTGTTTTCCAAATTCTTGATTGTTTCATTTAACAAAATAAAGTTCTTGACCAGATTCTGCTAAACTAAAACAGATGGAGGAGGAAGTGTGTCTCTGTCGGAAGCAATTCTTGGGTGATATGAATTGATAGCAAAATTACCAGATACCATTTTTGCATTACTATACTTTTATTTTGCAAAAGTAATCTAATAAAAAATCAATGTTCATAAAATCTTTTTCACAGATTATTGGAGTTTAAACTGTTACTTGTTTATGCTACATGTCATTGTATTTCATAGCTTATGTTTCCTATGCATTCCTTGTTTCCAATTCCTAGACCTTGTCTATATTTCCACATTGTGAATATATGTCTACGATAGCATTTTCAACTATTATATCTACCTATAAGCCAATACATAGCTGCTGGGGATAAATAAGTGTGGGCAATATTATAGAGACAAACTTATTTCAAGTGCCTTAAATTCATTGTCATCTTAGAAATAGGTTTTTACTTTTTTGTGATATCTACCAGTAGCAAGGGAGCAATGAAGGACCTGGCTAACAATTGCATCTTATGTTTTTATTCCCTCTTGTTTGGAGTAAGAATCTCCATTTGTGGTATAATCATATAGTTTGTTTGGCTATAACTTGGAAAACAAGGGCTTGACTGCATTGCACAGTTATAAATTTTTTTTTAATACATTATGGATGTACCTGATCTTATTAAGGTGGCAGAACATGGTAAGTAATCCAACAAAAGGATGTGTAATTTTAGTCATTTGCCATATGTAGACAAGTTTTGATGGTAAAAAGGTAGACAACAATAATATAGTGTGGAATACAGTGGAGGAATACAGTGGAGGCTTATGCAAAGATGAAAATAGTCAGCTCTTCCAGCAATTTGTCAAGACTCTCTAAGCTAATACAGTTAGTCTAGGAATATGTGGGGTATACATTTGATGATTGAAAAGAAGCTCTATCTGTAGCAATATAAGACAAAGAGAGAAATATTTTTTTTTTAATGATTTGTGTATTTTGATTCAAAGTTTTCTAATATACGTGTTATTATCAGTCATGCATTTGAAAACAATGTTACTCCATATACAAATAAATTTAAGCAAAGGCATAGATTTGAAAACTGACAACTTTTATCTATACAAAGGGGAAGTTTACAGTGACAGAGCAAAAGCTCCTGTGCTCATTGAATGAACACCAAGAGACGAGTTACTCAAGGTAACAAATTGCTACTTTAATTTATTTTGCTTCATTTTATCCCAGAAATGTAAGTTGGGTTTCACAATGCATCAAAAAACATTTGTGCAAACAACTCCCAAAATTATAATTGCAATGGATGACAGTGATAGTGTAATGGATACTAATAGTCAAAACACCGAAAAACACAGCAAGTATTAATTGAAAACAGATTAACCTGGCAGACTATTTATCATAGGTTCTTGAATTCCAAATGTTCAAGTGTGAGCATGGTTCTCTACAGGCTTTTGCAATGCATTTTAACTATATTGTTGTTTTGCATCGAGCCTAAAGAACCACTATAAGTATGGTTTCCAAACAGATTTAAATCAATCAATTTAAATCAAGAAAGGTTTCCAATTACACTTAATACTTGAACCATAAATCATCATTGCTTCAAGCTATAGCAAAAGTCCAGAGAGGCACACAAAAGCAAATTCAACTATGACATCATCTAACAAGGATTTTTTTGCTATTACTATGATTAACTATTGAACTCAATTGGCTCATCAGTCAAACAACTTGATTGATCACTGACCTAACTTGTTTGAAAGCTATCTTGTTAAGCTGATTAGTTAATTTCATTAATGAGTAAAAGATAGAATTGACTTAATTTGCATGAGTCAAGTGTAAGATTGACTTATTTGTTAATTGACTTTGATTAATGTATCAGAGACAGATGAGACAAACTAAATTGTCATGAGTGAAATGTGAGATGGACTTATTAGCTGATACGCCACATATACTATGACATTTGAGCTTTCATGAAATAATAGCGAAAGCAATAGAATAAATAGATGGATTGAACATAGACAAAGGAATACAATTAATATGGACAGCTATAGCTTGTTGAATATTTGTAGCACTAGAAACACAAAGGAAGATGTTGATGAAGGTTTTGCAATTTTGGTTTGCACCTAGCAATTGCATTTGCTTCCTTGTCTATAAAGCCTTTTCAAGAAATTATTTTTTTGCATATGAATGGCCATGATTGGTTTAATTGATTTGGTGAATAAAGATGATTTATAATTAACTATAATTAACTATTCAAGAAAACTGATCTATCAATGAACTAGTTTCATTGATTGGTCAAGTAACTTGATTCACAGTTAACTTGATCAGCTATTTAGTTAATTTGCTTGAAATTTTGCAAAAATATTTTTCGACAAATAATTCTCTGCATAACTTGCAATCATTACACACCAAGAGCCAACATTTCTTCGAGGAATTCTGTCAAACAGTTTACATGTTTTTCTTGTGCTTCCATATTTTGTATGCATATTCATGACAGCATTTCAAACCATAATATATGTCAGAAATCCACGTCTTATCATGCTTAGATGAATGTACATATCCTGTTCTAAAGCTCCTATTTTATAAAAGCAGGCAAAATGGTTAGAAAGATTGTGTATCTGTGAATGTGAATATGCAAGATTGATTTAACTGATTTGGAGGATAAAGATGACTAATAATTAACTATGACTAACCACTCAACACAATTAATTCATCAGCCAATTAGCTTGATTGATCGTTGAATTAACTTGTTTGGAAGCTATCATGTTAAGCCAATTAGCTAATATGCCACATACAGTATGACATTTGAGATTCAAATAAGTCTCATGGACACAAATCTGCTATCATGTTAAAGCCATGTAAACATTGATGTTCCAATTCCATGGGGTCATTCTATTTCCATTTTCCCAAGTTCATTTCATTCCATTATCCAGCACTAATTATTAAATGTTTAAACCAGCTACATGCAAACATAAATAACAATTCATAGCATCCATATACACCTATGCACAAGTACATGTTATCCAACATATTAACACACACATAGTTTTCTAGTGCTAGTTTGTTAACTGCCTTTGATCAACAGTTCAAATGTACACAAGGATAATTGTAATTATTTCTTTGTTTTAATTATTATGTACTTAAAGACTAATTAGCAGCTGCCTAATTATTTAACTATCCTTGTACACATTTGACCCATCAATCATAGTCAATCAATAAATCTGATTCCACCTGTTTTCTAATAGTATTGGCATGCAATTTTCTTGACAAGTCTTCAAAAAGAGCATTAGTCACACACCAATAAGGATTCTCATTTGTAACCTCCCTATCCAAATCATCTTCATTCAATAAGATGTTGTGACATACATTAATTGGATGTATCTCATTATCTTTCTTATCAAGATGCCAAGAACCTTGATTTGTATTTGTCCTTGAGTGTATCTAGATGCCATGAATTATGAATTCTACTTGCATGTGGCTTGGATGTACAAGTAATAGTAAGCGCTATATAATGGTAGAAATCACAACTCATAGCATCCATATACACCTATGCACAAATACATGTTATCCAACACATTAACACACACATGGTTTTCTAGTGCTAGTTTGTTAATTGCCTTTGATAAATAGTTCAAATGTACACAAGGATAATTGTAATTATTTATTTCTTTTAACTGCTATGTACTCAAAGGCTATTTTGCATCAATGAATTATGTACCTTCAACCACTAGTTTTAATCAAAGTATGCATATGGATTCATAATCAAACTCTCAAAATAAAAAAGACTATGTTTAAATTATAAAGTGCAATCAGCCACCAAAGAAATTGATTGGATAATAATTGCATTTCTGATGTCATGTTATTGCAACAAAGATCTACTTTTGAACCCCAATTGCTTATTTTTTATGAACCATATAGCATATGCCACTCACAATACCCATTTGTAAAGACTGTCCTTGTAACCAAAAGCAATGATATGACTACAAGTACAATCAATATAGTGAGAATCTTGAATTGATCTTTTTCTTTGTCTACTCTATGCAATTGTAAACAAAGGAGAAGGTTCATTCTAGAAACTCGCCCTGTACTCTTTTCTTGAAGAATTTGCTACAGCTGGACTGCTACACCACCTCTCTTCTTCCAATCAAAAGCATTGCACCATGTAATAAGCTTTGATTAGAAAACAAAGACCATTTGTTTGTTTTTCTAAAAGAATAGCAATAAAGCTCAAGGAAATGACCAAAATGCAAACAACTCCCAAAATTACAATTGCAACATATAATACTCCTACTGCGATGGATACTAATAGCCAAAACCATTAAAACACTAGCAAGCATTTTTTAGATTCAAGAGACACAAGTATAAATGTAAATCAGATTAACTACACAAACTAGTTGCCATAGGTTCTTGTACCACAAATCTTCTAGCAATGAATTTAACTGCTCTTTTGCACGAAGTCTAAAATTATTTTATCAAGCAATATTACTTGACTGCTCTATGGCAACATTGCAATTTGAATTCTAAAACATATTTGACATAGTTTTTTATAACCCCAAGATACAATTTTCTAACTTCCTAAGCATTCAGTCTAAGTTTTCCAATTACAAAATCTCAAATTGTTGTTTGCTTCGTATGTTTGTTCCTTGAATTTGATCACTAGGTAAAATGTACACAAGGATAATTGTAATTTTTTCTTTCTCTTAATTACTATGTATTTAAAGACTAATTAACAGCTACCTAATTAATTAGTTATCTAATGATACAAGGATAAATGACAAATATGGAATTGACTACTTTAACATGACTGAAATGTCACATGGACCTATTAGCTGACACGCTACATATACTGTGACTTTTGAGTGCTTAATCCATCTACATGCAAGTACAAATCACAACCCATAATTAAAATGTCCACAAGGATATTTATAATTATTTCTTTCTTTTTATTATTATGTATTTAAAGACTAATTAACAGCCACCTAATTAATTAGATATCAGATGAAAGAAGAGTAAATGAGAGCTACCAACTCCATAAAAATTCCAAAGTTAACATGTGAAAGTCAAGGTGTCCCGATTTAATACTCATTGCATTCCCCGGAAGCCCATTTTCCTGAGGAGTTTTGTAAAACAGTTCACTTGCCTTATAAATGCTTTCGTATTTTACATGTCTACCTATGAGAACAGTAACCATGACATCTGACAGAATTTAAATGCTTGCTGGCAGAAAATAGGTTTCTACTGCATTCTTTTCTCTATCTCTGTGCAAATGAAAATTTGTATTCTACTATGGTAAATTCTCTAGTGCATTAGGTACTTTAAAGCGCAATTTTTTGGATGTTGCTCTTGTTCCAGGTTTGATTCTTTTTGGGGGTTATAACTACCTACTGTTGTATTAGTTTCACATTTTTTCTTCTACATATGCATGAATATATAAACAACTAATCATATATAATAGTTTTTCTTTCACGAGTTTTGTCAAACAGTTCACCTGTTTTCTGTATGCTCCCATTATTTGCATTTATTCCTACAAGGACAATAACCATGACTTTTAACAAAATCCCTCTATCCTTTATGCTTTGATGACAACGGAAAAGCTCAAAGCAACACACTGTCGACTCATTGTTCGAAAGCTCTCATTATCGCACACGTTGACATAATTTTGGTTCCAAAGCACTATTTATGGGACTACTTTGTAGTAATAAAAAATATACAAACTTTATAGGGCTCACATGCATGAAGTAAAATGGACAAGAGGGTTTCTACATAATTCCTATCAAACGCAGATATTTTTTCTTCTACAAATGCATGAATATATAAACAACTAATCATATATAATAGTTTTTCTTTCACGATTTTTGTCAAACAGTTCACCTATTTTCTGTATGCTCCCATTGTTTGCATTTATTCCTACGAGGACAATAACCACGACTTTTAACAAAATCCCTCTATCCTTTATGCTTTGATGACAATGGAAAAGCTCAAAGCAACACACTATCGACTCATTGTTCGAAAGCTCTCATTATTGCGCACGTTGACATAATTTTGGTTCCAAAGCCCTCTTTATGGGACCGCTTTGCAGTAATAAAAAATATACAAACTTTACAGGGCTCACATGCATGAAGTAAAATGGACAAGAGGGTTTCTACATAATTCCTATCAAACGCAGATGAAACCTTCGCATTTCAACAAGAAATTCGAATAGATAATACTAAAAGTAGTTTAAAATACGAATTTATAATCAAAGTATAAGAATGCCTTAAAGCACTATGAAACCCTGCTTGCATTTCTCGTATCAAATAGAAGAAAACAATAAAAATTTACCTCTTCTGACCTCAAGCAATTTATCTCTCGATGTCCAGTGTGCAGCTCTGCAATAACAAAATCCCCTGCTCGGCCACACAATAGAGCACTATGAAATACAACTTCTTTATGCACTTTAATGTAATGAAACTCTGAAAATTAACAAATTATCATCTCAAGTAACTCATTTCTGGGTCTGGACTCTGCAACTATAACATCTCCTGCTTAGTCACTACAAACTCTTCCTCAGAACACACGCTTACAGAACACAAAAACAACACACGCAAAGTAATAGAGATGCATAGCAAGTGACTTAACTCTATATTAAATGACCAAAGTACCCTAGCCACGCGTGGCCACCAAGCCATTCCAGTGCCTTCACCTCGAGCCAGATGCCATTTAATGCATTTAATTTGTATTCATGCATTACGTATGTCTACCTGCCAGTTTTATAAACTATGCCTTTGCTTAAATTTATTTAATCAATTTATGCGCTCGCATTTTCCTGATATTTTAATGCATTTAATTTGCATTCATGGATTACGTACCTCTAGCCTCCAACTTTTAAACTATGCCTTTGCTCAAATTTATTTAATCAATTTATGCATTCGCATTTTCCCGAATTTTTAAAACGAAAATGATTTATAAAGCTACTCGGACGAATAGAAAAATAGATAAATGCTAATTTTCTAATATATAGAATAGCTCTCCAAATTCAAACTATACAAAAAAAAGTAATATGTTAAATGGCGAAATGTGATTGGCCGATGTTGCCAGTTAAAAGCATTTCAGGCGAATGCATAAGTATTCCTGCCTACCGGCAGGAACTAATAATTTAATTTATAATTCATTATTTATCTTCTTAAATCTTTCCAAAATCCTCTAAAAAGATGATTTTTTTATCATCTCATCTTATCTCTTCCATAATCATTATTTATCTTCTTAAATCTTTCCAAAATCTTCTAAAATGATGATTTTTATCATCTCATTTTATCTCTTCATATATTTAATTAAATATCTTTATTTGATTAAATATCCTTCATATATTTTCAAATCATAATTAAATATTTTATTTAATTATGAAATCCTCCATTATTTTTTAAATCTTAATTAAATATTTTATTTAATTAAGAAAATCTTTCATGACACCAATAAATGAATAATTAATTTGATAAATTCATTATTTATCTTCAAAATCTTTCTTCAATCTCACAAAAAGATGATTTTTACAATTCATCTTTATCATCTCATCTTATCTCTTCCCCGAAAAAAAAAAGCAAATCTTGCTTTCTGTTTTCTTCTATTTTTCTCTCCAGTCTTATCCATCTTCAACTGTTTGATTTGCCAAGAATTTTCACAGCCATTGATCACATCATCCAATCAAAAGCTTTTGAAAACTCTATAAATACCGTTGCAAATCCAAGCATTGGTTCAATTAGAGATTCTTGCATTCTAGCATTCTAGCATCTTAGCATTGTTATTATCATCTTTAGCTTTCATAATTTCGTAATCTTTCATTTTAATATTCATAGCACGTTAATCTTAGCATAGCATTGGATGCATTCATCTTCAATCCCGTTCTCTAGGAAGATCGTTTGTTGAGCCTAGCACACAATCTAAGAGCAAGCTGAAATCTACAAAAACATTGGAGATAGAGGAGGATAGGACGACATCAACAACAGAATACCGAGTTTGCATTCCTTTGTATTTGATTTTCTGTTTTTGATATAATGTCTTATCGATGTGTTTGATTTGTTTTAATTTACATTTGTTATTTATTGCACACTCTAAAATCGACCACACAGCAACAAGAATTATAATTTTAGAAACTATGTTTTCTAATAAAACAAAAGCTTTGACTTTTTATCATTTAATTCTATGGAATCAAGCTTGGTTTTTTAATAATATATTATTTGTAAGAAGAAAGTTACCTCTAGTAATCCTTGCAGACATATTGTAAATTTTGAAAGATAGAATGTTACAGAGCAATGTGAAAAGCTGATGAGGTTATAGTTAAGGATTGAAAGTGCCAAGATGACAGTGACTATGATGTTTATCATAGGCATGGATAGTTAGAGGAAGAGATGGATAGTAGTTATGTATAATGAATGTAAGATACAAACATAAAAGGGGAATAGTCTACATAGATGGAGAGATCATCCTAGTTTTCAAAGGGCATAGTCATAAGAAAAGAGATAAGTATAAAGGGAAGAATTGAAAGATGTGATGACATTTTGCAGGGATTAGGAAAAAATAGTCATTTATAATTACATTGAATGTGGTAAGTGTCAAGAAAAAAAAATTCAAATAAGAGTGACAAACCTACCAATAAAGGATAGAAGACAAGACCTAAAGAAATAAGTGGTATTTTTTTATTGAAAATGGAAGCTCAATACTATGATTATTGTTGCCAAATTTTCACCCACAGCTCAAATTGGCCGAGCTGAAGTAGTTTAATTTCATTTCAAGGTGAAAAGTTCTTAACACATTTCTGCTTTGCTTAGCCATTGCATATATTATAGTTTAAAAGAAACAGTTCAATTGTTATTGTGCAATGTGTTTCAACAAAAAGAAAGAATCCAATGTGTCATTCAATTCTTTGTAGCATAAAGGAGAATGCATGAATTATAAGAAGTGGCTTCATTCATTTTGCAATGCTTTCATTCATTTTACAATGTTCATTCCTTTTGCAAAATAAGTATACACAGAATTGTACAAGTGTTGCATTCATATTCATTGGAAGGAAAGGAGTAATCAAATGTCCCACACAAGTTGTGGGAGTAGCTGAACTAATACAACATAAGGAATATACTATGCATCTGAATATAAAGAAAGGAAAAGAAGCATATAAGAAGAGACATATCCATCATTTCCTTATTGAAGTATTGAATTGGTCTTTAGTGCAACTTGCTCCTCCCCATTCTCGATCTTTGAGTGAACCTGCATCATGATAAGAAGAGTTGTTAGAGCTCCAGATATGAATCTTCCTATGTGCCCTATCAACATAAATATAACATAGGCCTATGGTGCTTTAAGTTAGATCAACAAGTATTAGATGTATGCAAAAGATCCTGGAAAGTAAAACATCACAGGAGCATTGAGCTTCACTTTTTTTTATCTAACATGTTTGTTCACTATGAAGGTATAGGTGAAATCATGTTTTTGATATGTTTCTGAAGAAATCATAGCATGTGCTGCAAAAATGGGCTCCCACAAGGGTTGAGCCCAACATGTTACCCCTTAATTTCAAGAGGGGAATGCGATAGGAATTCATATTCAAAATGCTCAAATAGAAACATTTTCAGCTAAAGGAGTAACTCATAAAGTGACTACAAGAGCCTCAAGCTCATTGTTGATTCATGACAATCAATTCAAAGAGAAATGAAGTGAAAATCATAAATGAAAAAGAGCTCATTTGAGTGCCTAAATAAAGTGAAAAACAAATTTTAAATGCATCTTTCCTTCATTGAGGAGGTTTTGTTTGCAAGAAAGTTTCACCTTGTTTCATAGTCTTTTATTGCTTCCTCACATCATATCTTTTGTTGTTTATGTGTTTGGAGTATATACATTGAGGGTACAACCATAAAGAGTCAAGGAATAATGACAAATAAAGCTCACATAATGGGGAAACAACTAGAAAAAAATGAAATACATCTATAAAGCACCGAAGACAAGGTTGAGACTCACATGGTGCGGTGTTCAAGTGAAGAGAGATGTATGAGAATGAAGAGAAAAAGAGGGAAAGCATCCAACCATCATTGCAAATATAAAAAATGAGAAAAAAACTTGAATAAGGGAAGTAGGAAGCATCAATAAGTTCCTTTCATACTAGCATCAAGTGAAGGAGTTTCTAAGAAAGCAAAGTGTAGACCTTTTCATGAAGGAGATTGAGAAAAATCACTAAGAGGTGGATAACAGTCAAGCAATGGGTCGTTAGCATTTGGAGCTATACGAGATTATGAGAAATAAAAGCATTCAAATATTTCAAATGTTCCTACATCCTTGTCTGAGCCATTCAAAGGTAATATGCATTGTTTGAGAGATGTCATTGCATATGCATATCAAATTATAAGCTTCCCTCAAAGTGAATAAGGAGTGCAAAGAGGACTCTCAAATCGGTCA
The DNA here is from genome assembly GCA_007258455.2 of Sequoia sempervirens. NCBI lineage: Eukaryota > Viridiplantae > Streptophyta > Pinopsida > Cupressales > Cupressaceae > Sequoia > Sequoia sempervirens. The sequence continues at coordinate 524,750,394 of VDFB02271358.1, read as the reverse complement.
TTAAAAGATAAGAAAATAACCTACAAGAGCAGTGAGCATTTCTCCATGAAAAAGTGTTTTGGACAACGTCGGTTTGAGGTATTGAGAATATGTGAGTTTTAGGAGGATTGTATACAAAAAATAAGTAAATGATATATTATCAATTGGTTGTTTACACACAGTACCCGTAGACCTGAAATATTTCCTCATCAAGTGAGTCAAAATCCTCAAAATGGGAAGCACTCAGAGTTCTATAGGGGTTGAGCCAAGTGATTGTTCTTCTACTCAGAAATGTGAAACCCAAAAGCCTTAATACTTGAAAGGATCCCTCATTTATTCCTTCATAGAATGAAAATGTGAAGATACAATGGCAACCCTGAAGGGTTTTGAAGAAAGAATGCAAGTGAAAGACACTCAAAAGGTGCTTCAAAATATAGACCTAGAATGAAGTGAGATTCCTTTTTCTATTGGAAAATAAAGCTGTATTATCATCTATCTACCACACACTGAGGAAAAGTCTGTATTCCTCGAAAACATCAAGCAAAGCATATAGGGTTTCTACAGAAAATGGAAGAGCACCCAGAATGCTAAAAAATCTCAAAATGGAGTTTCAAAAGATAAACCCAGTATGGAGAGCCACAACCATTAAAGCTCAAAAAGCATCATGTTTCACTATTTTCTAATCTCTGAAGGTAAACAAGTATGGAGGCCATAACCATAGAGGTATCCAATGAATAAACTACCATATAGGAGTCGAACCCATTGAAGAATTAGAGAATGGTAAGATTTTAAGGTATTTCTTATAGAAGACAAATAGAAAGATCTTTTCGTTTGCAATAGAAAGCACAAAGAGAAGTGTTTACCTCACAGCCTGAAGGAGTTTCAACATTTTTGCAACATAAAGCTCACTTTTAAGGTGTCTATGCAAGCTTCAAAAAATCCTCAAGTTTGGCCATGAAACACAAAGGGAGAAACATTGAAAAAGAGTAGAAATAAAATCATCAAAGAGTTGAAAAAGCCATGACTTAAAGCCTTGAAAAATACGTGCAAAATGGAAACAATGAAAAGATTTATGCAATTTTAGTAAAGAGAAATACCACTGGTTTCCTGAGGAGAATCAACTTGTAGCAACGAAGAATGGTGAAAGGTTTAAGATTCAAGCTCAAACCCTAACCTTCATGGTGGTGGCATGTGCAGAGCCAAAAGCTCAAAAAAATCAAATGTGAAATGAGGCCGAAAGATTAGGGCTGGAGTTTTGTTTTAGGGTTCTCATTGTTTCCCTAATTCAAACTTTGTGATTTTTATCACATTGTTTAATTTTGAATTAAAATGCCTTCACTAATACCTCCATGCTATTTGGTCTTGCTTTTCATATATGTGCCTTAGTCATTTTTATGTTTTTGAGAAAATCATATATACCTTGGCCCCTTCATCCCTAGGTCAAGTCTTTTTCATGACTTTATTTCTTTTATGATTTTTGAGAAATCATATGGCCATGTCCCTTAGTTTCATTTTCTGGTTTTTAGAGAAAATCAAAACACTTAGGTGGAGATATTTTTCACTAGGAAAAATTCAAATCAAAACTGTATTTTCCTTGTGTAATTGTAAAAATTCAAGTTCATACTCAAGTCAAATTAGAGCCTTCTATTTTGTAATTGTAAAACTGCAAAGTTGTAAAACATTATTTAAGCAATGTTTCTATAAATTGCTTAATAAATTGTTATAAAAATGCAATTAAATGGTGCACTTAGTTCTCCTAGAAGCTTTATTTTCAGAGTTTGAGTCTTCTTGGGCGAAATGGGAAAAAAATAGTCAAACTGAAGTTTCTATTTCAGTTTTTTAGTCAGTTTGAGCCTGATTTTTGAGTCTTTTGGATTGACCCACTAGAGGTAGAAAGTTTCCATCATTCTCAGTCAGTTTGGATCAATTTTGGGCACTGATTTTGAGGCTTTTCTTTGGAGCTCAAAAATGGCTTTCAGGTTGCTATTTTGAGGTGCAGTTTAGTAAGATTTTTCTATTTCTCACTATTGGAGACACTATGGAGGTGTAAGTTGGAGAAAAACTTAGTTTTCAAGGGGGAGTTCAGTTCATATTTGCTTCTTACTTTCTTGCTCACTTGTAGAAAGCTTTGTAAGCTTGATATTTGTACTCAAATTTACATTTTGGCATACTCCTTCAATTTTATTAAAACAAGAAGAGCATTACTATCTCATTTCTTGTCTCATATTTGCAGTAGTAATTTGATGTTCATTGTGATTCAAAATAATGAATCCTTTTTATGTCGTGTTATTGTGAATTTGTGTGAAAGAGTTTCATATGATTCAGGTTGTATGTTGTGTTTAGTCTTTTGAGCCTTCATACAAATTATTTTTGGGTTGTATGTTCTAGGTGAGATTGTGAAAGTTAAGGTTTGAGAAACTGATTGTGAGTAAAGGCATTAAAATAAGTAAATATTTGGTGTATCACCTTTAGGAGTTTAAGATTTCATTTTTAGTTATCTTTCTAAACCCTTTTTAGAAAATTTTGTAGTTTAGGTGGTCTACCAGCGGAACCAACCAACTCTGGAGAGATTCATTCTCGCCGTAGGTCACCCACAACCTAAGAGTGTTTCCATGTTTCAGCAGTATAGTTAAGTTCAACTTGGCTAGGGTGCAATCCTAATTGACAACAACTACATTAAAGCTACCTTTTCCAAAGAATAAAGATGGTTTATAGTTTATTTTAAGAAGAGAGTTGCATATAGAAAAAGGAAACAAACTTAGAAACATGCATGAAGTATCTCAATAGTGGGAGCCTCTAACAATTTGAAAATGTATAAGATAGATTTGAGAGTCTGTTGGGACAATCATAAATTACATGTTTTGTGAAGAAGTCACCGACATAGTTTTTAGCTTTCAGGAAGTACATTGATGTTAGATATGATGATGTTCGAGAATTAGAGAGAAAAATTACATATTGAGGAAGAAAATTATATATTATTTATTGCTTTTCTCACTAAAAATAGTCATGAAAAAGTTGTCACAAAATAGTCATGTTATGGATTTAGGTGCCCTAGTTGGTAACAACTCAAAAATTGGCTATAAGTATGAAGATAAAGCTAGTTGGAAAGATTGAAAATACACAAGTGGCATGATCAAGGGAATTTGTAGGTGTTAATAAAGATAAGTTGTGATAAGGAGGGATCACATGGTGAAAATCCTATCATGGTCATATTATGGAAATGATCATAGTCAAAATATCATCTTGAATCTTTTTCCATGAATTTGAAGAGAAACTCAATAACTGTCAAGGAATGGTTTGTGATTACTAAGTTGTCTTTCTTAGAAGGAAATAACTGCCACTGTAGTGATAATTCCAATGGGGGAGAGTTATAGGAAAAGGGAGAATGATGTCATTGATTAATTATTACAGACATGGGGATTTTTCCTTGTGAATGTTCTAAAATTCCCTTTTGAATTGATGTCAAAGAGGAGAGTTACAAAAAGATGGAGCAATGAAGAAAGAGGGAGTATTATGTTCTACATTCATAGATTATTTCTATGAGAGGTTACTATCAATGACAAAGGGGAATATTATTAGATTATTTGTCATTGAAGTCAAAGGTAATCATTGTCTAAATGTCTTTAATATCAAGAAGGAAATTGAATGTAGTGATAAGAATTTGTTAAGTCTAAAGCCCACTAAATCACCATCCTTTAATTACTATGCATGACCAACTATGAGAAGCAAAGGCAACACTGAGGTTTCCATAAGAGAAATATTTATTATATTTTAATATTTTATTATGATTTTTTATGAATAACATATATGTTATCAATGTTGGCTAACCTACAAATTAGTGGTTCTTGTAGGGGAAAATTTATCATAATTATGGAATCAAAACCCTACTTCAATGAAGATGCAATAACAAAACATTACAAGGAATTAAACACACATATTAAATGCAAAACCTCCCTTATAATATTTGAATTTCTCCACTTCATTGGCCTTCTTTCTTCTCTAATCTGATTTGAAATGTTGGCTCAATCCATTGTGCAAATGCCTATGAAGCAAGAATAAAGCATGACATGCGAGAATACTAGAAGAAAATGGAAAAAAACAAAATTATGATTGCATGATTCGAAATGATAATTCAGACATAAACTCATGAGATGATCCAAATGAGGAGATGAGAGCCCAATTTATAGACTTTTGAAAATGAACGAATGGACAAGATCGAAAATCATTCCAATAGATGGGATCAAATGAGAAGATGAGTTAGAAGGGAAACTTGCATTTAAAAGTGAGTGAGGAAAAGGGAGTTAATTAAAAAAGAAAATGGAAGCTTTCATTTACACTCAAATCATTCCATTTGAAACTCAAATGAGCATCATAGAAGACTATGACAAAAACTATGAAAAACTAGAGAGAAAATGGGAAAGGGAGAAATGAGGTGGAACTAATAATTCAAAATTATTAATTCCACTCATTTCCTAATTAGCCAATTTATAAAATAATAAATTGTGAGAAGAAAGGAATAAATAAATATTCATCTATTTATTCAAAAAAGGGGGACATGTTAGTGAAAGGGGATTCAATAATTATTTAATTATTCATCCTAGGGAAGAATGATCAAAATGATTCAAAACTCCAACCCTAATGTTGAATTAGGTCCCAACGGTGATTGATAAAGACAATTAATTGGAAAACATGATAAAATTAATGAAAATTGACCAAAGTTGATTGAAATTGAGTGAAAATGATAAGGAGATCAAAAAGACCTAGGATTTGATGATGATTTGATAAGAATAAGAAATTGGTAATGAAAAGAGATGACAATGATGATTAAAATTGATTGAAAATGATTGACAAGGAGATTAATTGAATTGATTGAAAATTATTGATAAAGAGGTTGATAATTAATGACTAATCAATTATCAAAAAAGGTTGATTTAGGATAGATTGATCAAATAATAAAATTTTCGATCATGATGGTTCGAGATCAAATGTGATTGAAAAAGTTCGCTAGGGTTGGAAAGGAGTCAAAAGGAATGAAATGAAAGAAGAAAAATGACACAATGTTACAAATGATAAACATCAAATGCGACATAGAAGAAATGTTAAAATTAGGTTTTGCAATACATGCATAAACCAATTTTGAGTGTCTACATTTTTCCCCTCTTTGAGACAATGTGATTTTGAGCGTTGTTTCAAAGAAGAAGTGTAAGATAATGCCCCAGTAGACCAAGGAATGGAAGCAAGATTCCCCCTCGAGAAATTGTTTATGAATGAAAGGAATAAAGGATCTCTCGAATGAAGAGGAAGAATGTTAGAAAGATGACATATGATAATAAAGAAGAATGGTTAGCAAGAAGTGAAGAATGGTAATTGATTGTCGAAAAGGAGAAATTGATAGAAAAAATGTTGGTAAGAAGAGGAAATTAGAAGAAGAAAAGATGATGAAACTTGACTTCTTCAAGTGCACTATATGGAATAAGAGCCTTATTTTAATGTAGCAAAATAGATGTAGTGCACCATGACATGGGAAACCATGGCTATAATGCAATCCCTTTGCAAAAACAAAAATATTGTAGACAAGGAATGATTCCAGACCATCTTGAGGTGTTACATGTGTTAAGGATTGAGGTATGTTTGACGTTCACAAAGAGAACATACTTATCATAGAAACCCTATACATACATGCCCCAAAATGCTATGAAAACATCACAAGCAGAAGACAAAACCAAACGGATCATGAACCATCCCGACCACTCGCATCACTTGGGGATATCCTCAAGTAGCATAGGAACATGATCAAAGAAAATCAATGAGAAATAAGATTCACAAAGCCAAATAAATCAAACAGATATTCTGATCTTGTTGTCAAAAGGTTGGTAGTGTATTTGATAGGATGATCATGTTGTCTAGTTTGAGAAATGCAGTACCCCATATAAGATAGGACACAGTCTAGTTTCAAGTATACTACACCCTGTATAAGACCCATGATAATTTCCAAGGAAAAAAGGCCAAAATGTTGATAGGTTGACAAGTTTGACCGGTCTGGTTGTTGAATAGCTTAGACAACTCATCTATTTATGCGTGATTTTTTGTCTGCTTACGTCTGCTCATATATCTATCTATGTACAAAAGGGACAACTTATTTTCAAAAATGCAAATGCAAATTTTTTTGGATTCTTATGTTTCTCACTTTTTAGGTTTTTTTTATTACTAAAGGACATTTTATAAAAAAATTTGTTCTTTTTTAAAGACTTTATATGATTTTTTTGAATTTTTTTTAGGACTTCATATGATTTTTTTGAATTATTTCAGGACTTGAAGACTATGTACATATATAAATGCTACTTCTTATATGTTCATGAAGATAACTCCATTGATTGATCATGACAAATAATTTTCCCCTAGTTAAAGTTTGAATATGTACAATGGCCAAAAACAAGGATATATACAAATAGGTCACAAAATAGTTGACATACAAAGTTGACCAATCTCAGGCCGAGACATGGACAAAGGGACTATGTTGGGAAAGATAGGAGTGAAAGCACTAGGAACAACGAAGTTGCATGAGCAAAGAGTGAGAGTGCATTGTCATGACAAAAACATACTATAGATGGAACAATGATAGATGAAAGAGAAATGACTTAATACACATGGTTCCTATTTGCCAAGTTTTCACCACGGTACTTGCCCAAAGTGCCTGTTTGCCAAGTTTTCACTAGAGGGAAAATTTTTACTCTTTTCTATTTTTCTAATTTTCTTCAATTTTTCACTTTTTTTGCTATCACAAGGTGCCTGCTTGCTAGGTTTTCACCAAGGTGATTTTTTTTTGTATTTCAATTTTTTTTTAATTTTTCAATTATTTTTTTGGGTCACTCAAGGCACCTGTTTTCCAGGTTTTCACTTTGAAGACCATTTTTTCAGGATCATAAGGGAGCCATTAATCAAGAGTAATACTTTCGAAGGTGCATGCTATTGATTGGCTAGGGAAATGGTTCTCCCTTCGATGTTGCAAGATGATAAGCCCCAGAGCCATATGCTGCTATAACAATAAAAGGTCCTAACCAATTTTGCTCAAATTTTCCTTTGATGATGTTTGGGGCCTGGGAATTCTTTTTATTCTCTTTGAGGACCAAGTCTCCAACATCGAAATGTCACCCTTTGAATTTCTTATTGTAGTTGTGATAGAGATGATTTTGATAGGCTTGCAAATGTGTTAGAGCAGTCTGATGCCTTTCATCTAACATTTCCAACTGATGTAGCCCGGATAGTCTATACTCTTCATCATCAATCAAGTGTTGCAAGGAAACTCTCAGTGAGGGGATCTCAACCTCTAGGGGGAGAATAACTTCTACACCATAAATCAAAGAATAAAGAGTTGCACCAGTAGGTGTGTGAATAGAGGTGCACTAAGCCCACAAGGGAGGATCCAACTGCACATGCCAATCTTGGCCAACATCATTGACAATATTTTTCAGTATCTTGATGATGGTCTTATTTGATGCCTCAACTTGGCCATTACTCTATGGATAATAAGGAGTAGAAAAATGATGTTGGATGTGGAACTTCTCATAGAGTTTTCGAACATCTTAATTCTTAAATGGACGACCATCATTAGTGACTATTGCAAGTGGGACCCCATAATGGCAAATGATATAATTCAAAATGAACTTGGATTTTTTTTTTCCAGTGATATAGGTCATGGGGATAGCCTCAATCCATTTAGTGAAGTATTCAGTTGCAATTATTATGAACTATGTCCATTTGCAGAGGTTGGATGAATCTTTCCAATAAGGTCAAGTCCCCACTGAGAAAAGGGCCATGGAGATATAATAGGTTGAATTTCTTGTGCTAGCGCATGTTTTAGGTCTCCATACATCTGACATTTGTAACACTTCTTTGCAAAATCATGGGCCTCTTGTTCCATCATAGGCCAATAGTATCTATCACGTACTAAATTTTTGGCCAAGCTCAGACCATTGAAATGGCCCCCACATATAATATCATGAACCTCATGTAAAGCCATTTGCACTTCATTAGAATCTAGACACCTGATGATGGTGTTGGATCCAAAAAATTCACCTTGGTTATTTTTGCATACTTCCATTTTCACCGATATTCTCACACTCACCAGATGTTCCATCTCCATTCATTTCATGGTGGTTGAAATTAATGAATCCTCATATATAAACCACTAAATGAGGCCCTTTGATCATAACACTAAAATTAATTCCCTCTCTAAAATTTTCTCATAGCAGCACATGGCATGTAGCCAAGACAATGCCATATCGAAGATAGTCTCACCATAGTCTCTTCGACACAAGTAGGAAGGGTCGATGAAAAATATAGATGAGACCTCTGTATTTCTAAGAGACATGTATTCAAATGTCTTTCCACCATCCAAAATAACAATATGTCTAAGAGACTTAAATGTTTCAAAGAGAAAATCTAACATGTCTCACCGATAAGAAATAAACATATAGAGTATTCTACATTTGGGAAACAAAAGAGAAAAATTTGACCCTAAACATTTCATTTATGATGCCAAGATTTCTCAAAAACTGAAAGGATATCAACATGAGTTCCATGTGGATGATGTCATCAAGAACTGTGAGGAAAATCAAGTGATAATGAGGATGAATTCCTACAATAGAATTGTTATGACTAAGGCTTGGAGAATGAGTAATAACCCATCCTATGTAGAAGCCTTTCATGAAATTCAAGATCTTATGGAAATAATTGAACAATTAATTCTACATGAAGAAGAACTAACAAAGGATGTACCTCTAGTAGCATTTGAAAGGAGAAGAAATATTGGTTCTAGAAGGAAAGCTGAGAATGTAACACCACTAAGCCATTTGTCACCACAACCTACTCCAGAGGTAAGCTTCTCAACCAACATCCCAATCATAATTGAAGATGATATTGAGGGGGAGGAAGAGGTCACCCAAATCAAAATTCCTGTTGTTCCCCAGTATGAAATGCCACTAGAAAGGAATGTGATTACCTTTGAAGCTTCTAATGAGCTATCTGGTGATGTGAGACATCATGCCAGTCAAGAATTCATTGCAGATGACACATTTTTTCAAACTTCTGAATTCAAGGCTTTCATCTATGAGTATAATGAAAGAGTAGTAAGAGAAAGGCTAAGAGACATCAACCCTGAAAAGGAAGCATACGCCTTAAAAGAGCTTCAACATGAGATTGATAAAGAGATGAAGAATATGACTACTGAAAGAGGAAGAGCATTATTGCAAGAAGCTAGGGTTATGCTCCTTCCACGATGGGATATCAGTTCAACCATTGTGTTTGGCAGCTTTCTGAAGAGAAAGAACAAAACCTTGTAATTGAAAGATGAGGTTGGTGATAAGATCTATACTGGATCAGGATATAACCCTGATAATACTACTTTACAGATGTGGGCACTTTACCCACTAGGAAAAAGGCCTTCCCTTGTTAATCATGATCAAATTTTTGGACATATTCTGGTACAAATAATAGGGGAGACAAACCCTATGGAAACTGTTAACTTGAATGTAAATGTGGCCAAGTTCACCAAGGCTTAGATTCAAAAATTGGTAAGGGACAATAAGGGATTGATGAAGAGAATGAAAGGTTGAAGTAGGAGCTAGTCAGCTATAGAGATAAACTATCTTCTTCCTTAGGGCTTTACTCTCCACCAGTTGAGCAGGAAATAAAGGTGCTTGAGGAAATTTCTGAGACCACCTATTGGAAACGTAGACATGAGAAAGCTCAGAAATAACAAAAAGAATTAAAAGGAAAGGTGAAAACCACCACTTTTGAAATGGCATCAGAGATAGTCTATATGAGATTCAAGGATATGTATAAGCATGTTGACAAGGTCTGGCACATTCATGACAAAACATATGCAACACTATTGGAACACAACATATTGTGTGATAGAATGAAGGAAGTGGAGTCTCACATCATAGAAAAAAAGGGAGATAACAATATTGTGCTCCAAGAATATCAAGAGCTCATGAATGCACATGAAAACTTCCATAACATCTTGACATGGGAATTAAGTGACTTCAGTCAACCACTAAGTATGGCCCTGCCCAACTCCTTTGAGGAAACAAATCTGAAAGATCAAGATACATGGAAGGATGTGATAGCCAATTATTTTTCATGTGTTCTTGATGCAATTAATGATGAAGATGAGGTACTCAAGAAAACACATGAGCAACTTGGAAGAATTTTTGAACTTGAATATGCAATGAAGGATATTATACATAATGCAGACATTCATGCCAAGAGTGGATACATTGAGCACTTGTCGAGGGTCAACTTATTCATTGCATAGGCTAAGTGAAAAGGGAGTAACAAGGATCAGAGTTTGCTGGTTTTGGATACACTATCATGGTTCATGAGCCTTGAAGAGGTCTTTGGTGATCATGGGTGCTTGTTTTGAAGATTAATGGACTATGGTGCATCCACCAACAAATTTTTAAATATTTTATGTTTATGTTTATGTTAATCACATTTTAGTTAAGAAGCAATGTAACCTTTTTTGAATGAGCTTGAAGCTTGTTGCTTCCCGTATAAATAGGGAAACCAAGGCTCAATTTTGAGACCATCATCATCATATCATATTCCATTTCATTAGAGTAGGCATTAGTAAGAAGATAGATTGCACAATCCACCCATCCATATCATATTAAAGACTTATATTACAAATATTTATTTTTTGAAGCAATATAATGGAACAGACTACTTATAACTCGTAATCCATTTTCAGTGTTCAATTTTTGTGTCAATTTTCATGCTTATCTATTACTTTGTTGTCTCCAAAGTGGTATTTTCAAGTTATTTAAGTCTGCAAGATTTATCGAGACACATTTGCTATATTTTTTTTTTAAATAAGAGGCATATAGCCTATACATTTATATTAATATATAGTGGAATAGCAAAACAAGTTCAATTGCCAGATGAGACTTGGTAATATAGTTTCTGGGTTTTATCACACCCATTACATAACATTATCATCCAACCCCTAACAACTATCTGTATCCTAAATTTACATCAGAAAATAGCATACCCTAAATAGAAAAACCAGTACCCCTGTATTACAACATTTCCTACCCATATAAACAGCCATATAACATAACCCCATTAATCTAAACTATTAGCAACTGTAGCTTGAGAAAACTAGCAAAATTGCATTAAAAACTCTGAACAACAGTCATTCCTCCATTGTAACTGGAACATTCTCACCTTGACTTTCCTCTGGATCAGAAGCTTCTAAGACCCTCACTCTCTTACGCCCTAAATAAACTTTCACTACATTGTGTTTCCTTATACCATCAACTAGAATTTGCTTATCTCCCTCCGCAACATTTTCTTGTACCATATCTCGAACCTTCCCTAGATTAGGGCTTTTATTGAAGAACAAGCAGGCATGAGATTTTAAGAAGGAATTGCAAAATATTTGTTTTTTATCTCTAACTCCATTTGAGCACATAAGCAATGTGAAGACTTCCTTAAAGCTTTCAAAAAAAATTGGTCATTGTTACATTGCAAGCCCACTTTCATTGCTTCATACAAATCATGCATACCCTAGCATTGTCTAAGGAGTTTATGTGGGAAGAGACCGCCTACTAACCCTTTTCCCTTAAAAAACAATAGCCCTAAATTGTTGATAACAACATTTTTCCTTGAAGAAATTGGAACTTCACATACCTCTGAGCAACAATTTCTAATTCCTTGAAAGACTAAGTGATATCCAGAAAATTGGAGAAGAAAATTGAAAGCACCTAAGATGGAAGTATCACACGGTGTAGAGATGGATTAATAATATCCATACCTATGACTGTGCGAATACATTTCGCAGCCCTGGGGCAATCCATGCAAAAAATTGATGCAAGGTCTTAATCAAATAGAATTTCTTCAAATGGCCTCTCCCAACCTTGCAATTGTAGGTTGAAACAGAGATTCCAAGCATATAACACCATCTTTACTAGATAAAAATAGACTCGCCACCTCCTAGAGAAGCCATGAAACCCTACCAAAGAAACTGACACCTAACTCCCACCACCTACTCTGTTTCGCTACAAATGGCAGTTCATCCCAGAACACTCTCGAAACAAGATAGGGAAATTAATCCAAACAAAAACTGACACACTTAAAAGGATCCCACCAGCTAATGGCACGCCAAATAATTATGTAGATGGAAATAATGAAACATGAAGGAAAACAATTCTGACGAAAGTTGTATACACATCTCCCAAAGCATGTCCCTTCCTTTAAACAACCACATTATCTTTAATAATTACTTACACACCTGCACAATCAAAAAAAGTGAGCAAATTTGATGTTCGTATCAAGAGAAAGTCCACCGTGGAGGACCAAGTCACAATTTAACAAGTTCCTGATGACATACTAATTCTCTTAACACCCAACACACCACTTGGAATGAAAGATAGCCAATTTAAGCAGTCTTTTACATATATGATTTGAGTGTATACTGATTATCCAAAGATCAATAGATCATGTAAAAGAAAATCTTCGTTTAATACTACATTCACATCTCTATGCTTAAACTCCTTCCCATCACACCCTAAAATTTCCAACCTATCTGCCACTTTATTTCCTTCACGATATACATGTGATATATGCACATCTAGAAAAGAATCCATCACTAACCATGCTCTCCTTAAAATATAACTAAGTCTCCAATTATAAATGCTTTTTAATTGCAGGCATTTATAATAATCAAGGAATCTCCTTCAATATGCACCTTATTTATACCTAGCTCCTTTGCCAAATACAAGCCATGTAGTAAGGCTTCACCTTTGCTATGTTATTTGTATCTTCTTCTAGTTTTAGAGCTTGAGCCACTATCAAAGAACCACTAGAGTCACGAATGCATATTCCCACTCCTGAAAATCCTGGATTACCTTTAGATGCCCCATCAAAATTTATTTTAACAAATCCCAGGGTAGGGGGTGACCCCTTCACTGAAGATCTATCTACTTTATTTGACCCTTGATCTTGATCAAGCCCAAAGACTGGCTTGGATATATGTTCCCAATTGCTCAGAATCCAATTATCCCAAATGGTGAATGTAGATGCAATATTTTTCTTATTTCTGACATAAGAATTAACTACCTCTGAGATCTTTTTTTCTATTTTAAAATAGAGTTGTTACATAGATTGAACCTGCTTTCAAAAAATCCTCCAATTTCGTTCCCACCAGATGCACCAAATAACTATTGGAGGTACTACTTTCCAAATGCAAACATATAAGGAAGATTTATATAAAACTGGCCAACTAATGAAAAGGTCCCATAAAGAATCAGGTAATGGGAATTGGATATTCAACTTTATTGCTATGAAATTTCAGCACTCTTGAGCAATTTTACATCTAACAAAAAGATGATCTACATTTTCAGCAGCTTCTTGAAATAAAACACAATTAAAAGGATCCACAATGCCCAATTTGTGCAGCTTATCACTAGTCAGAATCTAATGTTTAAGTGCCAACCAAGCAAAACTTCCCGCCTTAGGAAGAGTCATCAAATTCCAACAAAAAGAAAAGGCTCTGTGAGACTGGGACTGGGATGAACTTGCTAAGATTGACTTGTACCCCTCCCTTACTGAATACATCCATCTTTGGAAAGAGCCCAAACTAATCTATCTACTTTGCTTGAAAATAAAACTTCCCTTTTACCTAGTTCTCTCTTTAGAATTAACTGTTGATGATAGGAAATATTTAAAACAAAAAATTCCTTCCATATAACTTTATGAGTGTGAAGCTCAACTGCAGCAACATAGTCTATTAACATACTACCCCATTCTTCTAAAAAATCTTGGACTAAAGACTGTAATTCTATCACAAAATTAAGCAAAGGGAAACTATTCCATGAATCCTTCCAAAAGTGAACCTACTCCCCATCATTAACCTCCCAAGAAAAGTAAGGAAGTATAACCTCATGACACAAGGTAAAAAAATTCCACATGATCGATCCACTTGGAGGATTTTCAATTGTAAACACCCTTTGAGGATTACTATTGTCAAGATATTTTTGTTGCATTATAGAACACCATTTTAGATCAGGCCTCTTATACATCTTCCAAGGCAATTTTGCACCCAAAGCTAAATTTATTGCTGATAGATTATGCAAACCAGCCCCACCCGCACATTTATTCATACACATATTGTCTAGAGAAATCAGATGCACTTTCTTTTTTTCATCAATATTACTCCTCCATAAAAATATTTTGATAATTTTTTCAATGCTTTTAATTATACATTTGGGTGCTTTCAAGAAAACAAGAAAATAATTTGGGATTGAAGATAATACTGTCATGATCAACATAATCCTACCCGGCAATGACAACCATATAGCTTTCCAAGACAAAATTCTTGACTTGAGTCGATCAATGATTTTTTGCCAGTACTTGATTTTATCTTGGACCATAAAGAAAGGAATACCTAAGTAAGAGCTAGGTTATTCCTCCATTTGGAAGCCCAACGTATCAACTATATGCTTTGAAACTGAAGAGCTTGTATTAAAAATGAATATTTTGGATTTATCTACAATTACTTTCTGACCTGAAACTGCCGAATAATTTTCCAGAAATGCCTTTACTTGCTTAGCTTCTTGAAGAGTTGATTTACCATATAGCAGAGTGTTATCAACAAATAATGAATGAGTTGCAATAGACTGAGTATTTGGGATCTTTATTCCCTGCCAAAGCCCTTGATTATGATACTTCAAGATTGTCCTGCTCAAAGCCTCTGTCATTAAAATAAGCAAACAAGGAGATAAGGGATCACCCTGTCTAACCCCTTGTGAGGCACCAAAGAATCCAGCTAGCGATCAATTAATTAACACTGAAAAATTAGCACCAAGCAAGCAAGATCTAATCCATTTACACCATCTATAACTAAAACCAAATCTCAGCAAGACTTTGATTAAGAAATCGCAATTGACCCTATCATACACCATCATCATATCAAGTTTAATGATAAACGAAGGAATGTTACTGGACTTAATGGAATGTGAAACTTCATGTGCAACTAATGCACCTTTTGATGTTTCTCTACTAGGCACAAAACCACCTTGTTTTGGTGAAATCACCCTTGAAATGAGAGGCTGAATTCTGAAATAAATTGCTTTTGTAAATATCTTATATATAGTATTGCATAAAGAAATTGGCCTAAAATCTGCAAACGTTTTCGAGGATTGCACCTTTGCAATAATGGCAATACGAATGGTATTGAATTTATTTAACATTATACCTGATCTTCTTGATTCCTCTAGTGCCAACAAAACATCAACACCTACAAACTCCCAACACTTTTGAAAAAAGAGTGTCGTGTACCCATCACACATTTGTTGCTATTGTGTGTAAATTCACACATTTTTTTTATTGTGTGAATACTTTTATTGGTTTCTGGTTGGTGTGAATTAAAAATTCTTTCAAATAATTTACTTTAATTGGTTCCTGCCAAGGATTAAACTAAGAATTTTTATGCTTTCACAATAATTTGAGGGGATAACATTGGGATTATTAAATAAGAGCACTGTAATAAACAAACTTGCACATTTGCACAAGGTGCAAACATATCAAGCACCCAATAATTCAAGTTAAGCTAAATAATAGGTTTACTCATTCTACAAATTTGTCCCCATAATCACCATCCACTCATTCACTCCATTCACTCAATAGGAGTAGGCGTTGTTCATATCTAGGATATTTTATATAAATACAACTCACACTCTTGATTCTTCAAATACTTTTAGTAGGAACTAGCTATCAAGCTCTACATCTACTTCACCTTCACATGCCATAGTGAGTAGATTTCCCAATTTAGGAACCACATCCAAACTTTAAATCTACCCTATTATCCAGGTACACCTACCTAGGTCTGGAAAAGCCTGAAGAGTAGGAGGTAATCAGTCTTGTTTGCCTCATTCATTGGACAAAAGTGTACTAAGAGACTGGTACCCTCTAAAGGCTCAAAACCTACACTTTTGAGACATAACAGATTGGAAACTCCACTAGGGATCAAGCCAATTCTGAACCCAAGCCCTCCATCATAGAGTCATTCAAAAGCATCATAATAGATTCTGGACTTCACTGGGAAAAGGAAAAAGTCACTCAAATCCCTAAACTTTCCTACTCATGAAAAGGTAGGTGGCGACTCTAAATTTTTTTTATGATTGATAAAGTGAACATCAAATCAAAAAGGATAGACCATAGACACAAAATATACACCATATCATCCAACATGAATGGCAGGAGATCTTTGCATCAAGAGAGTCCCAAGAAGAACAATTTTAGGTGGAAAGATAAACATGGATCCCCTACTTCAAAGTCTGACGCAAACAAGAACAAAGAAACATCTAAGAGACTAGACACAACACTCATTAATCAAGAGAATGTCTTTGAACAACCACCTACATTGCACAACAGCTTTGACCCATTGCATTGGTCAGAACACCATGAAGATAATTTGTGCAGAGATCCCTGAACTACAGTAGGAAAATAAAATAATAGTCATTGTGTCCACCTCAACGTTGACCCATAGAAAATAGATGAATTTATTGCCCAATTAGAGGAAGAAAGGGATCAAATATAGAAGGACTATGATCAGAGATCTTCATCACAACAAGTAGGAGAAGCCCAATATGCTTCTGTGAGCCATTCTTTTCCTATTAGGAATTATGATGGGATGACCACCCAAGAAATAGAAGAATACATACAATGGTAGGAAGAATAGCTTAAGAAAAGACAACAAATGATAAAAAGGAGTCTAGATCTGAATCAAAAAATGTCCCAATTAGATGTTAATGCATCAAAACCACCAAAATACATCCTACCTCATAAACAAGGAAGCAATACCAATACACAAGGGTCATCCCAAAATATAGAGGTCCAAGTTCTTCAAGATCACCCCATAACATAGTTGGAAGATCAAATCAACCTATGCAACATCATGTACCACAAAATCCACCTTCACAAAATGCCAATATCATTCCACCACCTAGACAACAATACATTCCACACCATCATGTCCCATAGCAATATCCTCAACACAATGTCCAACAAAATGTGTACCAGTAGCCTCAACATGGATATCAGTACTACCCCATTCCACCACCTCAGAATCCTTATCCACAAAAACCCACAAGCATAAGCAAACAATTTGATCTATCGGGATACCATCTATATCCATGTACAATTGATAGCAATTGGAGAAATACTATCCCCAAATTCACAGGGAATACTACAATTACAGTAGAAGAGCACATCGAAAACTTCAATGCTTCTGTGCAAGATATAGGCATGGAATAGGAAGATATCCTTGTGAGGTTGTTCATGATGTCCTTAACTGAAGAAGCGAGGGATTGGTTCAATATCCTATCTGATGCTTCAATCACCTATGTAGCAGACTTCCACAATCAATTTCTAGAGCAATATGGGAATCAATATGCTCCTGAATTCGCTCTACATGAACTAATAAGTATTCAGAAACACCAAAAAGAATCAGTTTATGATTTCAATCAAAGGTTCTCCAATATATATAATAAGATACCACATGGATCCAAATTAGCTAACCTAGTAGCTTTGAGTATTTATCTAAAGGCCTTTGATCCAAAAATAGGGTATGAAATTAGGAACAGGTGCTCTAGAAGTTTGACTGAAGCACAAAAGGTAGCCTTAACCATTGAAAATAATAGAAAGGCTACAGGTGTGACTAGAAAAAGGGACAACCTTAGGATCCCACAAAACCCCAACAATCCCCAAAATAGATAGGAGAATCAATACAGAAATGAAATACCAAGACTACATGAAATTCCCTACAATACTGCTTGGAAGGATGGAAAACCAGTAGAAAAATCAAATTGGAAGGAGACTCCTGATCCCTTGAAAAAGCATGGAACACATGCACTAGACACTACACCATGGTGTTCACCTTTCCATAGACCCCACGACCCTGAACATTGTGCAGTGGCTCAAGCTTGTCAAGATGAGTGGTCACAAGAGCAAGACATGGATGGCCATTCTTTAAACATGCTAAGGTGGGGGTCTCATCAGAATGATGATGGATACTCTTCTTCTAAAGAAGGATATGAATATAATGTTGATAGTCAGAAGTATAGTGTGAATATGGAGCAAGAGGTGTTTTCTGATTAGGAAGAAAACCCACAAGAAGCATCATATGCATACAATACAACACCTCAGTTTTAGCTGAGAACTCCAACAGAGGAAGAAAAGAGGGCTATCATGACAAAGGCTATAATTGAGACAAAAGGAATAAAATACAACTTAAGAAATAGGCCTACAGATGGAGACCAAGGGACACCAAGGAGCATGTTAATCAAAGAACAAAAGATCAAGGAAAATGCCCCATCTAATCAAAAGAAGGGTGAAATAAAGAAACCTCATAAAGAAGTTCAAAAGGAGACTGCAAACATTGAACTTGAGAAAACACTAAGTGATGACAAAGTCGAACATGAAGGAAAAATAATTACTAGGGCCAAGAAGGGTGAACAAGGGATCACTTCCCCTTCATTTGACATGGCCCAAGCATTAGCTCAAACAAAAATGGCAGTTCCTTTAATGGAGTTGATGAAGCTTGATGAATTTAGAGATAGAGCCCTTAGAATGATCACCAACACATCCCAGAAACAGAAGGTTTAGAAGAAATAATTAAATGTTGTAGAAAGGGAAATTACAAAGGCACCATAAGTGTATTTGGGAGATACACTCACAAAGAATCCTTCCCAAGTAGATCCATTTTACACTACATTGGTGATCAATAAGCTAGTGAATAATTATATGATTCCCTCAGGGGCAGCAATCAACATCATCCCCCCTGGTTGTCATGAAAGAGATGGGTTTATGGGTAAATACTACATATGCGAAATGTTATGCCATAGATAATAGATCAGTCCCTATAGTTGGAGTGATATGGGATGTGGAACTGAAATTGGCATCATATCTAGAAGTAACATATAGGACAAATATTATTGTGGTAGATACTCCCCCTTACTATGGGATGTTACTATCAAGGCAATGGAAAACAACAGTTGGTGGGAATGTTTAGTTAGACTTGTCCTATGCCACGATTCCTATGAATGGGAGGGAAGTAAAATTATACAGAGAGCCTAAGTTTGAACATTTCATTGAACTCTTTGGTCCCAATCAAATGAATTGTTTCTATGATGTGGACTTGGGGAGTTTTACAATTGAACACTCAAACCAAAAATTATTGAACACAGATCCAATTGCCAGGGATGTCTCCAAGAATGAATATGGCATATGGTGAATGTACTTTGATGGATCCTGTAGTAGAGAAGGGAATGGAGTAGGAATTGTCTTCATTTCACCTGAAGGCACAACATTCAAATATTTATTCCTACTAACATTTGAGTGCACAAATAATATGGCAGAATATGAAGCCCTGCTAATAGGCTTAAACATGGCCACTAAACATGGGATTAAACTATTAACTGTTCTTGGGGATTCTGAATTAGTTGTTTTGCAAGTAAGATCAAAATACTCCATGAAGAACAAAAGATTGAAGCAATATAGGAATGTTGTATGGGACATTGTTGAGCTTTCTGATGCTTTCTCCATTGAGTGGATAGATAGATCTAAACACCTAATGGCTGATTTCTTGGCGAATGTGGCCTTGAAAAGGGATGATGTTACCTTGGAAAGAATTTCACAGGTTGAACTTAAGACCAGGCTAGCAATCCCTGATAACATCTACAATTGGCAGGTTTTTAATGATGACACTGATTTGATCAAGTTCTTACATTGCATTTATCAGTATGAGGCCCAAGAGATTTATTTTAATACATTTGTGGAAGAAGTAGATGGTAAACAAACTATATTCGGCTAGGAAGTTGTGCAGCTCAAGATTCCTGAAGGACTAGTGGCACTGGAAAGGGTGTTTGATGGAACTAATCAAGCAGATATGAAACAAACACCAGTAAGGAGAGAAGACATTGAAGAAATCAACCTAATTACTGAAGTGGAACCAAATAAGGTATACATTGGGAAAAGGATAAGCCCCAAAATAAAAAAAGATGCTAATTGCACTATTGAGGAAATATAAGCATGTCTTCGCATGGTCTTATGATGATCTTAAGGCACATAGAGAAGATTTGTTCCAACATGAAATTTGACTTAAACTTGATGCAAAAACCTTTAGACAAAAGCAAAGACCAATAAACCTAACCTTAGATTCTAAGATGCATGAGGAACTTATGAAGCTCAAGGAGGGAGGTATCATCAAACCTATCAGGCATTCCACTTGGGTCTCTAACTTGGTGCTTGTCATAAAGAATAATGGAGACATAAGGTTATGTGTAGACTTTACAAATTTGAATGTATCTTCCCTTAAAGACAATTATCCACTCCCGAATATGGAGGCCATGTTGCAAAGGGTAATAGGTTGTGAACTATTGTCCATGATGGATGGATTTTCAGGATATAACTAGGTGAAAGTGAAGGAATCAAAACAATATAAGATTGAATTTACCACCCCTTGGGGCACATATGTGTATGTAAGGATGCCATTTTTACTAACAAATGTCGGTGCCACATTCCAATGAGCTATGGATGTTGCTTTACTGATCTAATCAATACAATAATGGTGGTATACCAAGATGATCTCACTGCATATTCCAAGAAAGCATAGGACCATGTTGCACACCTTGAGAAGATCTTCCTCAAAGCACTAGAGTATGGAATTTCCCTAAATCCTAAAAAATGTCATGTTTTTGTAACAGAGGGAAAGTTATTGAGGCACATAGTGTCCAAGGAAGGAGTCACAATTGATCTAGATAGGGTAGAAGCTATGATAAGATCCCTATTCCTAAGACCATAAATTCCATTCAGTATTTCTTTGGAAAAATAAACTTTGTAAGAAGGTTCATATCAAAATTTGCTAAAATTATCAAACCTGTCTCAAAAAAGTTGAAGAAAGGGGCCAAAATTTACTGGACTGTAGAAGAACTTGATGTATTTGTATCTATAAAAAGGGAAATAAAAGAATCCCCAATATTAAAATCCCCTGATTCTAATAAGCCTTTTCAAATATTTTCATTTGCCTCATACCACACCATTGCAACAGTAATGTTACAAAAGAATGATGAGGGGTGTGAGCAGCCTATATAATTCTTTAGTAAGTCCCTCCAAGGAGCTGAATTAAAGTATGATATCATAGAGAAGTAGGTATATGCACTTGTCAAAGCAACAAAATCTTTCAAACCCTATCTGGTAGGAGAAAAAATATTTTCATATGTTCCTAATGTTGCGGTCAAGGATGTCCTTGTACAAACAAAAGTTACAGGGAGAAGGTGCAAGTGGATCAATAGAATTCAATAGTTTGATATTGAGATCCAAATCACTAAGTTGGTAAGAGGGAAAGGCCTAGCCAAGCTAATGGCCAAGTTGAATTTTGGAGCATCTCAAATCTGCAACATAGGGGAGGAGGAAGCCATAATTTATTGCCTGAAGAACCAGAAATTCCCTCAAAACTTGAATGAAAATCAAAAGAGAACCTTGAAGTTACATGCCTCTAAATATGTTTTCATGGATGGTGACTTATACTGGAAAAACAAAGATGGAGTACTTTTGTTATTCCTAGATGAATCACAAGCAAAGAATGTACTTAAGGAGATGCACAAAGGAGTCTGTGGGGGAAAATTATTAGCCAAAACTACTACCCATAAGATCTTGAGGGCTAGATACTACTAGCCTAGGGTTTTTAATGACTCTTTCACCTATGTAAGGAAATGTGAATCCTGCCAGAAGTTCTCTAGAAAAATGAAATATCAAGGAGCACTACCACTCAGACGGATGCAGGTTGAAGCTCCCTTTCATCAATGGGGGATTAATTTTATTGGGGGAGATACCAAAAAAATCCAATGGAGGTCACAAATGGATATTGGTGGCAATTGATTACTTCACAGAATGGGTAGAAGTCATCCTGACAAAGCAGGCTACTAGAAAAGTTGTAACAAAATTTATGATGGAGAATATCATTACAAGATTTGGAACACCTGTGTGGATAATTACAGATAATGGCATGTGTTTTAGATCGGAAGAGTTTAGAAAGTTCTGTGAAAAATATGGCATTAAAATTTCATATGTCTTTGCTTATCATCCACAAGCTAACGGGCAAGCCGAATCTAGTAACAAAAGTATCCTAAAAATCATTAAGAGGATGTTGGAAAAAAAAAAAAAGGCTTGGGATTCTAAATTGAGGATGGCAGTATGGGAAGATAGAATCAGTGTGAAGAAGTCAACTGGTAGGTCACCCTTTGAACTGGTTTATGGGGAACAAGCTAGAATACTTATGCAAAACCTTTTACCTGCATACAAATTTATACTTCAAGAAGACTTAGACATCCCTGAACCTACGGAGGATAGAATAGAATAGTTGGAAGAACTAGATGAAATCAGAAGTTTGACCCAAGAGAAAAACACAAAGATGCAATCATAGATGAAATATTTATTTGAAAAAATGGAAAAGGATAGAAAGTTTGAAGAGAATGATATGGTCCTACTATGGAATGCAAGGTGTCAAGATAAAGGGAAGCATGGAAAGTTTGAAGCTCTCTGGATATGACCCTTTGTTATTACTGGCAATGGAGGTGAAGATTCTTACCATCTTCAAAATATGTCAGGAGAAGATTAGTAGTTTCCAGTGCATGGACAATTCTTGAAGCACTTCTTTTCTTAAACCAATTTTCCATGCATAGTAGTCTAGGAGAAGGTCAAGAATTGTCAGTGCATGGGAAATTCTTGAAATACTTCTCAAAAAATAATTTTCCATGCACAATAGTTTTAGGTTTCCATCTCATTCCCACTCCATCCTATCACATTAATTCATGGTCTACCTACCAGAGATTATTTTTGGATCCTTACAATGACCTCACACTCATTCATCCCCAATCAGAGCCAAAAAATCTACCTTGATTATTTTTGCATACTTCCATTTTCACCCATCTTCTCACACTCACTAGATGTTCCATCTCCATTCATTTCATGGTGGTTGACATTAATGAATCCTCATATATAAACCACTAAATCAGGCCCATTGATCATAACACTAAAATGAATTCCCTCTCTAAAATGTTCTCATAGCAGCACATGGCATGTTACCAAGACAATGTCATATCGAAGAGTCTCACCATAGTCTCTTCGACACGAGCAGGAAGGGCCGATGAAAAATTTAGATGAGACCTCCATATGTCTAAGAGACATATTCAAATGTATTTCCACCAACCAAAAGAAAAATATTTCTAAGAGACTTAAATGTGTCAAAGAGAAAATCTAACATGTCTCACCGATAAGAAATAAACATATAGAGTATTCTACATTCAGGAAACAAAAGAGAAAAATTTCACCCTGAACATTCATTTATGATGCCAAAATTTCTCAAAAATTGAAAGGATATGAGCATGAGTTCCATGTGGATGATGTCATCAGGAACTATGAGAAAAATCAAGTGATAATGAGGATGAATGCCTACAATAGAATTGTTATGGCTAAGGCTTGGAGAATGAATAATAACCCATCCTATGTAGAAGCCTTTCATGAAATTCAAGATCCTATGGAAATAATTGAACAATTAATTCTACATGAAGAAGAAATAACCAAGGATGTACCTCTAGTAGCATTTGAAAGGAGAAGAAATATTGGTTCTAGAAGGCAAGATGAGAATGTAACACCACTGAGCCATTTGTCACCATAGCCTACTCTAGAGGTAAGCTTCTTAGCTGACACCCCAATCATAATTGAAGATGATATTAAGGGGGAGGAAGAGGTCACCCAGATCAACATTTGTGTTGTTCCCCAATATGAAATGCCACTAAAAGGGAATGTGATTACCTTTGAAGCTTCTAATGAGCTATTTGATGATGTGAGACATTGTGCTAGTCAAGAATTCATTGTAGATGAAACATTTCTTCAAAATTATAAATTCAAGGCTTTCATCTATGAGTATAAAGGAAGAGTAGTAAGAGAAAGGCTAAAAGACATCAACCCTGAAAAGGAAGTGTTATGCCTTGCATAACCACCCCATTTTTTTTTGGTCAAAATGGGTCCCCCTTGTGTTTTGTTTGTCCTTGGTGTTTTTGTCTGGGTCTTAGGAGTTCTTCTTTTTTGCTCCTAAGTCCTTGTTCCTTTTTTCTGGCGGAAGTAGAGCCGAGATGGAAACTGGACTCAGAACTTTTGAAGGTTCCAAGTCTGGATTCAGTTCTGATTCCAGCCCCACCCTTGCCTTGTTGGTTTTCTTTATCTTTTTTCTTTTCCTTGCACTCTTGGGTCCATTTCTCCCTTGAGTTGTCCTTGGTTTTTTTGTGTGTTTTTTTTCCCTCAAGCAGAACCGGAATTGGAAATGGAATCCAACTTGGAACTTTGTAAAAGTTTCAGATCCCATTTTTGTCCCACTCCCGCTCATTTGCTTTGTGTTTTTGTCCTCGTTTGGTGTCTTTTCTGGGTCCAATTTTCGCTCCGGTCCCGCTTGTTTTTTTTTTTTTTTTTTCTTGTGTCGGTGTTTGTTCCTTTTTCGAGAGTGGAACCAGAATCAAACCCGAATTCAGAACTTTGTAAAAGTTTCAGGTCCAATTTTGGTTCTGATTCTGCCCCCATTTCCCTTTGTTCTCTTTTCCCTTTTGTGGGACCAAAACCAGATTCAAAATGAGATAAGAGACTTGGGTAAAGTCTCTTGTTATGTTTTGACTCCACTTCCGCATCCACCCTGCCTTCAACTTCCACATTGGTTGTATACTCGTTCCCATTTTGGT
This sequence comes from Sequoia sempervirens, assembly GCA_007258455.2. Lineage (NCBI taxonomy): Eukaryota > Viridiplantae > Streptophyta > Pinopsida > Cupressales > Cupressaceae > Sequoia > Sequoia sempervirens. Next base: position 524,725,621 of record VDFB02271358.1, on the reverse strand, counting down.
TTTGTTCCTAACCAACCACATTTATTGCATTAATTACAGCCTCCTCACATGCACGAAATGATTTTAAAACCTTAATCAAGGTTAATTAGATCATTATTTTTATTGCCTTAGTTGTTTTAGTGAACTGGAGCTTGAGTAACTTTGAGAGGAGCACAATTTGATTGCAAACACATGTTGGTGAGCAGATTCTTGTTAGAGTTTCAACCTTTCTTTGCGGCATTTTGAGGTAGGTTCGTTTTTTCCCGTTCCGTTTTTGTTTTCCTTTTATGTCATTTTTTGTGTTCTTCGTGCATTCGTGAGACTTCCTCTTGCAGATCTTAATGTGTTTTCGTGTTTGTTTCGCTTGTTGTTTTTTTTTTGGTTTTGTTTTCCTCCTGTTTTTTGTTTTTCCTTTTTTAGATTTTTTCCATTTGTTTTGTTGTTCTGTTGTCGCTTTTGTGGTGTGTCCATTTTGTTGTGCCCTAGTTTTAACTAGGGTTTCATTTTGAGGGATCTTCTATGCTTTAAAAGTGTTTGAATCTATTTGACGATCCCTCTGATCATATCATCATGTCAATTTAGTAGCTTTGACATCAGGGTTTTGATGCCCTAATCTTTGTAAGTTGATGTGTCATGCAAACTAGGGTTTGTGTGTTTGACATTTACAATATCACACTTCTAAAAGTTCAAATCTGGTCGTATCCTATTAAGGGTGAGTTTAAGCCCCTTATTTAAAGTTTCCTTATGGTTTCATGTGACCCAAGTCTTAAGCTAATGTGACCGCATCTTCAAAATTTCTTTGTTTGAATGGTAAACTGATGAAAGAAAATCTAGGAATGAACTCATCCCATAAGTGTTTTGCATGAGATTTAATTCCCAAAATGATCCCACTTCCGATGACTGTTGGCTTTGATCTTCACCCTTGTTCTTTGGAGGAAGTATAACCGGAGTGATAAACAAACTTGGAACTATCGGCTGGTTTTGGGATTGGTTTCCATTCTGATCCCGGTTCCAGTCTCATTCTGGTTCTGATCCCTATCCCACTTTTGTTAAAAGGCTTTATGTTCCTAATTCTTTCCTGATCTGCTTCCGGTGGATATAAAATTTGACTAAGTATGGAGAGTTATCTTGAAGGAATAGAGAATGGTATGGGGGGTAATGTATGATGTAATGATTTTCATGCCTTTGTTAATCTAATCCAAGGTTGTATTGTAGGGATAGAGGATGTCAAGAGCATCAGGGGAAGCTTCTCAAAGAAGCCAAGTTGTAGAAAGTTCAAGACCCTTGGAACCAAGCCTAAAAAGATAAAAGTGGAATAGCTCCCATACACCTTAAGATACAAACATAAGAGTCCAACTCTTACAGCTAGTAAGGTAGATTCAAATTGGGTGAACATCACAGATACAAACTTAGGCCCATTTAATTATGAGGATTTGCTTGAAGAAACCTTCACGGAGGATGCAATAGGGAGAAAATATAGAATTTTTTAGTTCGGGTTGGCACATGTTGCCCTTTTTCCTCTATCATTCGAATGTCCAAAACTCATACTTACTATAGTTGGGACTTACAATCCCACAACCAGACAATGTGTAGACTTGTAGGGGACTATCATCATTGATCTTACTCCACAAATGATAAGGTTCATGTTTAATGCACCTACACCACAGAACCCCAGGCAACTCAATGAGATAAAGGAATTGCAATTATATAGCAACAAAAGGGAAGCAAATAGGACTCACATGAACAAAAAATCGATGAGAGTTGAAAAGAAATCCCTGACCAAGCTTCCTAATCAGCCTAAGAGATCATATTTTAGCAAGGAGATTGGTGAAATAATCATGATGATTTCCAGGGTGTTCAGAAAAAGAGATTATTCACAATTCAAGGAATGGATGTTTCCATTCATTCAAACCATTTTGGATGGAAGGCATCAATTATATTGGCCAATGATTTTTTTAGAGAGCCTACATAACCAGACGCTCAGAGTGAGGGAGACAAAGAGCTTCTTTATGACTTCCTATGTGATATATGAAGCTGCAAGGAGGGAAATTTTCCCTAGTTTGAATGCAGTTGGAATATTGGGAGAAGCCTCTAGAAAAAAGAAGGTGTGGGATCACTATGGTCAGTTAACTCTACAAACTTCTGAGTTGCATTATAGAAGAGTTAATGATAAATTTTTGTATGTCATCATTAATCAGTTAACAGGAGATGTAGGGTATAGCCTAAGCAAGGATTCCATGGAATTCATTGCAGAATGGGGACATTGGTACATCCAATACCCCAAGTTCACCTACTTCAGGTTGGTTGGTTTCGATGGCCATCCTCATCTATTTCCCAAATGCTGCAATAACATAATTGTTTTGATGGAATTCATCTATCAAGCTATAGGGATCAACATCAAATTTTCTGATAAACATAATCCTGGTTGTCATAAATTTTCCATGAAGTTAGGAGAGTATAGTTGTGCACACAATGTGGCAACAAAGGTAATTTGTGATGAATTGATCTATTTTAAATTGGGCTTATATACATCTAGGAATCATTTTGATCCCAAGCACAAGATGCAAGGTTTGCTCCCTACAGTTTTGACAAGCATTTCAATTTGCTAGAATATTTTTGGATGGACCTATAGGATGAGTATGATTTAAGAAGGAGGAATTATGAAAGGTTTCCCATCCCATTAATGATTGAGTATGGGGTCAAGGAAGATATTCCTGACACATTATCAGATGATGGTGTAACCTTGGATCCCCAATATGATGCTAACAATATAGCTACCAAAGACTTGGATCCAGTGAATTGGGATGAAGACGAGTCCATTGACATCAAGCAAATTGCAAGGACTATCCTAGATAGAAGTATCCAGTGGGTGGTAATGAGGATCAAGGAGCCAGAGGCTCAAACTTCTAAGAAGGGGAAAGTTGCAGGTACCCAAAGGTACAAAAGAACGAAGAGAAGGACAACTCTTAAGGAGACAATAGATTTTCTCCCTCCTAACTCTAAGGAGGAGCCTCATCCAGCAATACCAGCTTAGGATATTCATGAAGCACAAGGAGAATAAACTACTACTATTGGTGAAGGAACTTCATCTCAACCACTCCTTCCAGAAGAATCCACTAAAGTGATGCCCACTAGAACCCTTCATAAGGAGGTTGAATCTTTAAAAGGGAAGGAGCATGAGGTTGAGATCCATGATATCAATTCTGATTTGGAGGCTACACAATCAGATGATGAGCTTCCCAAAACTTTTCCTAAGAATGTTGGAAGTGTTGAGGAAGAGTATGTTTTGACAAAGGAGGATCAATGGAAGTTTTTTGAAGATTCCAAGAGAGAAGCAGATGTCAAGGCACAAGATGAGGCACTTGATAAACAAAAAGAAATAGAGGCTAAGGCCAAGGCTGAAGAACTTGCTAGGAAACAAGAATCTGAAGCTAGTACTAAAGAAGAAGAGCTAGCAAGGAAACAAAAAGAGGACTTGTTGCAACAACAAAAAGAACAAGAGTTGAGGAATGCGAACTTTGTTTCTAACATGGTATCAGAGCTTGGTTTCTAACTTGATACAAGTATGCAAGTGTAATTAAATATTAATTACACTAACAAAAATAGCCTTGGTGCAGAAAATTCACGAGCTTGAAGAAAAGGACCAAAAAAGAAGAGAGAAAGAAGCTCTTGAGGCCAAGTTCAAAGTTGTTGAGGAAGCTTGGAGAAAGAAGGATGAGGAGAAACTCTTGCTTAAGTAGTTAGAGGCAGAATCACTTGCTAAACATGAGCAAGAATCTAAGAAAGCATGGGATAGGGTCAAAAAATTGGAGAAGCAGAGAGAAGATATTAGAACAGAGAAGAGTGGAGGAAGAAAGGGAGAAGGTTGAAATTGAAAGGCTTGTAAAAGAAGCTGCAAAAAGGGAGCAACAACAAGCACAAGAGGTTGATTCTCAACCCCATTCTGTAACCTCTTTCCTCTGCCACTGCTACTTCTTCTTCCACACAAATGATAACTCCTCTTGCTGCTCCAACATGGCTGAAACTAGACCTTGAAAGGAAACAAGTAGTCCATTCTCAGCCCTTGAATTGGGAAGACATGATGAGAGAAATAGAAAAAGAAAGGCCCAAGAAAAAGGCCAGGTTCCTCCATTCTATAAAGCTAACAGATACAGGTGAACTCATAGTTGAATGTGCAATCCCTATGGTGGAAAAGGACATACAAGATATGCAATTGACTGACTACCAGTTAGGTACTATTAATTTGGGGAGACCCACAAGGAATCAACAAATGAACCTTATTGACATTGTGGCATCCTCCACCAAATCTAGGATGATCAAGGATAAAAAAGGAAGGATGAACTTAAATCCCAATTGGATCAGTTACACAAGTTCTTGAAGGATGTCTCCACTCCTATTTTTCAACAAGTTGCGGCTCCAAATACCCCGGTCCTATTAAGCAAGAAAGAAGCTAATGATTTGGTACAAATGAGAAGTAAAGTTGGAATGCTTGATATATGGATTGATCGGATTAACCAAGAGGTGGATGAGATACTTGTTAATAGTTATATGGCACATGAGGGTGCATTAGAGTTGGTTGAAGACATGAATTCCCATGCTAAATTCTTGGGGAAACAAGAAGATGAGTATAGAGAGCATACTAAGAAGCTGAAAGACATGAACAAATTGTCAAAAAAAACTCTCTTGGAACAGTCTATCCTCGATGAGGATAATGTGGAATTCCTTGAAAATACAATCAACATTATCAGGTTCAAATCCACATTCCTTTATCAACATAGAAATGAAGTTCAAGAAGCTAGTAAAGATTTGAATGAGCAAATTGACGAATTGGAGAAAGTGATTGCCATTTTGGTTAATATAAATATCCTTGTGAAGGAAGGTCTTCCTCTTGACAAATTAAAGGATAACTGGAATAATAGGTTTGAGGAAGTGATGCAAAAAGAGGAGGATGGTGATGAATTGTTTCTTGATAGACTCATGGATATCAAGGATGAAGTGAAGGTTGCTAGGAGGGAGTTGATTAAATTGAAAGATATGCAAGAGTTTTCCTCCGCAAAATTAAAAAGAATTAAATTTGAAGATGATTGGGTAGATGGACCTGATGTAGACATAATCCAACTAGTGTTCACTAGCTATGATGAATACCTCCTTGATCAAAGTACAGAGGAATGAGGTGGCAATGGAACATTCTGTTTTTGATGGATAGTTCTCTCTTTTTCTCCCCTATTTTGTAGGATCTTGACATGAGTTTAACTAGAGATTTCTCAGTAGTTCTACCTTCCCTTTGGTGTGTCCAGATTTTGGCAACAAATTCATCAACAATTAAACTAAAGATCAACCAATGCAGTCACTTCATGCAATCTATTTCCTTAATTGGTGGATCTCAATTTTTGATTGAGAGGAATTAATGCAAGGCTTCCCTATATGTAATTTTGGACTCCATTTTGTAAAGGTCGGCTAATTGAAGAAGGATTATCCACTTGATGAGATAGCAGACAGTGTTGGCATAGTTATAGGATTTTATAAGTTTTCTATTTCTTGAATATGCAATGAAGGATATTAAACATAATGCAGGAATTCATGCCAAGAGTGGATACATTGAGCACTTGTCGAGGGTCAACTTATTCATTGCATAGGCCAAGTGAAAAAGGAGTAACATGGATCAAACTTTGGTGGTTTTGGATACACTATCAGGGTGCATGATCCTTGAACAGGTCTTCGGTGATTACAAGCGCTTGTTGAAGATTAACGGGCTATGGTGCATCCACCAACAAACTTTAAATTTTTTATGTTTATGTATATGTTAATCACATTTTAGTTAAGAAGTGATGTAACCTTTTGTGAATGAGCCTGAAGCTTGTTGCTTCCTGTATAAATAGGAAAACCAAGGAAAATTTTTGAGATCATCATCATCATCATATCACATTCCATTTCATTAGAGTAGGCATTAGTAAGAAGATATATTGCACAATCCGCCCATCCATATCATATTAAAGACTTTTGTTACAAATGTTTATTTTTTGAAGCAATATAATGGAGCAGACTACTTATAACTCGTAATCCATTTTTAGTGTTCAATTGATGTGTGAATTTTCATGCTTATCTATTACTTTTTTGTCTCCAAAGTGGTCTTTTCAAGATATTTAAGTCTGCAATATTTATCGGGACACATTTTTTGTTACTATGTGAATGCTTTGATTGGTTTCTAGTTGGTGTGAATTAAAAATATTTTCAAATAATTTACTTTAATTGGTTCTTGAGGATTAAAATCCTTTTAAAGAGGTTGTTTTGATTGGTTTCCATTGAACTAAGAATTAAAATTCCTTTCATGCTTTCACAGTAATTTGAGGGGATAACACTGGGATTATTAAAGAAGAGCGTTGTAATAAACAAACTTGCACATTTGCACAAGGTGCAAACATCTCAACTGCCCAACAATTCGAGCTAAGCTGAATAATAGGTTTACTCATTCTACAAATATGTCCCCATAACAACCATCCACTCATTCACTCCATTCACCCAATAGGAGTAGAAACTAGTCATATCTAGGATATTTTATATAAATACAACTCGCACTCTTGATTCTTCAAATAATTTTAGTAGGAACTAGCTATCAAGCTCTACATCTACTTCACCTTCACGTGCCATAATGAGTAGATTTCCCATTTTAGGAACCGCATCCAAACTTTAAATTTCCCCTATTATCTAGGTACACCCACCTAGGTTTGACAGAGCCTGAAGAGTAGGAGGTAATCAGTCTTCTTTTCCTCATTTTTTTGCAAAAAGTGTACTAAGAGACTGGCACCCTCTTAAGGCTCAAAACCTGCTCTTTTGAGACCTAACATATGGTTTGGTCAAATGATCTATGGTAAAGGGTGTCACCGATGATGACATATTTAACAACTTGGAAAATAAAGGATCTGTGTTGGTTTTGGGAAATGTTTGAGAGTATAATTGGGGATTTAAGGTAGTCATAAATATCTTTATACCACGGGGAGTTGGGACCAACAATGACAGAAACAATTTCTGACTGTGGAATCTCAAAGGCTAACCAACAGTTCCACCAAGAATTCATCTACTTCTACATTTTGTGGGACATCTAACATAGAAGCAATTGTTTCCATGGCATTGACTTATTTATTTTGTAATCTAGGCACTTGACTAAATTTAATGGCAACAAACTATGTTTTGAAAAATTCTACCAGTTGTTTATAAGGAAGCAACTTTTCATCCTTTGTTTCATAAGTGTCATTTACTTGTCAAATAACAAGTTGAGAATCCCCATAGACTTGGAGGTAGATGATATGTCATTGCACTACTATTCAAAGTCCAATAACCAAAGCCTCATACTCTGCAATATTGTTTGTGCAATAAAAAGTAATTCTGTAAGAGTTTGGAACAGCATCCCCCTAGGGAGTATCAAATAAGATCCCAACTCCTGAACCAAACCTTGTGTGTGATCCATCAAAATACAATTACCATTCATCAGAAATTGTTGTTGTGAATATAGAGTCATCAGGAAATTCTGTTAGTAAGGGATGGTCATCTTGGATAGGTGCATATGTGAGTTGATTAGCGATTACCCATTTCGCCAACTGGCCGGTGAGAGTTTCTTTGCTAAGTAAATATTTCAATGGATCAATTCTAGCCACCAATAAAGTTTTATGGTTCAACATATAATGTCAAAGCTTTTGAAATGCAAAGATTACCACTAGACATGCTCTTTCAAAGGTAGAATAGTTCAACTCATAGCCGACTAATGTCCGGCTAATGTAATAAATGGATCTCCCCTTTCCTTCTTCATTATGTTGTGCTAATAGAGCGCCCAGTGATGTAGTTGCTGAAATATAAAAAATAAAATGCTTTCCTTCAATAGGAGACAATAAAACCGGTGGAGAGAAGAGAATCTTTGAGTTGTTGAAATGCTTTTTGGCATTGTTTTTTCCATTTGAAAACTACCCCTTCATGAAGCAGGTGTTGAAAGAGGTGACACTTGTCATCTAATTGTGCTATAAATCTGTGAATTGATTGTAACTTTCCTTGAAGGATCCTTAGCTGATAAAGATTAGTGGGATGAGGCATATCCATAATTTCTTTTACCTTTGTAGGGTCAATTTCAATGCCCCTTTGATAAACAATATAGCCTAATAACTTTCCAGATGTTACACCAAAAACATATTTCTTAGGATTCATCCTAAGCTTTTACTCTTCCATTCTATCAAATATCATGCCAAGAATACCAAGATGACTGTCTCTAGTAATTGATTTTCACAATAAGTCATCTACATAATCCTCCATTAGTGTGTGCATAAAATCATGAAAGATTGTAGTCATAGCTCGGTAGGTTGCTCATGCATTCTTGAGGCCAAAGGGGAATCACATTCCAATAGTAAGTCCCCCATACACATGTAAAAGTAGTTTTGTGTTGGTATTTAGGAGCTATTTTGATCTAGTTATAGCCTGAGAAGCCATCCATTAGTGACAACATTTCATAGCCAGCTATCATGTCCACTATAATGTCTATGTTGGGAAAAGGAAAATCATCTTTTGGGAATGCTTTATTCAAATATCCAAAATCAATGCAAATTCTTATGCGCCCATTCGGTTTTCTAATAGGTACCAAATTGGAAATACATTCAACATAATCAATTGGTCTTATAAAACCCACATCTAACAACTTTTTAAGCTCAACTTTGACTAATAGTGCAATTTGTGGGTGTAGTTTCCTTACCTTTTGTTTAACTAGCTTGGAACCTAGCTTCAAGGATAAGTGATGGAGGACAAGTTTAGGATTTAGGCCTAGCATATTTGCATACAACCATGCAAAGTTGATTTATTTCTCAATGAAGAATCTGATGAAATCTTCCTTTCCTTGTTCTGACAGTGAGACTACAAGATGAATAACCTTAGGGTTATCAGGTGTGCCTAGATTTTGGCAACAAATTTATCAACAATTAAACTAAAGATCAACCAATGCAGTCACTTCATGCAATTCTATTTCCTTAATTGGTGGATCTCAATTTTGATTGAGAGGAATTAATGCAAGGCTTCCCTATATGTAATTTTGGACTCCATTTTGTTAAGGTCGGCTGATTGAAGAAGGATTATCCACCTGATGAGATAGCAGACAGTGTTGGCATAGTCTTAGGATTTTATAAGTTTTCAAGCAAGATACTTTGCGAAACTCTTTTTACAACTTTTATCCAAGGATACTTAGAGACTTTTATAGTTTTATACAATTTCATGTTCTTATCAAGTTGGATTCTCAATGGTAATGTTAATGAATCATAGTCATTCGTATGCCAGTGAATGTTGTGCATAATTGTTTCTTATTTAATGCAAATCAATAGAAGAATCCAGATCTGAGACTATTTCATTGAGTTATCTATGAATGGAATTCATTTATGTCTATTGATCTATTAATTTTAGAAATGAGTTGGTGATGTGTTTTGATTTTGGAATAAATTTTGATAAATGGGTATGGCTATTGAATTTTGCACTGTGAATGTATGCAATAGTATAGGTCAAGCTATGGATTGCATCATTTTATAGTTTTGGTTACTTGAGAAAACACTCATTGTTAAGATACATGTCTGGATGTGAAGAAATTTATATTCATGTTTTGCTATTCTAAAGCCTTGTTCTATCTTTTTCTATTTATTTACACCCCCCCAACGTAGATTAGTTCACATGATGCAGTTTGTATTCCTTTTGATGAAAGGAACTCCCCTTGCAATCTAAAACTCATAAAAACAATAGATAATGGCACAAACAAAATGCAAGAAGGAAAGAAAATATTTTACATTATTACTGAAATGAAAATGAAATTACAACATTATAATTTCCATCACATGGGCCTTCTGATTACATAAATCTACAAGTCTACAAATCGGAGCCACCATCTACTCTGCTCTCTCCTCCCTCTATAGTCCCCCCTTTACATCCTTTATTTGGAAGGTGTAGCCACCCTAGAATCTTCTGGAAAGTGTAACCACCCTAGAATCTTCTAGAAAGTGTAACTTCCTCAAGAAGATATTTTGAAATTTTATTAATTTTGGTATTACAACTTTGTAGGGTCATAACTTTTGATCTGACCATCGGATTTTCTATTATAATACCTTTTCGGAAAGGGCTTGGGAAATCTTGTGCTACCATCCACTTTCATTGTCCACCAATTTTTAGGCCCATCTGGAGCCTCTAAGTGCCTCAAAATTGACCTCAAAGATTTTACTAGTATTTTTGAAATTAAAATTTTAATATCTCTCAAATGACAAATGGTTTTGAAGTGATTTCTTCGCCATTGGCTTCAAATTACCATTTTGTGTCCAACTGTGCATAAATTTAAACTTACAAAAATAGTAACCCTACCAAATTTAGCCCTTATTGAAAAGAAACAACATTTTTTTTTGGTGATGCAAGATTTCTCTTACACCCTGGATGCTCCTACATCAGACACCCAGGGTAATTTGAAAAGTGACCCTGTCACTTCTCAGGAGTTAGAGGGAAACCAAGATGATTAACCTCAAACTCAGATAACCATGATGAATCTTCAAAAGGCCTTCCTCTCCATTTCACCAAGTACTCTGCATATTCCCTGTTTCTTGTGCTTCTTCCCACACGACTATCCAAAATGTCTTCTATCTCCTCCTTTTTTGAAGTAGGTATTGGAATGTTCCACTGTGCCTCTATTATTTCTTCATCAATTCCTCCCTCATAATATTTTGTTAAATCTGAGATGTTAAACACAGGTGAAATATGAATTCCATCAGGAAACTCTACCTCATAATTTTTTCCTGAATCATGCTTCTTCAGGATCTTGCATGGTCCAAACTTCTTCATCTCCAACTTGTTGTATGTAACAACTAGAAACCTTTCCTTTCACAAATGAACCATGACTCCATCTCCTACCTGGAACTCCTTATACCTCCTTTCCTGATATGCCTTAGCCTTATACTAAGAGTTCATCTTATTGATATTCTTTTTCACCTCGTCATGCAAATTCTTTAGGTGCTCAACAAAATCTTCAGCCTCAACACTACTCTTCTCTCCATTATCCATCTTTCTCAGTTCAGAAGCATTCCTCAGACTACTCCCATATACAATCTAGAATGGTGATTTACTAGTTCTCCTATTGACAGAATTTTTATAAGCAAATTTCGCCTGTGGTAAAATCAAATCCCATCCCTTTGGTTTATCTCCTACCAAGCATCTTAGCAGGTTACCCAAACTCCTATTGACCACCTCTATTTTTCCATCATTTTGTGGATGGTGAGAGGAACTGAACTTCAAATCTGTCTTCAAATTCTTCCATAATGTTCTCTAGAAATAACCAACAAATTTGGTATCTCTGTCTGAAACTATACTCTTAGGTAGACCATGTAGTCTCACCACCTCTCTGAAAAACAACTCTATAATATGAACATCACTGGTCTTATGACATGGAATGAAATGTGCCATCTTTGAAAATTTATCCACCACCACAAATATGGAATCATGCCCTCTCTATGTCCTTGGTAATCCAAGGAAAAAATCCATACTAATGTCCTCCCATGGCCTCTCAGGTATAGGTAATGGCTGATACAATCCAGTATTCTGACTTGTTCCTTTCACCATCTAACATACTCTACAACTTTGTACAAACTTCTTCACATCCTGTTGTAATTGTGGCCAGTAATAATTCTCACTAACAAGAGCAATGGTCTTATCTCGACCAAAATTCCCAGCCAAACCTCCACTATGCTTCTCCTTGATTAGATTCTCTCTCATAGAACTCCTTGGGATGCACAATTGGGTTCCTCTAAACAACATTCCATCTTGGATTAAGAAATCCAACCATCTTGTCCTATCTAATGTAATAGGTTCCAAACAATCCTTGCAAGCTTCTGCAAAGTCTGGATCTTCTGGATACAAACTCTTGAGTTCATTGAACCCAACAACCTCTATATTCATCTCTATCAACAATTTTTTCCTTCTACTTAAGGCATCTGTAACTTTGTTTGATCTTCCACTCTTGTGCTTCAAAACAAAAGTGTAACTCTAGAAAAACTCAACCCATTTTAAGTGCCTTTGATTCAACTTTACTTGACTATTGAGATACTACAAAGCCTATTTGTCAGTATATAAAACAAATTATTTTGGCAACAAATAGTGTCTCCATTTCTTCAAAGCCTGAACTATAGCATAAAAATATTGATCATAGAAAAAATATTTCTTCTTAGCATCATTTAACTTCTCCCTAAAATAGGCAACATGCTTACCTTCTTGACTCAAAACAGCTCCTGTGGCAGTGCCACTAGCATCACAATCTACCTAAAAGACCTTATTGAAATCTGGAAGTTCCAAAATAGGTTGCTCTATAACTTTCTTCTTCAACATATCAAAACTTTTTGCTGCTCCTGTAGTCCACCTAAACTCTTTTCTATCCCCTCGAATTGCTTCAGTTAGAGGTACACAAATACTACTGAAACTCTTAATAATTTTTTTGTAAAAACTTGCTAGACCATGAAATGATCTTACCTCTATAACACTCCTCAAGGTAGGCCATTCAATGATAGCTCTCACCTTCTTTGGATCCATTTTAAGACCCTTCATTGAGACGACAAATCCCAGATACACCAACTCCTTTTTTACAAAACTACATTTCTTCAAATTAATCAACAACTTCTCCTCCCTTAGCTTCTCAAAAAAAAATTGGATATGCATCAGGTGCTCCTCCAATGTCTTACTGAAAATTAGAATATCATCCAAATAAACAATAACAAATTTTCCTAAAAATTCTTTTAATAGCTCATTCATAAGCCGCATAAATGTGCTTAGTGCATTGGTTAGCCCAAAAGGCATGACTAACCACTTGTACGAGCCCTCCTTGGTTTTAAAGGTTGTCTTCCATTCATCTCCTTCTCTAATACAGATTTGGTGATATCCGCTCTTCAAATCTATCTTCGTGAAGTACTCAGATCCACTCAAACAATCCATAATGTCATCCATCCTAGGCAAGGGAAATCTATACTTGATGGTGATCTTGTTGATGGCTCTAGAATCTATTTTCATCTGCCATTCCCCATCCTTCTTTGGTGCTAGTACTGTAGGTACTACACATGGACTCAAACTCTCTCAAATCAATCCCTTCCATAACAACTCTTGTACTTGGTTGTTCAACTCTTCGCTCTTTGCTGGAGTCATACGATGAGCTGCCTTATTTGGAAAAATGGCTCTAGGAATTAGGTCCATCTAATGACTAATCTTTCTTACTGGATGCAAACCTTTAGGTACGTTATCAGAAATAATAGCTTGAAACTCATTCAACAAATCTGAAACCTCTACAGGTACCTCAGTAGTATCTTCGATATCAACTCTAGGGATCAATGCAAACACATATGCTCATGCTTCATACCTTCTAGGAACTTTCTTCCATCAACCAAATAAATTATTGCATTACTGCATACCTTTTCCTCTGCCTCCTTCAAGGGCTTCAACTTATGATGAACTCCATCCTTTGTCAAAGAATAGGTGTCAGCATGTCCATCATGTATTGCTCGTCGATCAAACTGCCACAGTCTTCCTAACAACATATGGAAAACATCCATAGGCATAATATCACATAATACCTCATCATGGTAATTCCCAATCTTGAACTTTACTAGACATTGTTCATTTACCAAGGCTTTATGGTCCTTTTGCAACCAAGCAATCTGGTATGGGTTTGGATGCCTTCTTCTCTCCAACCACAACTTACTAACCATTTCTTCTGAAACTAGGTTATCAGTACTACCTCCATCAATAATAAAGTTGCAAATTAACCTTCACACTTACATCTGGTGTGAAACAAATTCTTCCTTTGAGTTGGATCTTTCTCCTCATTCAACAAGGCTCTTCTGGTAACAAGAACCTCTCCTCTTTCTGCATCCTCAGAATGTGAAGACTCAACATCTTTGTCTACATGTGCAACTTGTGCATTACCCTCAGGTCTTCTATTTTCTCTTCCTTGATGTTGAGGACACTCATATGCCCTATGCCCTTCTTCTCCACATTGGAAACAGGTTCCATGAAATCCTCCTCTCCCTGGTCCTTGACTAGATCTTCCTCTTCCTCTTTGGTCTCCATTATGAGGATGATAGGTGTTATCTCCTTTCTGGTTATGGCTGCTACTAGATCCTTCGCCCTTCTTTTGGTCTTCATTTCAACCTCCATATGACTGTCCACTAGTCCTTCCACCGCGACCTCCACCTCTTTGCTTACTTTCAAACCTCCTATTCAACTTCTCTTCTACCTTCAAAGCAAACTAATATGCATCTTCAATGGTAGAAATTCTTACCAGACTTAGCTCTTCTTGAATGCTCAGCTTCAACCCATTTATGTAACGGGAAATTTTCTCCTTGTTGGCCTTAGAATGACCTATTCTGATCAGGATTTGATAGAATTCTTCTGTATACTCCTTAACAAATTTTCCTGCTTGTTTCAACCTTTGCATCTTCTTCAAAAAATCCAACTCATAGTCCCCAGGAATGAACTGTCTTTTCAAATTTTCCACCATCTGATCCCATCTTGTTATTTTCTCTTTTCCTCTTCTGTTTCTTTCCAACTGGACTTCTTTCCACCATATGCTAGCATGGCCTTTCAATTTTCCCTTTGCAAATTTGACCCTATTTGGGTCTTCTATTTCCTCATACTCAAAATACTCTTCCATGTCATTGATCCAATCAATCAGCTCCTCTGGATTTAGGTTTCTAGAAAAAATTAGAAACTTCTATCTTTGGCCTCTTTCCAATCTTGGAAATGGCCCTAATCAATCTGACTTCTCTGGGATCCATTACATCTTGTGCTTCCTATTTGAATGGCTCTGCATCTTCAGCCTCATCCTCACTTTCATCTCTTCTTCTAACATCAACTCCCCTATGCAACTCCTCTTGCAATGCTTGAACTTGTCTCTGGAGGGCTCTAAAACCCTCTTTTGTTACCCCAACATTTCTTCCAACATGGTTTCTTTGTGGAGGCATCTTTTCTCACAAACCCACAACCACAAGTTCTAGTGCAAATTGCCTCACATTCGGCGATCTGTTTACACACTCAAGAAAACCTTGCTCCAATACCACTTGATGAAGGGAACTCCCCTTACAATCTAAAACTCACAAAAACAATAGATAATGGCACAGAAAAAATGCAAGAAGGAAAGAAAATATTTTCTATTATTACTGAAATGAAAATGAAATTACAACATTATAATTTCCATCACATGGGCCTTCCGATTACATAAATCTGCAAGTCTACAAATCGGAGCCACCATCTACTCTGCTCTTGCCTCCCTCTGTAGTCCCCCCTTTACATCCTTTATTTGGAAGGTTTAGCCACCCTATAATCTTCTGGAAAGTGTAACCGCCCTAGAATCTTCTAGAAAGTTAACTTCCTCAGGAAGATATTTTGAAATTTTATTAATTTTGGTATTACAACTTCGCGGGGTCATAACTTTTGATTCGACCGTTAGATTTTCTATTATAATACCTTTTTGGAAAGGGTTCGGGAAATATTGTGCCAAAAAAGTAGGGTGTAAAGGCCATCCACTTTTGTTTTCCACCAATTTGCAAGCCCATCTAGAGCCTCTAAGTGCCTCAAAATTGACCCCGAAGATTTTACTAGGATTTTTGAAATTAAAATTTTAATACCTCTCGAATGACAAATGGTTTTGAAGTAATTTATTCACCATTGGCTTCAAATTACCATTTTGTGTCGAACTGTGCATAAATGCAAACTTACAAAAATAGTAACCCTACCAAATTTAGCCCTTATTGAAAAGAAACAACATTTTTTTTTGGGTGATGCAAGATTGCTCTTACACCCTGGATGCTCCTGCATCACCTTTCTACCAGCAGGCCCCTTGAATATTACAGTTGCATTGGCCACTGAGTAACATCAGCACAATTCAGAACCAACTACATAGACCTTGGAAGATAGATGGTTTTAGATCAATTATCTTTTTTAGGAGAAATAGGATAGAAATATTTTGTTTAATGTTGTGCTATTTTGACCATCAACAGGAAGCATACGCCTTAAAAGAGATTCAACATGAGATTGATAAAGAGATGAATAATATGACTGCTAAAAGAGGAAGAGCATTATTGCAATAAGTTGGGGTTATGCTCCTTCTAGGGTGGGATATCAGTTCATCCATTGTGTTTGACAACTTTCTAAAGAGAAAGAACAAAACCCTGAAATTGGTATATAAGGCTGGTGATAAGATCTATACTCGATCAGGATATAACCCTGATAATATTACTTTATAGATGTGGGAACTTTAGCCATGAAGCAAAAGGCCTTCCCTTGTTAATCATGTTCAAATTTTTAGAAATCTTCTAGTACAAAGAATAGGGGAGACAGACTCTATGGAAACTGCCGACTTGAATGTAAATGTGGCCAAGTTCACCAAGGCTCAAATTCAAAAATTGGTAAGGGATAATAAGTGATTGACAGAAGAGAATGAAAGGTTGAAGAAGGAGTTGGTCAGCTACAGAGATAGACTGCCTTCTTCCTTAGGGTTTTACTCTCCACTGGTTGAGCATGAAAGAAAGGTGCTTGAGGAAATGTCTAAGACCACCTATTAGAAATGTAGACATGAGAAAGCTCAGAAAGAACAAGAATAATTAAAAGGAAAGTTGAAAACCACCACTTTTGAAATGAAATTAACGATAGTCTATATGAGGTTCGAGGATATGTATAAGGATGTTGACAAGGTCTGGCACATTCATGAAAAAACATATGCAACACTATTGGAACACAACAAGTTGTGTGACAAAATGAAGGAATTTGAGTCTCACATCATAGAAAATACAAGAATATCAAGAGCTCATGAATGCACACAAAAACTTCCATAACATCTTAACACAAGAATTAAGTGACTTTAGTTAGCCACTAAGTATGGCCCTGCCCAACTTCTTTGAGGAAACAGATCTGAAAGATCCAGATACATGGAAGGATGAGATAGCCCATTATTTTCCAGGTGTTCTTGATGCAATTAATGATGAAGATGAGGTACTCAAGAAAACACATGAGCATCTTGGAATAATTTATGAACTTGAATATGCAATGAAGGATATTAAACATAATGCAGACATTCATGCCAAGAGTGGATACATTGAGCACTTGTCGAGGGTCAACTTATTCATTGCATAGGCCAAGTGAAAAGGGAGTAACATGGATCAAATTTTGGTGGTTTTGGATACACTATCAGGGTGCATGATCCTTAAATAGGTCTTTGGTGATTACGAGCACTTGTTGAAGATTAATGGGCTATGGTGCATCCACCAACAAACTTTAATTTTTTTATGTTTATGTTTATGTTAATCACATTTTAGTTAAGAAGTGATGTAACCTTTTGTGAATGAGCCTAAAGCTTGTTGCTTCTCGTATAAATAGGAAAATCAAGGCTCAATTTTTAGATCATCATCATCATATCACATTCCATTTCATAAAAGTAGGCATTAGTAAGAAGATATATTGCACAATCCGCCCATCCATATCATATTAAAGACTTTTGTTACAAATGTTTATTTTTTGAAGCAATATAATGGAGCAGACTACTTATAACTCGTAATCCATTTTTTGTGTTCAATTGATGTGTGAATTTTCATGCTTATCTATTACTTTTTTGTCTCCAAAGTGGTCTTTTCAAGATATTTAAGTTTGCAATATTTATTGGGACACATTTTTTGTTACTATGTGAATGCTTTGATTGGTTTCTGGTTGGTGTGAATTAAAAATATTTTCAAATAATTTACTTTAATTGGTTATTGAGAATTAAGATCCTTTTAAAGAGGTTGTTTTGATTGGTTTCCATTGAACTAAGAATTAAAATTCCTTTCATGCTTTCACAGTAATTTGAGGGGATAACACTGGGATTATTAAAGAAGAGCGTTGTAATAAACAAACTTGCACATTTGCACAAGGTGCAAACATCTCAACTTCCCAACAATTCGAGTTAAGCTGAATAATAGGTTTACTCATTCTACAAATATGTCCCCATAACCACCATCCACTTATTCACTCCATTCACCCAATAGGAGTAGGAACTGGTTTTATCTAGGATATTTTATATAAATACAACTCACACTCTTGATTCTTCAAATAATTTTAGTAGGAACTAGCTATCAAGCTCTACATCTACTTCACCTTCACATGCCATAATGAGTAGATTTCCCATTTTAGGAACCGCATCCAAACTTTAAATTTCCCCTATTATCTAGGTACACCCACCTAGGTTTGGCAGAGCCTGAAGAGTAGGAGGTAATCAGTCTTCTTTTCCTCGTTCGTTGGCCAAAAGTGTACTAAGAGACTGGCACCCTCTTAAGGCTCAAAACCTGCTCTTTTGAGACCTAACATATGGTTTGGTCAAATGATCGATGGTAAAGGGTGTCACCGATGATGATATATTTAACAACTTGGAAAATAAAGGATCTGTGTTGGTTTTGGGAAATGTTTGAGGGTATAATTGGGGATTTAAGGTAGTCATAAATATCTTTATACCATGGGGAGTTGGGACCAACAATGACAGAAACAAGTTTTGACTGTGGAATCTCAAAGGCTAACCAACAGTTCCACCAAGAATTCATCTATTTCTACATTTTGTGGGACATCTAACATAGAAGCAATTGTTTCCATGGCATTGACTAATTTATTCTGTAATCTAGGCACTTGACTAAATTTAATGGCAACAAACTATGTTTCAAAATATTCTACCAGTTGTTTATAAGGAAGCAACTTTTCATCCTTTGTTTCATAAGTGTCATTTACTTGTCAAATAACAAGTTGAGAATCCCCACGGGCTTGGAGGTAGATGATATGTCATTGCACTACTATTCAGAGTCCAATAACCAAAGCCTCATACTCTGCAATATTGTTTGTGCAATCAAAAGCAATTCTGTAAGAGTTTGGAATAACATCCCCCTAGGGAGTAACAAATAAGATCCCAACTCCTAAACCAAACCTTGTGTGTGATCCATCAAAATACAATTACCATTCATCAGAAATTGTTGTTGTGAATACAAAGTCATCAGGAAAGTCTGTTAGTAAGGGATGGTCATCTTGGATAGGTGCATATGTGAGTTGATCAGCGATTACCCATTTCACCAACTGGCCGATGAGAGTTTCTTTGCTAAGTAAATATTTCAATGGATCAATTCTAGCCACCAATAAAGTTTTATGGTTCAACATATAATGTCAGAGCTTTTGAAATGCAAAGATTACCACTAGACATGCTCTTTCAATGGTAGAATAGTTCAACTCATAGCCGACTAATGTCCAGCTAATGTAATAAATTGATCTCTCCTTTCCTTCTTCATTATGTTGTGCTAATAGAGCGCCCAATGATGTAGTTGCTGAAATATAAAAAATAAAAGGCTTTCCTTCAATAGGAGGCATTAAAACCGGTGGAGAGAAGAGAGTCTTTGAGTTGTTGAAATGCTTTTTGGCATTGTTTTGTCCATTTGAAAACTACCCCTTCATGAAGCAAGTGTTGAAAGGGGTGACACTTGTTATCCAATTGTGCTATAAATCTATGAATTGATTGTAACTTGCCTTGAAGGATCCTTAGCTGATGAAGATTAGTGGGAGGAGGCATATCCATAATTTATTTTACCTTCGTAGGGTCAATTTCAATTCCCCTTTGATAAACAATATAGCCTAATAACTTTCCATATGTTACACCAAAAACATATTTCTTAGGATTCATCCTAAGCTTTTACTCTTCCATTCTATCAAAGATCATGCCAAGAATACCAAGATGACTGTCTCTAGTAATTGATTTTCACAATAAGTCATCTACATAATCCTCCATTAGTGTGTGCATAAAATCATGAAAGATTGTAGTCATAGCTCGGTAGGTTGCTCATGCATTCTTGAGGCCAAATGGGAATCACATTCCAATAGTAAGTCCCCCATACACATGTAAAAGTAGTTTTGTGTTGGTATTCAGGAGCTATTTTGATCTAGTTATAGCCTGAGAAGCCATCCATTAGTGACAACATTTCATAGCCAGCTATCATGTCCACTATAATGTCTATGTTGGGAAAAGGAAAATCATCTTTTGGGAATGCTTTATTCAAATATCCAAAATCAATGCAAATTCTTATGCGCCCATTCGGTTTTCTAATAGGTACCAAATTGGAAATCCATTCAACATAATCAATTGGTCTTATAAAACCAACATCTAACAACTTTTTAAGCTCAACTTTGACTAATAGTGCAATTTGTGGGTGCATTTTCCTTACCTTTTGTTTAACTAGCTTGGAACCTAGCTTCAAGGATAAGTGATGGAGGACAAGTTTAGGATTTAGGCCTGGCATATCTGCATACAACCATGCAAAGTTGATTTATTTCTCAGTGAAGAATCTGATGAAATCTGCCTTTCCTTGTTTTAACAGTGAGACTACAAGATGAATAACTTTAGGGTTATCAAGTGTACCCAAATTTATTTCTTCTGTCATCTCCACCAGTAATGATGATTTTTCCTAACTTGACGGGTGTACATCCAATCTTCCATCTTTGGGGGCCTTAGAGAGGTTTTCACCCTCAGACATGTCCTTTATTTTTACTTTTTCTTGGTCTAATGGCGCCTTGCGGTTTCACCAAGAGACCTATTCTTTTCATTTTTTGCTTTATTTTGATTTTAAATATTTCTTTTGCGACTGGAAGATGGAGTTGATTCCCCTAAGTATGTTGTGGTGTCCAAATCAATGGAAAAACCTGGTTTGTGATCACCCCTCAAGATACCTTCCTGAAGCTCAAAGAACTCCACAATGACCTCATCATTTTAAAAATGATCCAATCTTGGTGGTCCTTGTTGGTCCCATTGGATAAGGTCAGGGTAGATAAGGGGCATGTCATCATTAGTATTATGTAAAGCTCAGTTTGTAGAAGCAATGGTGATAATATGAACATAAATGGAATCACTATTTGAAGTTCATGTTTCTAATTTGGTGCAAGGATTCCAAAAAAAATCTAAGGTTGAGGACAAGTTTTGGGAGGAGAGGGGTTATTCTCATGTTTTTCTTCCATAGGTAAATCATCAAGATCAATGAATACGTTGTCTAGGGCATAGGAGCTAGAGGAGTATGAATCCCACTCCCATTCATTGGAATCAGTGGTCATAGCGTAAGGGATTTCCTCAGGTGTCATTTCATCATCAAAATCGTGCCCTTTTCCACATGGGGTCACTTTGGTAGAGAAGGTTCTGATTTGCAATGGTACAAAGCCTAAACCTAAATTTTTGCATCTCATCTGAGGTATGATTGGATTGGTCCTTCCTTGTTTATTTGGTCCAAAACCACTATGTCCATCATATCCTTTCTTTTGCATCATAGTGAAACCTTTTCCATACTTTTCAACAAGTAACTGGACAGGTGGTGTGT
Source organism: Sequoia sempervirens (assembly GCA_007258455.2). Taxonomy (NCBI): domain Eukaryota; kingdom Viridiplantae; phylum Streptophyta; class Pinopsida; order Cupressales; family Cupressaceae; genus Sequoia; species Sequoia sempervirens. The sequence continues at coordinate 524,704,247 of VDFB02271358.1, read as the reverse complement.
CTACTTCAACTTTATAAATCCAATCTGAGACATCTGCATCAAGGGTTTCTTTGTTCAATTTTCCCCACCTTGAAAATGTTGTAGGAGGTTGATACTGAATAGTGGTTTTCTTCTCTTTCTACAAGAGATGTGGTTTCCCATAACACTTTAGGGAAATAGGAAATTTCCCAATGTGAAAGGTTTGGTTCATAGTATATTCACCACATCCTTGATCTTAAATCTTCATTTTTCCTTTGGCTAATATTAACAATGCCTTAGGATCCACATATTGAGAATAACTAGTAGAAGGCACGTCTCTATTTACAAGAACTTGTCTCTTAGGTTTGCACAAAACTCAAACAGATTTGGATCTCTGGGGATGTTAATTTCTATTCCATTATAAGGATATTTCAGACATTGGTGATATGTCGAAGGGACTACTTTCATTGCATGGATCAAAGGGCAGCCCAAAATCATGTTACATGGGAGATCTAGGTCCAATACTTGCAATAGAGTGCTTTCTGTAACATGACCTACTCTTATAGGAAAGACAACTATACCCCTAGAAGGGATTTCTGCATCATCATAAGCTTTGATTGTTATTCTCTTGGATGGATCTATGTCATTTTCTAAATAGCCAAGATAAATTATGACTCTCAAAGTACAAATATTTAAGCCTGCTCCACTATCTATCAAAACTCATCTGATTTTGTAATCATGGACAAACACTTCTAGGTGTAAGGGATCATTATGATTTGGTTTGTCACAAGAATTTTATTATCAATAAAGGATACATGTTGGGAGATAGTAAGATGACCTATCCTATCTTGAAATTGGTCAACATCGATGTAGGTGGGTATAGTGGATTCTCTCAGAGCTTTATCTAGGACAACTTTGTGCATAGGAGACATTTTCAACAACTTCAGGATTGAAATGTGTGTGGGTGTTTTTCTAAGATGGTCAAGAAGGTTGTACTAGCTTATTGTTGATGGATTTTGAGGATTAGGAGGGGCTCCTTTTATTACCAGTTTGGATCTATGGGTTCCCACTACACACGAGGCACTTTTCTCTTTGACATTAATGGTGGAAACATAATTACCTAACTCTCGAAAGCAATTTAAGGTATAATTATGTGAAAAACTGGTATAGTTCGCATTGGATTTTAGGTTTGAATTAGATCTAGAAGCCTTTCCTTTGTCATGATCAAGCAATGGAGTTTTAAAATAGTGTGATCAATGTTGGAAGACCCAGCGGGAGGTTCAACTTCAATGACCCCTTGGTCAAGAAAATATTGGATGAGATGTTTCAATTGAAAGCACGAAGCAGTTTTATGCCCTTTAGTGTGATGATATTCACAATAAGCATTGTCATTCCACCATGCTAGTTTAATTGGTGGTTCTTCTTTTATTTCAGGCAACTTAATTAAATTTTGTTTAATTAATTATTTTAGAACCGAATCAATCGGCTCTCCCAATGGCGTGAATTTCTTAGGAGGTGTGTCTCTAGATCGAGGAGGTAAGCAAGGCTAATTCTGGGATTGGACAATATCGGTTGCCTGGTTTTGTATCATAGTCAAGTTGGGTACTAGAACATTCTTAACATTCTGAATAGAAGGTCCTTTGAGACTAATTTTTTCTTGGGTATTGTTGACTTTTTTGGCATCTATAACTCCATCATTAGTGACATTCTTGTTTCTAGACCAAAATTTTCTCTTGTCACTTGAAGTATTCAAATTTTGATTATCCTTGTTGATCTTAATGATTCCTTTTGACACAAGAGGACTCTCAATGTTGACACATTTCTTAATAAGCTTTTCAATTGTGTTAGGACTTTTAATCTTCAGTTCATACATCAACTCTGGCACTAGATTATAAATAAAAAAATTTACTTGTTGCTCTTATGGGATATCAAAAGAACATTGGCTGACCAAACTTCTCCAGCGCTGTAAGAAATTCACCAAAGGTTCCCCTGGTTTCTATTTGGTCTCACATATGTCTGACATAGTAACCTCATTATCAATGTTAAAATAAAAATGGAAAATAAACTTTTCAGCCAACTCATTCCATGTTATGATATTACCACGCAGTCAAGCATACCAATCTATAGATTTTCCCATGAGACTACAAGGAAACAAATGCATGAGATATGTGTCATCATATTTCACTTCCGTGCATAAGGAGCAAAAAAATCTTGAATGTGATCTTTGGGATTTCCCTTTCCTATGTATTTTTCAAAATTAGCTGCTTCAAAATGCTTAAGGAAAGGAGGAATATACAATATTTTATCAAATGGATCAAGAAAAAGATCTTGCTAAGTATAAAGATCTTTTGTTCCTTTAGTCTGCAAATCTTCAACCTATCATTGCAATTTCTCCAATTGTTGCTTTAATGTATTTGGTGGTGTTAGCTCTCAAAAACATAGGCTGAATGCCTCAAGAGGCTACCAATCTCTTGATACGCTTTAGTGTAATAGACAAGGCCAAGAGAACTCAACCTTCTACTCTTTATGGGCTGCTAAACCCAAGCGGGTGTACCTTTCTGAATAGTGCAGACTTAACTTGTGATTATCTTTCTGAAATGCTTTGTCCACAATGGCAGATAACAGTGAACAAATGAAACCAAACTTGATAGCTATCTTCTGATCTAAATCCTAGAATGCTTAAATAACTAATAAAAGGAGATTGAATGAATTCAAATAATGAAATTGTAGAGACCAGTGCCTTATTGGGTATGCGGAGTCAAATGAAACAGAAGTGGGCAACTTATTCTGGTAGAAAATCAAATTGCAGGCATATGATCTGTTCATAACTTGTATAAAAAATGAAAGACTATGGCCACTGAGCTCTTCCTAATTACTATGATCAACGAAATGGATTTAATCTCTACTTGAGAGAACCAGTCAATTAATCACACAAATACAGCAAATGTGCATTGATAAACCGAAAGTAAACTTGTTACATCAATTTAAACAACCAGAAAGAATCAACTTGGAGAAAACTTCAGCAATACTTTTCAATAAGTTCAACATACAATTGACACCAAAAATAACCTACCACACCAGCTGAATTTCATTGAACTCGCCATTTTAAAACATGCACATAGTCTCTAATAAGAGAGATTATTCTACTGTAGCCATTCCTAATCTAATGTATGTAATCTAAAATCTGATGATGTTTCAATTACAATCAGGGTGCATATTTATACACCAGCATCAGAAAATAAATCAATTTGAAACTCCATGTTGGCCACCGTAGAATTCGGGAAAAAACAAGTCGGCCTGCAACGGTTAAAATTCCATATGTTGGCCCACAGCTTTCGAATTTCTATTTTTTATTCGCCAGTGAACCAGTCGCCAGGCCAACACAGAAGGTATGTCGAAGGCAACTATATCGTCAATCGTTAATCATCCCCCACGCATCTGATCCTCGTGCATCGCTGTAACCACCAGCTTGCTATGTCGAAGTCAAGAAGTACCACTTTTGTTCCCTTTATGTTTTGCTATAGCCTTGTGATATCGGGGAGATGTCATACAGATAACTAAACATTATATCGAAATGTAACTCTTCACATGCTTTCATTCACTGAGATGCCAGACATCTCTCACCGATAAGTGTTCATCATGTATATCGTTGTAGCTTCCAACCGTCGAGGAGACCTCTTGTAGATAACAATGTTTCACCGAAAGTCCTTTATGCATTCTGAGTCGCTGTGACTTATTCACTTTCTTACCGATGCACCATCTCCATTTCATCCGCTTCACCGTAACACTCTGACATCGGCAAGACCTCTTGTAGATTACTATGTTTTGCCGAAAGCCATCCTGCCATCCTACGTCACCGAAATAAGAGCAAACTTTCACCGAGAAGCACCTTCCACACGCATGTCGCCGAGACATATGATCTTTCCTGTCGACGAGTCCATCTGTCGCTATAACTTGCAACCCTCGAAGAGACATTATGTAGAGTATATTGTTATATCGAAAGCCCTAAGCATATACCTGTTCGCCAAGACAACACAAAACTCCCGCTGAGAGCAAAACATTTTGACACTGTCAGCAAGACCCAACAAGTTCGCCAAGACCATATATCGAATCATAAGTCTCACCGAAGGGTATATCTGTTGTCAGTGGTCGGCAAGACAAAGGAAGATCGCTATGACCTTCCACCAAAGCCCCAAACCTTTTCCGATATATGTATCCTCCTGTTGCCGAAACAGTGCGAAAGTCAAGCCGAAAGATGAATGCAAAAAACCTGTGATCGCCGTGACATCGGATGAGTCTTGCCGATAGGCAACTTAGACTCATGCAAGCAAAAAAAGCAACATGGGTCGGGGAACCCCAGACCATCACAAGCCGAAACAGACCAGAATGTGAAAAAATTAAGACTCGATGAAACATATGGAGCAACATGGGAAAATATGAAGAAAATATGCACAAAGAGAGGGAAATGCACTCAAGGTGAGACCCACTTGGAAAATTATAAAAGTAGACAATATGCAAAATCACCAAATTTTTACAACTCCAACAGTGGCTCCATCTGGGGATGAATGATAGTAAGATCATTGCAAGGATCAAGAATCTATGGGTGAGTAGACCAGACACAAAATGAGCAAACTAAAAATGGAAATGAAGCATGAAGGAATGAATGCAAAATGAATGCAAGAAGGAGGTGAACCAAAACCCTAAGCTACTGTGCATAGAAAAGAATTTTAAAGAGGACAAGCAAGAGTTGTCCATGCACTGGCAACCCTTAATCCTCTATGTTTTAAGTTCACCTGTTCTGAGCTCAAACCATACTTTTCCCCTTTCAAATACCTGATTTTCTCTTGAGTTCATCAAATTCTTCTTGAAGACAATCATACACTCTGCTCTATCACAATCATTGCAAGTTCTTAGGATATCATCATGCTCGGTTTGGCCCAAAATCCCAACACCATCCTATAATTCAAATTCTTCAACATCTTGGGACAAACCCCTGTTATCTTCAATACACAAAATGCATGCATATGAAATACAACCCTTTACATTATTTATCTCTCTGTTATGAATTTTGAAACATTCTCCCAGTTGTATTGAAAATTCATCATTAAAGTGCTTCTCTTGAGAATCAAAAATTTTTGATGTATCAATGCTGTCTGAAACAAACAAATCTGAAACCCTTTGCATCTCTTTGATATCTCTATGACTCAAATCTTCAATATTAAGCATATATGAACCAATCTAATATGGAACACTATCATCCTTGGTATGCAAACAAATTTCTTCTTCATATGAGTTAGAAATTTCAAAATCACATACCTCCTTTTGAACAAACACAAACTTTTGATCAATACCAAAAGTTTCACCATCAACTGGACACAGAGCCTCAAGGTCACCCTTATGTATGTATCTCTGATATTCAAGAGTTATCAAATCTGAAATTTTCTCACTACTGAGTAAATAAGTTTCCACATCTTCACTATTACAGTCATACTCATCACTTTTGTCATCATCAAAAAGTGGCCCAGGATCATTAGAGAATGAAAAAACAGAAACAATACTAGCACAATCATTTGTTCCATAATTTGACACATCCCCTTGTTTATCTAAAAATATTTTTTTCTCAACATCAAGTGGATCTAAATATACCTAGAACTCATTCTTGGGCAAACCTTTGCAAAACATTATCTGATCCTCTTTTAAATCTTCATCATGCAATGGGCCTGAAATTTTTTGGAAACCATTCTCAAATTCACAACCCTCCTCCTCATCAAATGTATCTTTGTAGCTTTCAACTGCAGTTGGAGGTATTGTATACTCACTACCAAATGAATCAACATTTCCCATTGCTTCTTCATCCTGATCTTCATAAGAGGTAAAAGAATCCCTTTATTGCAGATCAAAATTCACAGGTGCATCTTCAAAATCTAAATACTCATTGGATCCCTCACAACACACACTGCTTTCCATGTCACAATCTGTTATGCAAGAGAGATATCTTGTACCTTCATCTTCATTATGCAAGCCATCACAGGAATCATACTGACTTGCACATATCTCATCTTCTATTGGATACATTGTTAGACCAATTCCTCTATACTCATCAGAAATACAATCATTGGAATCAACATTAATAGTTCTCATATACCTTTTCTCCTCCATGACATCGATGAATTTATTCACTACATCAAAGGCATGTTGTATTGACGATTCAAGCCAATAGGCTGATTCAGGCTCCCATGCTCCTACAAATTTCTCAACAAACATGGCCCTTGTTGGCCTACAATGAGAAGGTATCTACAAATAGATATTTGTCATTCTATTGTACATATAACCCAAATCTTCCCCATCATACATCCTTATGTCAAAAAATGCATCCAAGGGGAAAATTCTGCACTCTAATTCTGTGATGGAATCCTGGCTTTGAGTATACTCATCTTCTTCTGCTTCAAATTGTTGATTATGGCACAAATATTGTTGCACGTTCTGATCAATATCTCTGTCCTCATCAATGATGTCACAATTATCTTCATATCTTTTCCTTTCTACAATATCAACCCATTCAACTAGTTGATCTACAAAAATTGGTATGTATGATTCAGGCCAATATACTGGGTTTGGCTCATACACCTTCATGAATTGCAAAATGATGTCAGACCTACTAGGTGGGAATCTGATAGGTATTTTCCTACAAATATCCGTCATTCTGTGGAGCAAAGAGCGCCCAGATTCTCCTATGTATCTCCTTATACCAAGAAAGTCATCCAAAAGATTTTTGAAATATTCATCAGATTGTTGGTCTTGATACATACCTTGTTGCAGATTTTGACTAACATCTCCAAGTGGGCCAGAGTTATGCTGCACTTGACACTGCTTTGATGGATGTGGAGGATAAGTGCTCGGCTGAGCATGATATATATCGCCTCCATTGTAGAAATTTCCATTTGTAATATCAGGCGCTTGAGGGGCCCAATAACTTCCTGCATTTATGTAATCATTCATTCCATACACAAATTCCATTCTGCATCAAACTTTTTTCAAAGTCGCCACCTACTTTTCCAAAAGTAGGAAAATGATTATTTCTGATCTTTTCCCCAGCGGAATCACTCTACAACATTTCCTCCAATGACTCTATAATGTGGTCTTCAACCGAATCTTCTGATGTAATCCCCAGTAGAGTCGCGAATTTGTTAGCTCTCAAAAACGCCGGTGAATGCCTCAAGAGGCTGCCAATCTCTTGATATGCTTTATGGTAATAGACAAGGCCAAGAGAACTCAACCTTCTACTCTTTAGGGGCTGCTAAACCTAGGCGGGTGTACCTTTCTGAATAGTGCAGACTTAACTTGTGATTATCTTTCTGAAATGCTTTGTCCACAATGGCAGATAACAGTGAACAAATGAAACCAAACTTGATAGCTATCTTCTGATCTAAATCCTAGAATGCTTAAATAACTGATAAAATGAGATTGAATGAATTCAAATAATGAAATTGTAGAGACCAGTGCCTTATTGGGTATGCAGAGTCAAATGAAACAGAAGTGGGCAACTTATTCTGGCAGAAAATCAAATTGCAGGCATATGATTTGTTCATAACTTGTATAAACAATGCAAGACTATGACCACTGAGCTCTTCCTTAATAATCCAGATGAATCTTCCTGATTACTGTGATCAACAAAAAGGATTTAATCTCTACTTGAGAGAACCAGTCAATTAATCACACAAATACAACAAATGTGCATTAATAAACCGAAAGTAAACTTGTTACATCAATTTAAACAACCAAAAAGAATCCACTTGGAGACAACTTCAACAATACTTTTCAATAAGTTCAACATACAATTGACACCAGAAATAACCTACCACACCAGCTGAATTTCATTGAACTCGCCATTTTAAAACATGCACATAGTCTCTGATAAGAGAGATTATTCTACTGTAGCCATTCCTAATCTACTGTATGTAATCTAAAATCTGATGATGTTTCAATTACAATCAGGGTGCATATTTATACACCAGCATTAGAAAATAAATCAATTTGAAACTCCATGTCAGCCACCGTAGAATTCGGGCAAAAACAAGTCAGCCTGCAACAGTTAAAATTCCATATGTCGGCCCACAGCTTTTGAATTTCTATTTTTTATTCGCTAGTGAACCAGTCGTCAGGACAACACAGAAGGTATGCCAAAGGCAACTGTATCATCAATCGTTAATCATCCCATGCACATCTGATCCTCGTGCATCGCCGTAACCACCAGCTTGCTATTTCGAAGTCAAGAAGTATCGCTTTTGTTCCCTTTATGTTTCGCTATAGCCTTGTGATATCGGGGAGATGTCATACAGATAACTAAATGTTATATCGAAATGTAACTCTTCACATGCTTTCATTCGCTGAGATGCCAGACATCTCTCACCGATAAGTGTTCATCATGTATATTGTTGTAGCTTCCAACCGTCGAGGAGACCTCTTATAGATAACAATGTTTCACCAAAAGTCCTTTATGCATTCTGAGTCGCTGTGACTTATTCGCTTTCTTACCAATGCACCATCTCCATTTCATCTGCTTCACCGTAACACTTTGACATCGGCAAGACCTCTTGTAGATTACTATTTTTTGCCAAAAGCCATCCCGCCATCCTGCGTCACCGAAACAAGAGAAAACTTTCACCGAGAAGCACCTTCCACACGCATGTCACCGAGACATATGATATTTCCCGCCGACGAGTCCATCTGTTGCTATAACTTGCAACCCTCAGCGAGACATTATGTAGAGTATATTGTTATATCGAAAGCCCCAAGCATATACCTGTTCCCCAAGACAACACAATACTCTCGCCGAGAGCAAAACATTTTGACACTGTCGGCAAGACCCAACAAGTTCGCCAAGACCATATATTGAATCATAAGTCTCACCGAAGGGTATATCTGTTGTCAGTGGTCGGCAAGACAAAGGAAGATTGCTATGACCTTCCACCGAAGCCCCAAACCTTTGCCGATATATGTATCCTCCTGTCGCCGAAACAGTGCGAAAGTCATGCCGAAAGATGAATGCAGAAAACCTGTGATCGCCGTGACATCGGATGAGTCTTGCCAATAGGCAACTCAGACTCATGCAAGCAGAAAACGCAACATGGGTCAGGGAACCCCAGACCATCAAGCCGAAACAGACCAGAATGTGAAAAAAGTAAGACTCGATGAAACATATGGAGCAACATGGGAAAATATGAAGAAAATATGCACGAAGAGAGGGAAATGCACTCAAGGTGAGACCCACTTGGAAAATTATAAAAGTAGACAATATGTAAAATCAGCAAATTTTTACAGCTCCAACAGGTGGTTCATCATTCATGCCTGGGTGTCCCCTTTTTCGATATGTGGTACCACCAAATGGATTTTGATGTTCTGACACCCTTGTCTTTGTTGTGCTTTCCTCTGACACATTTTGATATTGCTCTGGCTACTATGGACTTGCCATATTTTGATATTGATTATGTTGAGACTGTGTTGGCATTTGTGTCTGCATTGGCTGCTAAAATTGTGCTATGGGTTGATAATAAGCATTTTCTTGTTATTGTGGCATATATTGATTAGATATCCCTTGTCCAGTATATTGTGGAATCATCTGTTGTTGTGGTTGATATTGACCTCCCATTTGTTGGTACTACGATGCTTGTTGTTGAGGTTGTTGGAATTGCCTTGCCACCTGTTGGCTTGACGTCGGTTGAGATGACACTTGTTGATATTGCATTGGAATTTGTTGTGGTTGTTGTTTGGGTTGGATCAAAATTTGTTGGTTCTAACTTGGTTGTTCCACTGTAAATCTTCATTATCAAATACCTAGTGCGAACCTTTGGTTCCTTTTTCTTTTGAAATTTCACTTGTGGTATTGTATTCACATTATCCTGTTGAAAACTTTTCCCAAGTTGATTTTGTTGGGTGCTCATATTGACCTGGGACACAACAAGCGGTAAAGTTTCTTGCTACTTGATACACAACTTTGGTTGCATTTTCTACTCTGGCATATTGCTCACCACTGGACATGACATTTTGACTAAAATACCTTGTTGCATACCAACTTGTTGTTGTAACATTGGTTGTGATTGCATATTATTGGTTATACGATGAGTAGTCATAATAGGAGGTCCTAATTGCATGCCCACATTTTGTTGCATATTTTGACTTGTTTGCACATAGTTTACCATAAATAAGGGATTTGATTGCACCTCTTGATTGGTTTGACCATAGCCATCCTTAAGAGAGGTATTTTGTTGCATATCAATGCCTGACACATCTGGTATATGTGGCATCCCTATGGTGAACATCTCTTGTTTCCATTGTGGGAGATCTATTTGAGGAATTTTGGGAATTTTTGTAGTTCCAACTAGTTTTGACAACAACTGTGACTTAAAATAGGTGATGGGGCATTAAAAAATGGATTGTTAAAAATTTCAAACATTGGTTTGGAAGGAATATCTACTTTTATGCCCTTAAGAAAAAGAGCTTCAATTTTTGAATCACCTTCACTTTTGGAATGCTCAACATTTGATTGCAATTGTGAATCATCTTGAGGTTTTGAAGTGGTACCATAGTTCTCTATGATGTATTGGAAATATTTGTTAGGATCTCTTTTAATCATTTTCCTCATCAACTTCTCCATTCCCTTGGGAATTTTGGGATCTTTAAGAGCACTATCCAAATCTTTTGAGGAATTTGAATCAATAGACACATTCACTTGGTCAAATGGCATAGTTTCTTCTTCTTGGAAATCTATAAGAGACTCAAACTCTTGTCTGGGACTATGTTTGACATGTGAGGTGGAAGCCTGTTGGGATTGGTTTATTGGCACAAATATGGGTTCGGTAGGAGGTGGTGGTTCTAATTGCATCATATGGTATTGCAGTATCATGCTACTAGGAGAGCCCATGGTCAATTCGATATTGAACTATTGTAGTTGATATTACCTAGTTCAAGTTACAGGCACGCCACTATGCAATATTTTTTTGGGATTTTTGGGATTTTGAAATGCAATGAGATGCAACTAAGGGACAATGAATGTAACCCAAAAGGATAATGCAACCTAGATGATGCTACTTGAGGATCTCACAAACTTTTGGAATGCAAACCTAAAGACGTACCCTTGGAAATTGCAATGAAGTCTAGACCTTAAAAGGACAAAGGACCAAAATGAGGGGACAAAAGAATAATGTCTCACCTATTGCTTGGATACTAAGTGAGGTTTGATAGGATAATGTTAATAAAAGGGATAAATTTAGGACAAGGCCAAGACTTCCTAACAATGACCTAAGGTATGGTACAAAGATTTTATTTTTGAAGTTTGGTAAATCCAATTTTGGAAGTCTAATATGCAAGGATTTAATATGAACTAAGGATATGATATAAAATATGGATATGAAATGACCTAAGGATATGATATGCAATAAGGATATTAAATGACCTAAGGATATGATATGCAAATAAGGATATTAACAAGACAATGCGAAAAGGTTATGAAATTATGACCTAAGGAGAAATGAGCTTAGGACCTAAATGCAAGAAGGAAATGGTAAATGCAAAGGCGATAGGAAATATGTTCTAAGACCTAAGGTTGGACAATGAAAAATCTAAATTGAAGTGACATGCATATTGAAACAAGGTATACAATCATATGATAAGCCATGTTGTGAAAGGACTTGGATGATAACTTCAAAATTTGACACAAGTTGCAAATTTTGGGAAAACTTTTTGTGTTTGAACTTTCTTGTTTTTGGTCAAGTTGGTGTTTAGCAATGTTGTTTTGAAAGATTGTTTTTGGTGATTTTGTTTTTGGAAATTTGTTATGTTAACAAACAAGACTGAATGGAAATTTTATTTTTAAAGAAGACACTCATGCGCATTCAACAACAAATCCTATGGTTGGCCAGGGCAATATATGTTGGTTCCCACTTGGGATTTCTCCTAGTCGCGCCTATTTAGAGCGAATGACCTAGGAAATGGGAGCAATGGCTCCCATCCATGACACTCACTTCTCAGGAATACCAAGTTTTGAATTCCCTAAGACAACAAGGATCTCAAGAAATTTTCCATCTCTATAATGAACCACAAAAGTGTGGGATAGTTTCAGGGGTCCAACCTCCTGCACCAACAGATAGAAGGATTTTAGCTTTCTACACAAAGGTTTCTAGTAAGGGAATTTGGTTCAGGGGATACTATGATAAACTCCCTCGAGAGGTTTCCCAACCCTTAGAACAAGGGCTTTTTGCATCATAAAGATACTAGGGGAGATCTATCACATACCACTTCCTGTTGATTGTAATTTTCATTTCAACCACACATTTATATAGCGGTTCAGAAGAGCTTGGCTTTAGCCCATTACCGCTTGGGCCATTTCCACCTTTCGAAGTGGGGTGGCAGGCCCTCTAAAGGTAAAAACATTCAAAAGCTAAAGAAGACATTGCATACACTCCTAAGTTCTTTTTAAGCCCAAAAGAAAAATGTGATCTAATAAAATGAATACACTCAGTTTCACATCACATTCCCTTGACCATGTCCTGCACCGAATTAGTTAGTAGTTTTAATGTTTGTCTTTGACACACGAGAATGGTAACCTACAAAAAAAACAAAAGGCCTAATTAATTCCTCAAACCAAAAAAGCCAACCAAAAGAAAAATAACTAACATACAAATTAACAAACTAAATCTAAATTAACAAAAATTAATCTAATTTAACTTAAAACAAATTTATACCAAAATAAAAATATTCTAATCTAATATAAATTTAAAACCAAATAAAATTCATAATTAAACTAAATAAACAAAAAACTAGCCTAAATTTAAACTAAAAACTAAATTAAAATCGAAATTTATGCTAAAAACTAAATTAAACAAAATCGATTCTAAATCTATATATTTAAATTTAAATCTAATTTTAAACTAAATCTATACTAATTTAAAACTAAATCTAATTTAATTCCAAATCTATTCTAAATTGAACTAAACCTAAATTTAACTAAATTATAATTGAATCTAAACTAAAAATCAAAACTAACTAAACTTAAACAAAAACAAAATCCAAATCTAATTATTATTTGGCAACTTCTCTAAGTTATATATTCTTTTGCATGCAAATGGTCCGGAAAAGTTTCAAAATTTTCAAATTGGAAGATAATGAAACATTCCTTGGCACATGTTATTTGCAGATTTCAAAAAATTATTGCAGATTTTATTACAAATTTCAAAATATTTCAAAAGATTATTCCAGATTTCAAAAGATTTTTGCAGATTTTACTACAAATTTCAAAAGATTTCAAAATATTATTACAGATTTCAAAAGATTATTGCAGATTTGATGGTTTTTTTGGTTTGTTTGTGGATCATATCATTCAAATAGATTAAAACAACATTTTTTTGTTTGCAGATTCAACTAGCAAATTAAAACACATAAAAGACATTATTTGTAGATTTCCAAACCTTGTTTTGCAGATTTAATACGTTATTTCAAACACTCGTTAATCAGATTATAAACATTTGTATTTGGCAGATTAAAGCATCATTAGTAGATTATAAACATGTATTTGGTAGATGGTACAACTTTCTTGTTGATTAAAACCAAACATCACATTAAAATATGCAAAAACATGATGTGAAAGTATCTGCAATCACTAACAAACTCATCAGTAACAGTATGTTCATGTCAGGTTCACCATTTAATGTAGGGGAAAAATTATCATAATTATGGAATCAAAACCCTACTTCAATGAAGATACAATAACAAAACATTACAAGGAATTAAACACACATATTAAATGAAAAACCTCCCTTATAATATTTGAATTTTTCCACTTCATTAGCCTTCTTTCTTCTCTAATCTGATTTGAAATGTTGGCTCAATCCATTATGAAAATGCCTATGAAGAAAGGATAAAGCATGACATGAGAGAATACTAGAAGAAAATGGAAAAAAAAAACTTATGATTGCACGATTTGAAATGATAATGCAAACGTAAACTCATGAGATGATCCAAATGAGGAGATGAGAGCCCAATTTATAGACTTTCGAAAATGAACGAACAGACAAGATCAAAAATCAATCCAATGGACGAGATCAAATGAGAAGATGAGTTAGAAGGGAAGCTTGCATTTAAAAGTGAGTGAGGAAAATGGAGTTAGTTAAAAAAGAAAATGGAAGCTTTCATTTACACTCAAATCATTCCATTCGAAATGCATATGAGTGTCATAGAAGACTATGACAAAAAATATGAAAAACTAGAGAGAAAATGGGAAAGGGAGAAATGAGATGGAATTAATAATTCAAAATTATTAATTCCACTCATTTCCTAATTAGCCAATTTATAAAATAATAAATTGTGAGAAAAAAGGAATAAATAAATATTCATTTATTTATTCAAAAAAGGGGGACATGTTTTTTATAAAGTAAGCAGCATTTACAGGGTGCTATACCCTTCACAAAGAGCCACAAGGGCCATTAAAGTCCAAGATAAAAAAAACATCAAAACAAAAAAAAACCAAAAAACAGACACGCGGACAAACATCACTCTGACAAACAGCAGACCAACAACACACTAGCTAGCATCCTCCCAACTCTTGGAGAAAAGATGAACCATGTCATCTCTGACCCACTCCTAACGGTCTTTAGTCTTCGTCATCTCCATCTTGTCCTTCATGACCGCCCACAGGGTACTAGTGACATAGTGAACCAACTTGACCGTGAAGCGGGTCAATCCCTTGAATTTTTTGTCCAGTTTCTCCATTCTTTCTTTTAGCACACAAAGCTCCTCCCCACCGCCCACAATGTAGTCGGGATCATTCTGCTCAACATCTAGTGGTTCCGAAGAGTGAGAGGCTGAAACCTCCTTCTAAGCTTTTCCCTTTTCAAGAATGGAGCAGGGACCTCTGGCCTTCTCTCCCTCCTCACCCTCTGACACCTCTTCAACCCTACTATCTTTGTTGTCAAACAACTCCTCTTTAGTGTCCAAATATTTAACCTACAATTTCTTCCTATTCTTGGCCAACTTTCCAGAGCACCGAATGATAGCATCACAACCAACAACCACAGTATCCGCAACCACCCATGCCAATCTTTAAAGGGGGACATGTTAATGAAAGGGGATTGAATAATTATTTGATTATCCATCCTATGGAAGAATGATCAAAATGATTGAAAACTCCAGCCATAATGTTGAATTAGGTCCCAACAGTGATTGATAAAGACAATTAATTGGAAAACATGACAAAATAAATGACATCTAGCCAAAGTTGATTGAAATTGAGTGAAAATGATAAGGAGATCAAAAAGACCTAGGATTTGATGAAGATTTGATAAGAATAATAAATTGGTAACGGAAAGAGATGACAATGATGATTAAAATTGATTGAAAAATGATTGACAGGGAGATTAATTGAATTGATTGAAAATGTTGATAAAGAGGTTGATAATTAGTGACTAATTAATTATCAACAAAGGTTTATTTAGGATAGATTGATCAAATAATAAAATTGTCGATCATGATGATTTAGGACCAAATGTGATTGAACAATTTTGCTAGGATTGGAAAGGAGTCAAAAGGAATGAAATGAAAGAAAAAGAATGAAACAATGTTACAAATGATAAACATCAAATGCGACATATAAGAAATGTTAAAATTAGGTTTTGTGATAGAAGCATAAACCAATTTTGAGTGTCTATAGTTCTTATATTAGTGATTGAAATAAAATTAAAATAAACTTATAGGGTTTGACCCCTTAAGGAAGACCTCTCCTGGATAGGCTAACTCTTCTAAGGAGTCACATCACTTTGGAGAAATTAAAATAAATTTAATTTAATATAAATACTTCTAATGTGGCTGACCCCATTATGGATACTTGCCTGAATTGGGTAAAGACATGTTAAATGATATAAAATGAGAAGATATGGGAGTTAGAAAAGCAAGAAATTACTAAGAATATCATTCAGATTTTAGAGAAGATTTATGTAGAAGATAAGAGCAGATTTTGAAGTAGAGTTGTGAAGCATATTGGAGAGAATATTTGAGAAGATTTAAGGAGAATGGAGCATTTTATGAAGACCTTGTGAAGAATTTATAGCCATATTTATGATGACCTTATGGGAAGATGTATGAAGATCTTATGAGAAATCTTTTTATGGAAGATTCTAAAGGTGATTTAAGGAAGAATTATAGAAGACCCTTTAATGTGTTTTTATCATATTTTAAGGAAGATTTGAGTCAATTTGTTAGAGTAGTTTTTTAGGTAGACAAATATTTTTTTTGTGATTGAGGTTGGTGCCTCTTATCAAAATATATTGGTGTCTCTTGCCGATTTGGTGCTCAGTTATGAGGATTGGTGTCCCTAGTAGCTTGGTGCATGCAAATATTGTAAGTAGGGATTGGTGTCTTCACTAGGTTGGAACCTACAAATATTATAAGATAAGTTTATATAAGCAATATTTTTCTATGGTTTTCTCTTGTAAGGATTTCCACGTAAATTGTGTGTTCTTCTTGTAATCTTGTTTTTTATTAGCAGTAAAATAGGTTTTGAAGGGACCCCGAAACCCTTTACAAAAAGACTAGTTGAAGCAAAAGAAAACTACAATGAGCAAACATCAGCCAAAAAACAACATGCCATTAACACTACATCAGCCAAAAAAAAGCATGCCATCAACACTACATCAGCCAAAAAGAAGGAAAAAAGTAGCAACACTACATATTCTTAAGGATATCTACAACTTCCATATCTCCCACCGCAGTCTTCTGATAATAATCCATAGCTTCAGGAATATCTTTACTAGGTACCCCATCCTGTACTTTGGTCTTGTTACGCATTCTAGCACTAGGCCCACCCACATTAACCTCGCTAATCAAAACACTCTGCACCCCAGAAACTCTATCAACATAACCCTCTTCCTCCATTTTCCTACCACCAGCACTAGCACCCTCACCAAGATCCATCTCCTTGCATTTCTTGGCCGAATCAATAGGAGTAGAGATGCCCACAGACTCATAATTCACAAAAAAATTAGTCCCCTCCCCACCATTCACTAGATTCACACTAATCCTTTCCCACTGGTCTTCCAAGGTTAGGATTCTTTCTTTGAATGCATGCTTCAACCTCAATGTTTCCTCAACAACAATCTTAGAGACTCAAATGGTTCGTCAACTTGATTTTGAACCGAGGAATCACTCACTTTACTCACCGCCCCCCTAACCCTAACATTGGTCATGTTGAGTTCGTGAAAAACCCATTTAAAAAATTTAAACAAAGACATGGATCCCTCCTTATCCATCTCTAAAATATTGGACACATCCTCATGGTCAAAGTTAAAAATATCTTTACCCATAGCAACATCCTCCTAGGAGGAACTCACCTTGTCTTGACTAATACAAACCTCCTTACCTTTAACTTTAGCCACTGGCATCTACATTTTATGGATTGAGTTGGAAATTTCCTCAGCAATAGACCTCCTTTTATTCTGCACCTCCACATCCACACCCAGAGAGTCCAATGCACCCAACCGACCATCCAACTTCACATGAGAAGTAGCTTGTATCTCCACCATCTGGCTAGATGACCTAGTCACCATTTTCTTATTACTACCCTCGAACCTTGCTTCCTTTTGGTTCCCAAAATAGGGGAAAATGAATCACCAACAATAGCAATCCTATCCTCGAGGATAGTAGAAGGGGCAGTAGGCTTAACTTTCCTCGGCATATCTACAACCTTATCCTCACTACAGGTCTCATAGTCCATCTGGATAGGACCCAAGACCCCTTTATCAGCCTTAGCCACATTAGGAGGTTGTGAGATCACTTCCATGGAAGCTTGAGAGTTCAGTACATAATATGTGTCCTCCATTTCATAATCCTCCTCTAGAAATTTCTTCTTCTTCTTCTTCCGTTTCACAAAGACTAGCTCATCTTCAGAAGCAGTTTCATAATCCTCAGCCAACTTCTTTTGCTTACCCTTAGGAGTGATAGTCGGTGTCTTAGAGACCTCAAAGGCTTTAGAATAATCCAATATTAGAAAAATAAGGCCAACATGCAACACCAGATTCTTAGGGTTCCTTTTGTGATCCTTCAAACCATACTCCAGAGAGGCCAAGAGATAAAAAGGAAAATAAATTTTCCTCTTGTGGAAAAAATGGTTAAGGAGAAAAAAATGGTAGGCATTAACAATAGAAAAACAACCTTCAAGAGTTATATACCTCATTAATTCCTCTATTACATCCCACCAGAGAGCTTTAAGCGAGCTACGTTGGTACCCACCACTCTTCGTCATCTTCAGATCTTTCTTTTCAGTCCCCTTGAAAAAAATCTAAATGACAGCCTTGGATTCTTTCTTGTCCCTGTACACCTTCTTCCCTTCTGTAGAGAGCCTAGTAATATTAACAATAAAGTCCTCATTAACATCAAACTCAGTACCTGCTAGTTTCAAAACCTTGTTGTTCCAACCCTTACCAAATAAGGTCATATCCTGTGGATTGTTACCATGCATCCTTTCCAGATAAGGAGTAAGCCCACCTTTCTCCAGAATACCCCGCACCTCCTTTTTCTTAACAGCATCGTAGGAGAAAGGTTCAACATGATTTCTATCACCTCCCATGGCCCTTGACTTAGCAAAACTTAGAATCTTTAGGAGCTTACAAACAATAAGAAGAATTCTTGAGAAAGAGAGCCAAAAAATGCCCAGAATCCATGTGGCAACAGTATTATGGCAGAGGGAAATTATGAACCTAAGGCACCACCCCACATGGAGATCAAAGGAAGAACCATCAACACAATCAAAATCTAGCTTTCCATTACACCATATAATTATCTGCAACGTGAAGATAGTCATTCAAGCCCTAATCATAATGAGGCGAACATCTAAGTTAGCAGTTTTGGACATCATGATTTAAACAAGTAGTGGCCTCCAAGGGGAGGGGATTGTTAACATCCCACTCCCTAGAACCCTTCACACCAAGGTTAGCGAAAACATCAGCTAAGGCATTTCCTTCCCTAAATATATGATAAATGTAATACTCATCAAAGGACTTTAGGATATCAATAGCATCCCTAATGATAGATTCAACACTCCAAGCAGGAACCAAAGACTCCTTGAGATTATTAATAATATTGAGAAAATTCCCCTCAAGCCACACCTTTTTATAACCTTTAGTATGTGCCATCGTCATACCATGATAGGCTGTAGCCACTTCTGCAAAGTGGTTCGTCTGGGTTCCCAAAGGGAGTGCCACAATAGAAACGAACCTACCATTAGAGTTTCTTAACACTCCCCCACATCCAGCAGGTCCTGAATTACCTTTAGCAGCTCCATCAAAATTAACTTTCACCCACCCAGCAGGGGGAGCTTTCCAAACAACATCATCTCTAGAGGCTTTCCCTTTAGTGAGAGGAAGGGAAATATCACAGGGTAGCTTCCACTTATGCACAATAGAAATATCAACTGGACTAAGTGTTACCCTAGGACCATTTTGGAAAGAAGCCCCAAAGAAAAAATTATCTTTCATAGCAACACAGATTTTGTGGGCCACCAAGATAGCAGGAAGATCTGAGCTTCTGAAGATCCTATTATTGCACTCCATCCATATAGCCCAAGCAATGTGAGGAAGAAAAAGAGACCAAAGAAAGAGCAAGGAAGGATTGGAAGAAGGCCACACCCATTGAGACCACACTTCTCCAATTGAAGAAGGGAACACCCAATAGAGATTCCAAAGAGAAAGAATATGGGCCCAAATTTCTCTAACAAATTTGCAACCAATCAACAAGTGAAAGGAATTCTCAACATCCTCTTCACAAAGAAAGCATCTGTTAGGCATCACAAAACCTCTCTTGACCAAATTATCAGTAGTTAAGACCTTATTCTAGCAGAACAACCAGAAGAAAATATTAACTTTGGGAATTAATTTAGAGGACCACAGGGAATCCCAAAAAGAAGCTAGGCCAACAAAAGAAACTTGAAGATGAAAAGCCACAGAGATAGAAAATTTACCATTAGAAGAAGGTCTCCACACAATTTTATCAACAGGAGCTTTAGAGGGAATATGAACTTTCAACAAAGCATTAAAGAGAATCACCAGCCCTGGATCCAGTTCATGCAGCCTTTTCCAACATCCTCCTTCCATATAATCAGCAACAAATCTGCCAACCCTCCACACACAAATGCCCATGAACAGGAGAGCCCACGGTTTATCTTTTAGAGGCCTATTACCAAACCATCTATCTTCCCAAAATAAATTTTTCCTGTCATTTCCTAGCTACCACAAGAGACCCTTAGAAACAATCTTACGAACCTTAACCAAATACTTCCAAAGAGTAGACCCAAACGGAGGGGAAAATTCTGACAACAACAGATCCCTTATATGATCAACCCCACGAAGATATTTTCTCAAGGCTATTTTAGCCCATTCACTCTTAGCCAAAATAAGGTTCCACAATTGTTTTCCAAGGAGGGCCAGATTAAAATCTCTGATTTTACAAATTCCCAAACCACCCACCTTTTTGGGCCTGCAAACATCATCCCAAGCAACCAAATGGATTCTTTTCTTATCCTCAACCCCAATCCAAAGGAATTTTTTCTGAATTCCTTCCAGCTTATCAACAAATTTCCTTGGCATATAAAACAAGTTGAGAGCATAGATAGGGAGATTTTGAAAAGTATACTTAATCAGCCACACTTTCCTTGCTTGACTCAACAACACACCCTTCCATCCGACTAGTTTGGAATTAAAATTATCAATCAAACCCCTCGAAATGGACTTAGGGACTACATTTGAGGATATAGGGAGGCCCAGATAAGACACTGGAAGCTCACCAATCTGGCACTGTAGAATTCTAGCAATTTTAATCTGCCTATGGTCAGGAGTGTTAAACAAGAAGATAACACTTTTGGGTAAGCTAACCTTCTACCTGAAGCAACCTCATATTTCTACAAAATGAGTTTAATAGCTCTGGCTTCCTTGATAGATGACTCCCCAAGCATGAGAGAATCATCAAAAAATTGTTGATGGGAGAAAATAAGATTACTAGAAGAAGGGGATAACCCAACCATTAAACCAATATTAATAAATCTTTAGATTAGGCTTCCCAGCGATTCCACCATGATAATAAAAAGAAAAGGAGATACAAGATCTCCTTGTCGCAACCCCCTCGAGTAATCAAAGAAAGGAAAAGGAGAACCATTGACAAGTACAAAGAACCTAGGGGTGGATATAAGTTGGAGAATAAGGACCACCATTTTCCCCCCAAAACCAAAATCTTTAAGAATCATAGAAAGAAAACCCCAATCAAATTTATCATAAGCTTTGAGCAGATCAAGCTTCAGCATAAAACTAGCATGCTTATTAACAGATAATGAGTGAATATTCTCATGGATAGTAAGGATGGAGTCTAGAATTTTCCTACCTGCCACAAAACCATTTTGATGAGGAGAAATGATAAGAGGAAGAACCTTCTACAATTTAACCACCAACACCTTATGGTGCAGAGCAGGGAGGCTTTCAACTATCCAACACAATTCAATATTTTTGAAACAATTTTGCAACTATCAAAACCCTATCTCATTGATTTCTCTCACATTCACTTTATTTTCCTTGTAGTTCTGTAGACCTAACTTCTTGATCTTAATTTACAAACTTCTTGAAAAACCCTCAATCCATCTATCTTTTCAAGCACCCATTATTGTCTTCTTAAATATATCTCAAGACTTCATAAGACTCTTTTGGAACAAATCTTCCAAATTGAGGCTTCTACGCTGTCCTACTTGGCCAATTAGGCCTAATTTACAAAGCAACTCCTCTAAAAACTATCGGCCAATCCCAAAAACCTATGGGAAGTCATTTTCTAGCCTACAAAACCCCAAAATCCACCACTCTTTTCCAGAGAAAATCCCTCTAACACCACTAATCATAAAACCCTCAATTTTGCTTGTTTAAGGAGGGGTTTATTGAAATTATGCCTTCCTAACCTTTCCACACTCTAACAACACCTCAAACACACCTAATAATTTCTGCACATGCTCTATTAACCCTCAAATTTTGCTTCCCCAAGGGTTTTCCACATTTACCACCCTCAAACCACCAATTTTCACTCAAAATCCACAATTTGGTCAATTAGGGCATCATTCCCAAACCCTCAAATGGCCTCCCCTACTCTCAAAAACCCTCCTAACATCAAACCCTATCCTATTTTACCCATTCCACCAAGCCATGTAAATAAAATCGGTGGAATGGGCCTTTAGTTCATCTTAAACAATCACAAACCCTCAAATTAAATGTACAGACCCACCTACTGTAAAAAGGCTATGAAAGACTTGGATATTAATAAAATTCAGTCACAATAGAATCAAAACATTGCTACTTCATGCCACCATTGAGTTTTAATATCCTTTGGTACAATTTTCTCATGTACAGCCAAGTACAACTGACTGTTACAAAAATATTCAAAAAAATCACATAGAATTTTATTGAAAATAGGGCACTTTATTGATTTTCTTTCTCAAAATCATCAACAACCCCCTTCCTTCAAGTTCCTCCAGTATTTATAAACTTGAAACCAACTATCAAACTAACAAAACTGACTTTTAAACTTCAAGTGACCATTTGTCTTCCAAGTTTGCATTTTTGCAACTTTTTAACATGACAACATTTTGCAAATTTTGTCAATTTTGCAACTTGAACTCCCCAATCACCTAATGACCTCTAAATGGACTCATTACATAAAAAAAATTTCTATATGACCTTATTCAACCCAAAACAAGACTCAACACCCAAAAATCTATCAAAATCCCATAATTACAAAAAAAATAATTAAGTGCCCCTGCACCACCATAGAAAAGGTCTTGTAAATCGAATTACACAAGCTGATGGGGAAAAATTCCTCAAAGGAGGCAGCACCTAGTTTCTTGGGAACAAGAACAATAAAAGAGGAATTTAATTCCTTCAAAATATTTCCACTACCAAAAAAATCCTTAGTAGCTTCCACAACATCCTTGGCAATAATATCCCAAAAGGACTGAAAAAAGAACATCGAAAAACCATCAGGCCCCGAAGCCTTATTACCCTCAAAAGAGAAAACAACACTTCTAATTTCCTCTTCCAAAGGAATACACACCATCTTCCTATTAATATCTTCAGATATGACATGAGGGATGTCCCTAAGAAGATCCTCCTAACACCCCAGGTCCAACTCCCCTTCCACCGAAAGCAGGTTAGAAAAGTAAGAAGATGTCACTTGTTGAAAATCAACATCCTTCTCCAACACTTGATTGTTGTAATTAATAGAATTAATATGATTTGAATCCCCGTGTTTCAGAGTAGAGAGGTGAAAAAACCTTGTGTTTCTATCCCCACTTTTCAGCCATATAATACAAGATCTCTACTTCCAAAATTCCTCCTCCTTAGTAACAATATTATGTAGTCTTGAAAGAAGAATATTCTCCTTCAAAGCCAGTGCTTGATCATACCCGGTAACTTGGAAGGATTGTCACACAGCCAGAAGCTCCCGTTTAACCTTCTCTTTTTCCAAATAAATGTGACAGATTGTAGACCTATTCCACTGTATACACCTAAAAATGGTCAAGATAATCTAATTAATTAAATATGACTTATTTGATTAATTAACCTTAAATTCATCTACTATTAAATAAATAGAAATATTTATTTATAGTTCATTTTTCTAATTCTTCAATTTTAATTAAATAAACAACTTCAATAGTTTGTGTTATTTAAGCATCTAATTATGTTTCTTCTTAATTAAATAAACAAGTTTAAATACTTTGTTGTTTAATTATTATTATCTCTTCTATATTTATTTAATAAACAAATTCTATAGTTTGTTTTATTAAATTAATTATTCTCCTTTGATAATTTGAATAAATCAATTTATTCAAATAAAGGAAAATTTTCCTATATTCACTCACCTACCAAATTAGATATAAAAAATCTAATTTAATTCAACTAGCATTCATGGGAAAGATGTGGAGATAAACTTGTAGGTAATCCTCTTCAATCTCTTTCCTCTGATTCTTCCTATCATTTGGCCTGATGTTTTCATGGGGAGGAACCATTCCCATATTCTTCTCAGGCTTCTTCATCTCTCACCATTCAATCCTCCAAATTAAATCCAGACCTTTGTTGTGTTGCCCCGTCACAAATTGCTTCCGTGAATCTATATATACAGCCTTCTAAAATAGGAAAAGGATCTAGATCCCATCTTTGTGCAAATTTACTCTACAGGAATAGCAATCAAGCAATCAAGCAATCAAGCATCTTAGCAATAGCAATATCATTTAGCAATAGTAATCATAGCATCAGTAGAATCAATATCATAGTTGCATTGTAGATCATTGTAGCTTCCTTTTATCATATTCATGTTAGTATAGATTACAGTAGCTTCATCATATCATTTAGATATCACCATACAGGATTAGATTATTGCATTTAGCAGCATCTCATTCTCTAGATTGGAATTTTAACAGTCGCAATGCTTACAAAATCTGTGAGCCCCGTGACTTAATAAATATTTGGAGATAGAGAACAATATGACGCTTTCAGTAGATTCTTGCTTTAAATTAGTTTAAATATTGTTGAGTATTTGATATGTCTTATTAAAAAATGTTGTTTGTTATTTTA
This sequence comes from Sequoia sempervirens, assembly GCA_007258455.2. NCBI lineage: Eukaryota > Viridiplantae > Streptophyta > Pinopsida > Cupressales > Cupressaceae > Sequoia > Sequoia sempervirens. Next base: position 524,679,651 of record VDFB02271358.1, on the reverse strand, counting down.
CTCATTACTTATTCCACACTTACATCCACTTCCTAACATTATTCTTTACATTGACAAGATTTTTGGCCACTCTATACATAGCAGTCCCATCCACCTGAATGTTCCACCACTCATTAACCAAATTTTTGAGGTCAGGATGATAGGTCCACATTTTCTCAAATCTAAAGGGAAAATTCTTCTTCCTTCCCAAAAGATCCATTGAAAGAGATAGAGGAAGATGATCTGACCCCATCCTTGTCAAAGTTGAGAGCGAACAAGAATAAGAAACAAGCAAATCAGGGGTGATAAGGGCATGATCAAGCTTAACCTGAATAAGAGCATCACCCAGCCTTTGGTTAGACCAAGTGAAGAGACCCCTTTAAGATCCGAGTCAAGGAGAGCATTATCATTAATGAGGTTCATAAGACCATATCTACTATCATCCACAATCTGCAAATCTCCTAACTTATCAACATCATGCAGGGGCATATTAAAATCCCCCATAACTAACCAGTTGACAACAAGATGCAATGATTTGAAGGATCTTAGATTTTCCCAAAGCTTTCTCCTAGAACTCTTACTATTAGGGGCATAGATATTCGAAAGATTCCAAGAGAACTTATCCCACATATTAAAAAATGAGGTGGCTACATGGTTACAATAATGGAACACCTCAGTCCCCTGAACCAACTTAAGATTCCAAAAAGTAACAATCCCTCTCGAGGAACCATCCACCTCAGAACAATGCATACCACAATCCTTAAAAAGCTTATGCTTAATTTTAGATAATTTATCCATACCCATTTTAGTTTCTTGAATTAAAAAAATATGATGCCGATGATCTCTTACCAAATTAGCAAGAAGATCATGCTTATTAGGGTGATTTAACCCTCTCATATTCCAGGAGATTATCTTTATAAGAGCTTATGGGAGGTACTCTTGGAGCACATCTCCAGCAAGGTTCCCTGCATTCCATTAGCAATGTCCATTCAACTCTCCTTATCCCTGATTACATTTGAAGGAGGATGACCTATACCTCTCAACTCCGACCCGCAATCAATCCTTTGCTTGTTTCTAGTAACAACTCTTGGAGAAGGAGAATACTTATTTCTATTTATAACTTTCATGAGAATGAAAGGAGGGTTGTCAAGATCATCAATATCCCCAATCCTTTGCTTCAAATTACACCTCCAACCCCTCAACCTTCGAACAATCCTCCTATAGCGGTTTTACAATCCCACATCCAAGAACCCCGAAGGGGGGAACCCATACCCTCATCTAAAGACCCTTTATCTTCCACCAAAGCCTCAAACCTAATCTCATCAAGAGACTTTGCCATATTAAGAGTAGGGGAGGGAATAGAATCCTCGCCACCCTGCTCCTTCTCTACATTAAGCCTTTCCATATCACCATGGCCCTCATGAAACCCGATATTCTCACCAACTACCATTTCCACTTCCATGGGTTTCTCAGACACCACAACCACCTCCCCACTAGGGGTCCAGACCCTCCTTTTTCCATAGGCTCTTAAGATGGCACTTCAGGGGCCTTCTCCTTTTCCTTCCACAATTTAGTGTACTGCTTCAACATTTTAAGGGGAAATTCCTTAGCCTAGTGGCCAAATTTCTTGAAATGGAAACAATAAAAAGGAATTGACTCAAATTCTACCGCTTGCTCCCATACTCCAAACTTGAAATTGATCTTCACCACAGAGGGCAGGTCAGTAGATTGTTCCACATTAACACAAAATCTGGCATTAACAAGACGCTTCCTGGACACTGTCATTTGATCAATCAACAATAGATAGGTACTCACTATCCCTTTGAACACTTCCTCATCCCAGAATTCAAGAGGGAGAATTGGAAGTCTCACCCAAACTAGTGCAGCTGAGAAGGAACATGAGTTAGGATTGAAGCCAAGTTCCCACCTTTTCAGCATCAAAGAAGAGTTCCCAATAAACCAGGGACCACCCGTCAAAGCCACCAGTAAATCATCTTCACAGTTGAATGTGAATTTGAAGAAACCTTTGACCATTGCAGCCACATCAACCTATCCCTTCGATCTCTAGTGATTCAGGGAAAACTTGAGAACCAGCTCAATATGAGGACGTGGTCCAACAAATTTCCCCAGCAAAGACATGTCCATATTCGAAACACTTTTTTCAACAATACAATCTGAGACCGAGACAGAGTATTCCCCAGTCTTAGCATTCACAACAAAAGCCACAAGAGGAGAGGAAATTTTTCCTTTTGGCTTCGCACCAAATAGATTCGACCATTTAAGAGAAGAATTCAAGAGAAAAGCATCCCTAGTCTTGTCAGCCCCAAGTCCCAAACCCTTAGAAGTTGCATCCAATTCATCAGAAGACAAATTAGGCCCATAATTTTCAGCACGGAGATTCCCCTTTTTAGAGAAGGACATCAGAGAAAGCAAAGGACAAGCAACCTTCAGAGCACCTTTCCCACCCAAATATTCATTAACTACAATAGGGGACCCACTCCTCTTACCTGCAACAAAGGACCCACCTGACATCACCTTCCCATCAACAAACTGTCTACCATTAACGCCTACACCACCACCAATATTTCTTGCCTTGTCGAAGTTTGAAAATGTACCACCACCATCACCACCACCCAAGGAGAGCTCCATCTTTTCCGATGTTAACTATGTTATTGATATTGTGCATTTGATTTCATTATGATTGTTAAGTTGAAAAAGTAAAAGATTATATTATATTGATTCACCCCCCTCTCAGTATAATCATGTGCTCATCACTACTATTATTATGTGTATTATTATGTTTGTTGTAAAGTGCCATGTTTTCTAGGAGTCCCTAGAAATTCATACAAGGGAGAAGATGGCTTGGGAAATTTTATTGTGAGGATGGGGGATAAAAATGACACCAATATGAGGCAATCATAATCCATTCCCCTAAGTTTGTGTGATTTATTTCACACCCTTCTCTTGAATTCTAACTCTTTTAAATGAATAATAGAAAGGTAACATGAAATATATGGAGAGGTCCTTTGGGGAGGGCCCTAAGACCATCTTTCCTTTTGGCTCTATGGTTACTATATGGAACTTAGGTATTGGGTCCTTGGATATTTTTAATTCACCATATTATGACATTGATGTCCCCATGATTTCATTTAATGATCATTGTGATTTGGAGAATCTGTTATGTGTATATGGACACATGAATTATTGTGGCATGTTGTGATGTGAATGATTCTAATTTAATTGTTAAAAGAGTATGTCATCAAATGAGTTAAACGTTTGTGAATTCTAACTAATCTTGGGTAGTTGATCCTTTAAGGATCTTATAGAAGTGATTGTGTTTTGGTAAGCTAACCTTTACCCTTATTTTGACTACACTTATTTTATGTAACCTTGTTTCATTGGGTCTATATATTTGATCTAGTTTGTTTTATTACATTGTCTTTGTGCATGTTTATATAGAGATGTAACCAAGTAGCTACTCATATTATTTTTATAACTACCTTGCAGGTAGAGGTGGGAACCAAATGGACCTAGATATGACCTAATCCCATCAACATGGCATGATAATTTTAGGGATTATGTGACTTAGTTTGTGTTGTGCTTACATTTAACCCTTATTGATTTCTAAGATGAATTATAATTTAAGGGAATGGGAATATAAGGTCCAACCATTTCACAATCCTAGTTTTAGTCTCTATGCTTTATGACCATAATATTGTTAGCTAGTTTTGGAATAATTACATGTAGTCTTTTAATTTTTTGTTGATTTCTTTCACTTTGATCATAGTGTAATACTAAAATCTAAAATATAGCTATTTATCTTAGCAAATAGTCATAATTAATTTCTTTTATGAATGTTGTATTAATGTGAAAAAATAGATTTAACCCTAAACAACCAAATTCAATTTCCATTCATTGCATGAGGTAGAAATTTATGTTTTTATTGTCACCATTTAATTATATGGGATATGTATATGTGGTTAACTTATTTAAGAAGGATATTTCCTTTCATTATTTTCATGACCTAATTAGTTTTTGAGAGGTTTTGGATGTTTATCCTAGTAATTTTTTATTTCCATGTGGTTCTTTGATTTACTCTTGCATTTTTGGATCAATTTAATGTTAGATTTTTGTAGTGGATATCAAATGTATTGAACTTAGTTAACCCCAAGTAGTGAAAATCATAACCTTGATGTGGAAGGAGTCTTGATAAGTGAGTTTTTTATTTAGGGTGCATAAAATATTGATAGTCATAGTTTAATCACATACAAGTATTTAAGTAAAATTATATAGTAAGAGAAATGGCATTGCTAACCTTAGTATTTATATTATTTGAATGAGTGTTTAAATTTTAAATAGAGTGGTATTATTTTAATGGATGATTAATGTTTTGGAGACATATGTTTGAATAATACATGAAATTTTAGGAAGGATTCAATTTTAAAAATAAAAATTATGTTTTAAACGAGAACTACATTTACAAAAATTAGTTGTGGATTATTATTAGGTTATATATGAGTGTATATAGTGGATTGATCTTATTGTGACATTATTTTTTATTAAATATTATCATGAGTTAGAATAATTATTTATGTTATAAACCTTGATTATTGTAGATGAATACTAAAATTTTAATCATATTGCTTCACTACTTATTATTAATGTATTGATTGTGCATTGATTCTACATGCATATTCATAGGTTGGCCAAATAAAGAATGAGAGATCAACCAAGAACCCTAGTTACTTTTCCACTTCAAATTGTAAGGTAATGGTAACTTGACTATGTTCCCAACTAATCTTGATACTCTTAGTACATGAGAGGACTAGACCCCCTTATGTCAAGCCTCATTAACCCAAATATTTTACATATTTTAAGTTATTTAAATTAATTTTATTTCATCTGGGATGATATTTTAAATTTGTATAAGGCCCCTTTTAGTGAAAAATTGGATTTACAATTTATTGAATTTATAAGGGGTTAAATGTATTTTTTTGTTAAAATAGCCCACTTTTATAATTATCTATAAGATAGGTTCTTTTTTTTATTTATGTTTTGAGTGTTGGGTGAGTATAGTACTCATGCAACACAATTGGGAGGACATTCCATTAAGAAGCATGTAATAATTTGAGTGTATTTTTCCAAGTCAAACCTCTTCTCTTCCCAAATACTTTTGTGTAAGTGGAGTGTTGAGTACACCCATTTCACCATACCTTGCCCAATAGGGTGCACATGGGAAGGCATGAATTAGATTCATGTTTTGTAAGTGGTTATTTTATGTGTAAGAGGGATACCATGTTTTCTCATCATATTGAATGAGTATGGTTGACATGGCACCCTCATATAAGTCATCCTCTATAGCCTTTACAAGAATAATTGGCTTATTTTTACTTTTTCTCTAAGATAATTTTAGTGGGGGGAGGGAAGATTTCTTTTTAAATATTTCTAATTGTGAGTAGTTTTAGATATTTTTGAAGGTCATGTATCTAAAAAATAATTTAGAAATATTGAAAAAGAAATATCAAGAAAGGAAGGAGATCCTTTCATGTCATTGGAGCTATCTAGAGAGATATGCCTCTTTTTATGTTACTTTCAATTATATTTTTTATCCTCGTGTTTCCTAAAGGAAAAATAAATTTCTTAGTTTCTAATTATTTGAGCTTATAGATCATTGGCGTCTTGGGAATATCATATTTTAAAAGTGGTTTCTTATGAGTCATTTAACTTGAGAAATCTTTCATTATTAGTAGAATTGTTGAACCCACTCCTCTCTTTCCTTCATTTTTTATTCACTAGTTTATGTCTTTCAATATTTTGGAATATTATGTTGGATTTAAATCATGATTTTATTGTGTGTCTACCATATTCTAATGTGGTCTCTTTATTTACAGGATCACTAGAGCCTTGTATGGATTTATTATGTCATATTGGTGGGGTAGAAATCCCCCTCCCTATAAGGCCTAACCTTACTTGTGATTCTTGTAGCACCTCTCCCTATTTGTTGAATCCATTAATCCTAGCTAGTTCAATTTTTTAGTGAGCTTGGTGATCCTTTTTATAATACACATTTAGTAATATTGACCCCCTATATGAACTATTTACTAGAAATATCATCTTATAATAGTACACCATTATAAAAAATTGAATGTTGTTACTTGATTCACTTGAGATGTGAGACCAACAATTATTGTAAGACTAGTAAAACTCTTTACACTTAAATGGTCATGTTTGTTGGGACTCATTCCCACAATGTTAACTTTTTTCTTGATTCTATTTCCCTTTGTGTGTCTTGACCCTACTTGGCCCTCTATTTACAACTGATCTAAGACATCTTAAGTGAATCTCCCTTGGTCAAAATTTCCTATCCATCATTCTCCCCATGTGCCTGTAGTGTGTTGCAGTTATTGAAATATCAAATAAGAAAAATGTGTGTGGTTTATAGGTAAATTTTTTTAAGTTTGTACAAAAAATAAAAGTTGTCAAAGCTTCCCTACCAAGCATGAATTTCCTCCACCTCCACTTTCATTTTTTCCTTATCAAGATAGTGGACTTCCCCATCCTAGCATGTAATTCATTGTTCCCCTACCTTCACTCCACTTTTTCTTTATCTTTTGACCTATGAAACTTCCCTCTCCCTGGGTGCCTATCATGAGGTAATCCCAAAACCTAACCCCCAAATTTTTCCACTACATTCTCCTCATTATAGTTAGATCCCAAGACTTCCTCCTTCCCACATGCCTATATGGAATGACTTCATCACCACCCTCGAAGTCCAACACACCTACTATTTTTACTATCATGCTCAACTAATACCCTACACATTCAAAGGATGATTTTGTTGAACACATTAGATACTGAGTGGGGGGTGAATCAGTATCAGAAAAACCTAAAATAATCCATAACTTAAACTCTTCAGCACAGATAAAACTTCAAACCAAAACATTTAAATAAATCAACAATAATGAAAGATATAGTAGTTTAACCCCTTAACAAGTTTAGCAACCCTCAAAAATGAAAGATACAAAAATTATATCCTTAACCAAATTAGAAGCAATGAAAATGAAACAAGAAACACACATCCACATGATGACACCAAATTTATATGGAAAACCCAATGAGGGAAAAACCACAGTGAGAGTTAAATCACAATATGGAAGCTCACTACCTACAAAAAGGATCACTACCAAAAGACTTGCAAACTAAGTTGCACAACCTTAGAGAAAGATACAAGAGACTTGTAGAATTGAAGCACACACAACTTCAAGGGAAAGATACAAGGACCTGATGAGATTCACTATCTCATAGCAAGGTACAAGAAGTTTATGAAAATTACAACTTTTTTCAGCACAACACGCTATTGACTGAGGTGATAAAGCACATTTTATCTTTATTCCACACACTTTTGCACTTCCTCTATGATATATTCAATACATTCCACACTCACACGCTTTTACTCTTGCTCACTTCTTGCATCTAAAATTTTATTGCATTTATATTCACTGCAACACCTCAAAACATTAATTACTTTGACTAGAAGAAAGATGAACAATGATTTCAACAAGTCAACCACAAAATCATAGTGTGGTCCTATCCAAGGAAAAGAGAGGGAAAAAAAATCTTATTGCATATTCCAATGTGATCCCAAGCATTTCACATGCTAGCACACACCAACCCAAATCGGCAACAAGGAAATGTGTAGATAAAACGTGAAGCACATAACTAGTCAACCTAAAAATATAACTTCAATTGAATTTACTCAATGCAATTCTAACCAAAATAGGTCAAGATGCAAATCCATGTTAACATAACTTCATATTCTAGTGAAAACCCTCAAACAAAAAGAATAAGCAAGATGGAAATCCTTGTCAGATAGATATCCATAAATTACCTAAAATACCAACTCAAACAAAATGCAACACCAAAAGAGATCAACCATTACTATTTGGATCACAAAGGGATGTTCCTTGAACATCCAAAAACACTTCCAAATACTTCTTTCATATTTTCGTGCCACCAACAGCTACTGCAACCTAAACAAGAACAAAATACTTCATCTTGGAAGCACATAATACACAACTATGAGATGGAACCTTAACAAATCAACTTGTGAACCACTTCAACACATCAGATCGAAGCTGATACACTACACAGGTACTAAGAGCACACTCACCAAGCTGCAAGAGAAGATACCTTAGTGCGAAGAAATATGAAACATTTTCTAGACTAGTCCAAACAACCAACAATACTGCCAACCTTCTATAATTCACAAAACCCTCCTCGGAAACACAAATGACCTAAAAATATAGGAGTGCAACATCCAAAGAACACAAAATTTGATTCCCAAACTATAGGACCATATCTATAGTAGCAGAGTAATGTAGAGCATTCTCCAAAACAGTCTTCTCAGCAACTTGCAAATGTCGAAACTTTCTTTCAACAACATATGCTTCATCAGGAACATCAGGAGAGAGCATACAACATACTATAGATCATCAACAACATCTCTCTATCATAAAAAATACTTCTAATCCTCATCATAATAATTCTAATCCTCATGTTCATATATCATCATGAAAATAACTCTGTTGATAACAACCATACACAGTACTTCTTTACATGACAAAACAAGGCATGAAATCCAACCATGAACTTTAGCCACACCATCATACAACAATGACAACCAATTCCAACCAATAATGCAACTATCTTCCCAAGCATATGCAACAATATCCTTAGGTGTTGACATTAATGAATGTATATGCATAAAATTGGTCATGTCTAATTAATCCTGGCATTTAATTAAATATTTATTATTTAATTAATTTCTCTATTGTCCTCTACATATGATTAAATTTAATTAATTTAATTATATTGTTCATTCAATTTATTCTTCTGTCATGATTAAATAAATCAATTTTATTTAATTATTTCACATTCATATGTCTACTTGATTAATTAAATAAATACACTTTATTTATTTTAATTAATTATCACTTTTTGAATTTAATTAAGTCTTTTGATTTAATTAAATTTAAATATTTCTTTTCAAATCTTTCTTCTAATTAATTAAATATTTTATTTAATTAATTTCATTTACATGTCATTTCTTAAAAAGTTTAATTAAATATCTTTATTTAATTAAATATCTTCCATATCTTTTCAAATCATAATTAAATATTTTATTTAATTATGAAATCCTCCATTATTCTTCAAATCTTGGGTAAATATTCTATTTTACGAAAAATCTCCATGTCATTAATAAATGAATAATTGAATTTAATAATTCATTATTTATCTTCTTCAAAATCTTTCCAAAATCTCACAAAAAGATGATTTTTACAATTCATCTTTATCATCTCATCTTATCTCTTTTTCAAAAAAGGAAACAAAGCTTGTTTTCTGTTTTCTTCTATTTTTCTTTCCAGTCTTATCCATCTTCAACCGTTCAATCTACCAGGAATTTTCACAGCCGTTGATCACCTTAGCCAATCAGAATTCTTCGAAAACTCTATAAATATCTCTGCGAATCCAAGCATTGGTTACACCTACAACTTACAGCACATACAGATTATAGATTAATTGCATTCTAGCATTCTAGCATCTTTAGCTTTCATAGTATTATAATCTTGCATTTTTATAATCATAGCACATTAATCTTAGCATATCATTGCATGCATTCATATTCAATCTCGTTCTCTAGGAAAACCATTTGTTGAACCTAGCATGCAAATCTGAAAGCAAGCTAGAATCAACAAAAACACTAGAGATAGAGGACGATAGGACGACATCAACTATAGAATACTGAGTTTGCATATCTGTTATTTTAATATTCTGTTTTGATTTAATGTTCTATCGATGTGTTTTGATTTGTTTAATATACATTTGAAAAACCATAAAATTGATCACACATTTCTGGCGCCCACCGCAGGGCCTTGCCCCATTTTTTGACATTCACTTGCAAGTTTTATGAGAGGATTTCACATTCTAGGATTCGGATTTTCAAAAAATTCTGTGTTTTAGCACATACGAGGTTTCTTTTAGCGCATACAAGATTTTTAACAACGCTTTTGCAGGTTTTTCGGCGCATCCAGAAACTATTTCGATGCATATAGAGAACAGAATGTCACATCTAGAGAAAAAAACGTCTCATCTGGGGAATAGAACAATGCTTATAGGGAACAGAATGGCGCATACACCCGGTCTATTTTATTAAAATTTTGTAAAAAAAAAAATTGTTGCATTTTCTTTCAACGCATCTAGGATTTTCTGCAGCACTTATAGGATATGTTTTAGCGCATTTACTTATTTTTGTGGTGCATATAGGTTGTAACTAAATGAAGTTCTGAGTCTGACGCCTTCCGCAGACCAGACCTTTTCTGGCTTAAAAGGAACCAATCTAGGATAGTCACATATGGTTTTTAAAAAAGAAACAACCCTAGGGTAGACATGGATTTAAAATGAAGCAATCTAGGATAGTCATCACACAATGATTTTTGCAAGTAAAATTGAACTTGATTTCGTGAAGCAACATCTTCACGTAGTTTAGATCATTGTAATTTGGGCTCTAAAAAGAACATTGTCTACTGTGTTTGTGGCAATAGGTCTATGCTCTCCCCTTAACTGGGTGATCAGAATACCAAACTTTCCTTTTACATTTCTAAAATTTCTAAATGTTTTATTACATCCTTGAGAGGGCCTGCTCTTGTGGGAAAAAGTACTCACCCAAGAGGAATGACTCAAGTGGGTTCAAGCCAAAGCCAGGCTATTCCACCCCACTATAAAATTTAAAGCAAATCTAGGGAAACCCGCTTTTGCTGGTAGTGTACAAGATAACCATCCCTAAAGCCTTTGTTCTAAAGGTTGGGAGGTCTCCTGAGGGAGTTTATTATTGTTGCACTGAATGGAAACCCTTACTAAGAACCTAGTGTAGTAGCCAACCGAAGTCAGTTTCTGAACATCCTAATAATCACAGTGCAAGGGGAGGGAAGAATCTGCCCCCAAGACACTCACCATATAACTGCCAAGGACCATTTGCTTAGGGGATCTAGTATCCACTTCAGTCACTCTGAGTACGCGCCTAGAAAAGAAAAAAAAATGGGTGCCCCTTCGGGGGTGACACGGTTGTGTGAGTTGACGCAGTTCTAAGATGTGAGTTGTGGTTATTATGATGACCAACTTGAGTACTTAAGAGTGAGTCTGTCTGAATTGTCTGTTATGTGTGAAACCTATGAAAACACTTTTTGAAAAACATTTCTAAACATACACTTGATGTTTAGCATAGGGCTTAAAAACAACTATTTTCAGAGTGTTTGTTGTGTCTTCAATCACATTAATTTAGACAAAGGATCATCCAAAATGAACATGCAAAATTTCAGCGGAAAACTGTTCAAAACTTTTTTAAAAAAAATTGCTTTGGAAAACTGTTTTAGCGCATATAGGGTCTATTCTAGCACATTCACTGGCTAGTTCAACACTTTTGGAGCCTGTTTTAGCACATAAATTGAATATTCTGCAAACAGTTTGTCACTATCAAAACATTTTTCTATAGTGCATATAGGACATAGATTAGCGCATACAAGGTCTATTATAGCGCATTTAACTATTTCTCTCGTGCATATGCCTATTTCTGCAACACATATAGGGTACAGAGTAGCGCATCTGTCACTTTTCCAAAATTGTTGTTTTTGACAAATCTGAGTTTATAGCACCCTCGGTCCAATAGCATCTTGACATCTATCCCATGCTTAGAGAGTGGAAATCAACCAAATTTGTCAAGAAATCGATTGTCAATAGGATCAAGAAACCTAAGAAACATTTAGGTTACAAGAAAACCTTGCAAAGTAGAAAGTTTTTGTATAAGATTCGAAATGTCTTGCTCCATTATCGTAAGTTTCTCCATAGATACCAAGATTTTGCTAGGGGGTTTACTGACGAGTATGTTGTAGAACCTTTATATTCATGAGCATATTTCCAGAGAAGAGCTCTATCTCAACAACACAATCACAATCAACCTCTTGAGTTCGATTATCTACTACAACCTTCTATTGAATATTCAACACATCCCATTCAAATCTTTCAGTGATCTTAATTAGGCTATTTTGATATACTTATCATTCTTCAAAAACTAGGATCAAATCTTAAAAGTGCACCTTTCAAACAAATTTCTGATTATTGATTCAATTTCCCCAATAGGATTCTGATATCCTTTATCATTGGAAGCCACAATCAAGAATTAGGAACATCTTTTGATCATATCATAATATTTTCATCTTATCAGATCAAAACATCATCATTTGTGCACTTATCTAATTGTGATCTAAGTCTTGAAGAACGTTTCAAAATCGCATGCCTATTTTTACAAGATCTCAATACAATAAGCTGAAAGAGGATATTCAACAAGAGGATCGTACCCAAAGAACTCAGGAATAAGGTGAGAATAGTAATCCCTTTATAGTATAAGTCAAAATCCCCTCTTTAACAACAACATGGCTAAAAAAGAAGAAAATCCATTCCACAAAAACAGGGATATGAGCAAAACTCCTGTAGATAGTGATGATGAACGGGATGAAGAACATCTTAGAGAGGCTAAGCTAGATCCCAAATTTCATAGTCTTAGAAAATATTTTGGAGTGCAATAAAGAAAAATATTTCTTGTATCTATCTGACAAAGGAGCTAAATTGCCTCATGATTTTGATACTGAGAACATAAAGAGTAATCTTGATGAAATACCCTTGTCTAATCTTAATGCCTCGACTCAACAAGTTAAAGCACTACAAGGAAAAATTAAAGATCTACAAGGGGGAGCCACAACAAAGAGATACGCTCTTGATGACATTTGTCCTTATCCTTTTGACCGACGTCTCAACATGATCCCATTTCCCAAACATTGTGAAATCCCAAAGTTTGATCGTTACAATGGGAAATCGGATCCAATTGATCATATTAGAGACTTTTGAAATATGACTTTAGAGTTTGCTCATGAGGACACATACTTGATGTGTTTGTTTCCTAGAATTCTATGAGGCCAATCTATGGAATGGCTATCAAAAATCACACCGCCTGTCAAGACAATTGAGGAATTGATTAATGAGTTCATATCACAATATTCCTACAACATACAACATCAAATAACCATGATTGATCTCTACAAGGCTAAACAGAAACCTAGTGAACCATTCATTACATTTCTTCAGAGATGGAGAATATTGTTTGCTAGATATCCATGCCATGTTCCTAAAAAGGAAAAGATCACCACTTTCATAAACAACTTAGATCAAGAGATGAGCTATCAGCTTAATCTTCATTATCCTCCCTCTTTTCAAAAATTGATTGAAAATGCCATCACCATTGAAAGCGCCTTGGTCCAGAGAGGGATAATAAAACTTGATAAGGACAATCCTAGCTCATCAAATCACCACCATGACAAATCTAAGTTTTGGACTCACAACAAAAATGTGGTGAATGATGGTGTTGTAGATGCAAATCATGTCTCGACTAAGCCATTTGTTCTTAGTGCTCCTTGCAACAATAACTATAACAATGTCAACTTGGTTACAAATCAGGGAAACAATCCTCCTCCTCCAAGGAATAACGTGAATCAAAATTCTACTCCCAATCAAGGGAATTCCACCAATCAAGGTTACCATGGAAATGATAACAACAACAATGCTTTAAGCAGTACCTCAAACACAAATTCACAATGATCTTCATTCTTCTCTAACAGAAGAACTTTTACTCCACTAGGTCAATCCTTAGAATCTGCATTCAAAGAATTGATGGCTAAAAACGCTCTTACTTTGCCACCTCAATGCAGTTTTGAACCCAGTGTGAAGCCTCCATCATGGAATTATGCATACTATTATGATTATCATCAGTGCAAAGGCCATCACACAAATAATTGTCAAGCCTTGAAAAATAAAGTCCAAGACTTAATCGAAAATGGAACCATCACAATAGAAGGACACCAACAATCAAACGAAGACCACCAAGCATTTTGCAACCCTTTACCCAACTATCAAAAGGGTGAGTCTTCGGGAAAAAGTGTGAATCATATCAATGATCATATAATCAATCATATCTACACTGATGACGAGTGGATCAATGTTATAAAAGTTAAGGAAAATATGGAATATAGAGAATTCAATGCAACAACAAGAGCGCAAGCTAAAGTTTTCTTAAAGGGCACTTCTTCAAAAACCACTGTGCCCCTACCTCAACATCAATATGACTTAGTCAATCAACTTGAAAAAACTCCTGCTTAGATTTCTATCTTAGAACTCTTAAAGATTTCCCCAGTACACAAGGAAATTCTGGAAAAGGCCCTCGTTGAAACAACTATATCCACCGATCTGGATGTGGACCGATTTCAAGCCATGGTGGGACACTTTTCCTCACCCACATTCCTTTCATTCTCCAAAAAAGATGATGTCTCCATGACACATCCCCATAATTCATCGTTATACCTAGAAGTCATGATCCACAAGTTTCATGTCAGACGCATCCTAATAGATGGAGGTGCTGGTTTGAATATATGTACTATGAAGTTGGTTCGAGCTTTAGGATTTTATGAGGACTCCATTGATCCTAGAAGAAAGATTACTATTAAAGCCTACAATGATGAGGAAAGAGCATCCAAGGGTTTAATCATGCTACCAGTCAGAGTGGGACTTGTTATCAAAAATACTTTTTGTCAAGTGTTAGATCGTGATCTGGCATACAACATCATGTTGGGTCATCCTTGGATCCAAGAAATGCAAGTTGTCCCATCCACATATCATCAATGTCTTAAGTTTCCTTATGACAGACAGGAGATCACAATACCAGCTGATAATTTGAATAGTCAAACATGTGCCAACATCAAAGTTAGTCAAGATACTTTGGTTCCCAACAATCGAGAAGCTCCTGCTAATACTTTTGTCAAAGTTGATACGCAAATCAGTCAGTTAACCAAAAGTTTTGACAAGCAACTACAGTTCAAGGACAATGGATTAGGAGAGTACTCTCTCTATCTTGCTAATCTACCTATATTTCCTCGATCACATGGAAAACCCTCTATTACACAACAACAAATATCCGTAGCATCCACATCAACGCAACCACCAACAGAGCCAAATAAAAAGTTTAATGGATGATTTATCAAAGAATAATTCCCTATGGAAGATTCTGAGGATAGAGAAGTTTTAATTTGGCTCTATAAAGATTAAGATGAAACAGTTCTTAATATCAAACTACCAACTGATCAATATGGTAAAGGATATTCAATCATGCAAAAGATGGGATACAATGGTAATGGTCCTATCGGAAAGAGAAAAGGAGTAGTTGAGCCTATTCACCTTCTAGGACTTGCTGCAAAAGATAAAATAGGACTAGGCTATGATACAAACTCAAAAGAAGTAATATCTAAGCAATTGCATGATACTGTTCTCACATTACAAGAGGGGTTGGATACAAAGGCATCCTATTTAACAACAATTCAGAATTTGTGGATAATAATTCTGACACAGATTCAGGTGAATATGAATGGGACACTATCCACAATGATGAGTTCTGGAGGGACAAAAAGGTTTATGTGGTACACAAGTACACCCCAACTCTAATTGAAGGTGAAGGGTCAGGGTCCCAACCGCAAGAATCTGAACTACAAGGTGACTATGATTCTAGTGATACCGAGTCAGATTTAATCGAACAAGATTATCATGATAACAGTAACATCATTGATTTGCCTCATACCTCAGATCCTACAGACAACTCCATTATGACCTTAACCATAGCCGATCTCATGCAACCCAATGACCCGCTATCACTGATCCATCCCGATCTCATTGACTGGGATTCATCCAAACCTATCAATCTACCTATGTTCCCAAGCAATAAATCTATTGTGAACTTCCTTTCCACATATGACACAAATGATTGTTCCACTAGAGATTTTCGGCATAGTCTTTAATCAAGAGAGTGTCAAATCTCCTAGCTACAAAAATAAAAGTCAAAAACAAAGATCTAATGGTGAAAACCAAAATCTGGCAGTATTAGATCAAACAAAAGATAAAATAAAGAGTGTATCGGATGGTGAAAACCTTTTTAAGGCACCTGATGATGGGATATTTGACACTCTCCCAGAGCATTATCATGAGCGATCACCTATCTTGATTGAGCATACAAAAGAAGTTAATCTTGAAATTATAGAAAAACCAAGGATCCTACAATTAGTTGCCTCAATGACAGATAAAGAAGTACCTGAGTTCATGGAATTTCTCAGAAAAAATCAAGTCAACTTTGCCTGGTCTTATGTAGACATGCCAGGTCTTGATCCTGATCTTATAATGCATCACTTTTCCATCAAACCAGGAGTTAAACCTATAAAACAAAAACTCATAAAGATGCATCCTCATGTTGCACTACTAGTTAAAGAAGAACTCTGAAAACTCCTTGATGTGGATTTATAAGATCGATCGACTATGCAGAATGGATCTCCAACATCATTCCTGTGTCCAAGCCCGACAAAAGTGTCAGAGTGTGCACAAATTTTAGAGATCTTAATAAGGCATGTCCTAAGGATGACTTCCCACTTCCAAGCATCGATACTATAGTTGATTTGACAGCTGGCCATGCCATGTATTCACTAATGGATGGTTTTTCTAGTTACAACCAAATCAAGATTGCACCTGAAGACCAGGATAAAATAGCGTTTACATGTCCATGGGGAACTTACTGTTGGAATGTCATGCCTTTTGGTCTAAAGAATTTTGGGGCTACTTATCAAAGAGTTATGACTACAATTTTTCATGACATGATGCACACATTCATGGAAGATTATGCAGATGACATATTGGCAAAGTCATACACAAGAGAAGGACATCTCAAAGTGTTATCCAAAATCTTTGCAAGGTTGGAAAAGTTCAAAGTTTGCCTCAACCCCAAGAAATGTGTTTTTGGGGTCACATCTGGGAAGCTCTTAGGATACATAGTGTCAGCAAAAGGAATTGAAGTAGATCCTTCCAAGTTGCAAGCAATCATGGAAAGGCCTCCACCAAGGAATATCAGTCAGTTGAGGTCATTACAAGGATGACTTCAATCTATACGAAGGTTCATTGCAAAACTGGCCGATAAAAGCCTACCTTTCACACATTTATTGCATAAGAATGTTCCTTACAAATGGGACAATAAGTGTGAATTGGTCTTTCAACAGATCAAGAAATACCTGATGAACCCACCAGTTCTAGTACCACCAAATCCAGACAAACCTCTAATCTTATATATTGCCACAACAGATACATCTTTGGGAGCATTATTAGCACAAGAGGAGTCTACAGGAAAGAAACGTGCCATTTATTACATCAGTCGAACGCTAATAGGTCATGAACTCAACTACACTTTCATCGAGAAGGCTTGTCTCATAGTAGTCTTTGCATCACAGAAGTTTTGACACTACATGTTAACTCATACAATCAATCTTGTTGCAAAGATTGATCCACTCATGTATTTGTTAAGCAAAGCTACATTGACAAAAAGGTTAGCAAAATGGGTCATGATCCTAAGTGAGTTTGACATTCATTATGTTGATCGTAAAGCAATCAAAGGAAAAGTTATCATTGATCAACTAGCTGAAGCACCGCTACAAGCAGAGCATCCCATGCACATTGAATTCTAGATGTCAATGTCTTCACGGCAGAATCAAAGCAACCTTGGTCTTTATACTTTGATGATTCTTTCACTCAACATGGATCGGGGGCAGGCATACTCTTTGTCACCCCTCAAGGAAATACCATTCCTCGATCATATCGGCTAATGTTTCCATGCACTAATAACATAGCCAAATATGAAGCTTTAATCATTGGACTCAAGATAGCATTGGAATGGAGGATCACAAAACTACAGGTTTATGGTGACTCACAATTAGTCATTAATCAGATCAATGATAATTATCAAACCAAAGATGACAAACTATTGCCATATAAGAAAATGGTTGATTATTTCAAGAAGTACTTCGCAAATATCAAGTTCATACAGATTCCAAGACTTGATAACAAAGCAACTGATGCCATGGCCACAATTGCATCATTGCTACAACTCCCCAAAAATTAGGCTCGCTATGAATTTCTGGAGGAACAATCATTTGTACTTGCCTATGACACACCTGAAAGCCAAATCATTTACCAGTTAGTAGGAGCTGATTCACCTTGGTATAGCAGGATTTATGCCTACCTAAAAGATGACATCTTACCACCCGACCCATCTCGTAACCAAAAGCACAATTTCATTTTCCAATCCTCTCGCTATACTCTTATCACTGACACCCTTTATCGCCGCGGTCTTGATGGTACTTTACTTCGATGTATTGAACGTGACGAATCTGACAAGGCTTTACAGAAAGTTCATGGTGAAATTTGTGGTACTCATTCGAGCAGACTGACCTTATCCAAGAAATTGATTAGAATGGGTTACTACTGGCCGACTATGGAGGGAATCCTTCACTTTCATGAAAAAAGTGCTCTAAATGTCAGATTCATGGGAATCTCATTCATGATCCTGCACAAGAAACTTCAACCGTTCACACCAACTTGGCCATTCTCTTAATGGGGGTTAGATCTAGTTGGAAAAATCCATCCTTCATCATCGAACGGACACAAATTCATCATCACAGCAATAGAGTATTTTACCAAATGGATTGAGGCAGTACCTCTTACTAAGGTTACCGACAAACAAATCTTGTCGTTCATACTCAACTATCTTATTTGTCGGTATGGCATTCCCAACTCCATCATCACAGATAATGGACGACCATTCAAGAATCAGGATGTGGATGAACTTTGTAAGCGATTCCATATCTAGCATAGATATTCAACACCTTATTATCCACAAGGGAATGGCCAAGCAAAGGCCTCGAACAAAACAATACTGAGAATCTTGAAAAAGACTATGAATGATGCAGGGAAAGATTGGCACGTTCAGCTTAATCCCGCATTATGGGCCTACAGATTTAGCATCTGAATGCCAACAGGAAAAACACCGTTTTCCCTTGTCTATGGAGTAGAACCATTTTTCCACTAGAGGTTGAGATTCCATCACTAAGGGTATCCTTAAAGGGTCTCACAACAGACAATGAATACAGAGTTTGTCGACTGCAAGAACTGGAACTCCTTGATGAGAAGAGACAATGAGCAGTTGATCATTTCAAAGCATATCAATAGATGATGTCTCGCAACTATAATCACAAAGTCAGGCCATGTACCTTTCAAGTTGGTTATATTGTTCTGAAGGAGAACCCACGCAATCAGCAAGACAAAGAGAAGAAAGGTAAGTTTGAACCAAATTGGTTGGGTCCTTACGTGATCATCGTTGTATACAGTTCAGGAGCATACAAGCTATCAATGCCAGAAGGGGACTTGTTTGATGAACCTATCAACAACATGCACCTGAAAAAGTATTATGTCTGAAGTAGTCATCATCATCCAAATAAGTCTTGAGAAAATCATAAAAATACCAAAAAAAGTCCTGAAGAAACACCAAATAACATAAAAAGTCCAAAAGAAACACAAAACAGTAGAAATAGTCCTGAAGAAACACAAAATAGCAGAAAAAGCCCTGAAGAAATACAAAAATAGCAAAAAAAGTCCTGAAAAAATCTATAGAAATCAAAAAATGTCCTGAACAAAAAAAAATAAAAAATCGTCATAGGGTGAAAACTTAGTAACAGGCAATCTATTGACAAGGAAAATACAAAAAAATCAAAAAGAAATCAGAAAAATGCAATAAAAAAAAATAGTGAAAATCTGGAAAATAGACGCTATTTTTAGCTCTCCATCTATTAGTTCATGTTTTGCACTTAGCTTTTCAGCCTTCATTTCATGCATCTTTCCATCATCTTAGGGCCATACCAGCATCATACTACAATCATTTTCCTCGAGTGATAACATCTTACCATGGCTTTATCAATGTACATATCTATTTCAGCAGGTTGTGTCAATACTGGGGGCAATCAACTTTCAGGTTTTACCGAACCAGCTAGACAATGACATAAAATCCAATCATGCGAACAAACAATCAAATCACATGAACAGCTACCCAATCATTGATCCATATCACAATAGTTTTTCAGCTAAGTACCATATCATGACTCATATCTGGATGATCTAAAATATGAATAATGTTTGGAATAGCAGTATTATATTTTGAACAATGGTTGTTTGACTTTTCGATATCATCTCTCTGGAGCACACTCAATGATGTACTGAACTAGAGTGGCGAGGAAAGAGGATGATTTTCCTTTGTCTATTGTCTTGAGGTTAACTATCAATTTGGTGCAAATATGTTGCGAGACATGATTTCTACAGTGTATCATTGATGAAAGTTCCACATTTGCATCAGAAAGTGGTTAATCTTTGTCCGTTTATGCAAGAAATGCTTAGGTCATCTCGGTTCAATTATACCTCGATGCTTGTGTTCACTTGCTATATCAAAAATCATGAAAGTTGTACTCAGGTCATCATTGGTGCTAATTTCCCCTTTAATTCTTGTACATACTTCCAACATTTTAAAACGCTCTATGATGATTCAAGAAAGCTAACGAAAGGCTCAAAAAATGGTTGGTTTCATTTAGTTGCATTTCATTTAGATCATAATGCATATCTGCATACTAGATTTGCATCAGAGTTTTTGAAGGCTGAACAAAAACATCAATGGTTGTCATGTCTCTTTAGACTCGTTGTGGAGGACATTTGGACATTTTTTTCATTATCATTTCATTACCATTATCATTTGATATTGTTTATCATTTCATTTTTACAATTTCATTTTATCATATCATTTCATTTCATTTTATCATATCATTTCATTTCATTTTATCATAGCATTTCATTTCATTTTATCAATAGGATCAGGAGCACGTTAATCTTAGCATATCATTGCATGCATTCATATTCAATCTCGTTCTCTAGGAAGACCATTTGTTGAACCTAGCATGCAAATATGAGAGCAAGCTAGAATTGACAAAAACACTGGAGATAGATTTATGATTAGGGTTAACATAATCATGGGCTAAATCAAGGTTTATCTTGTCCATAAACCACTATTTATCAAAATGGGTATAGATTTTTGTGCAACTATAGCAATAAAGTAAAATTTTCCCAAACACATAAATTTAATCTAATTGGACTATATGGTTGCTAGATCTAATTATATGA
This sequence comes from Sequoia sempervirens, assembly GCA_007258455.2. NCBI lineage: Eukaryota > Viridiplantae > Streptophyta > Pinopsida > Cupressales > Cupressaceae > Sequoia > Sequoia sempervirens. The sequence goes on along the minus strand of VDFB02271358.1, from coordinate 524,658,489 downwards.
TGCAAAAAATTCATTTTTAATCACCCAGAGACCAATTTGAAAATATTTTAATTACAAATATGACTCATATTGCATTTAATATGTGTTAGGTTGTTCTCAACTGATGTCTTAACAACATCTCTAGGCGATGCTTTTAAAAAAGATTTGTTGGCTTGATCAGGCCCTAACACCATATCTAGAGGCACCATAAATGAAAAAGGATTTGCAGGTATGTTGTATGTTCTCCTATCCCTCCCATGCAATTTTTTTTATTTTCCAAGTAGTATTCACATGTGTTGGGATGTGATAGTTAGAATAATGATGTTTGTTACCAAAGAGTGATGGGTTCCTTCCCACCATCATAATTTTACCATCCCAAAGCTTATTTATAATAGTTATTTGTTCATACAAAGGGTTGGCTACTAAGCTAATCACTTGGATTTATTATGCTTCAAGTGTATTCTAGGGTGTCAAACTTTGAAAGTATGAAATATAAAAGAAAGAATGTGTCTTGCATAGTGTAGAAATGGTTTTGTAATGCATATTTATTTGTAATAGTATGTCTCTGTGATAATTTGTAGTGATTAAAGGAAGTGTATAGTCATAATTATGTATTTTATTTTACGAGGGTTAGATGAAGTGTAACAAATTATAATACCTTGAGTAATTACTTATAATACCTTATGAGTAATTTGTAATGATCTTTACTCGATTGCATATGGGTTATTGTAGTTCTAAGATGGATTAGTATGTCTATCATATTTGATGTAACCTCTAGTGTTTATTTTAACATAAATATGGTTATTCTTTTGATTAATTAAGTAGGGCTAGGTCCCTGATCCCTTACAAAATAGCAAAATAGTCTAGAGCAAACAATAGTCAGACCAGAACAGTAGAGAACAATGGAGACATCAAAAGGAAACAACAAAATGTCTCCTTATCCCAAGCAAGAAAGAAAAAACATCAACTAAACATCATGGGGATATTGTAAATAACCTTATCCAAGTACTAGTACAAAAATTCAAAACCATAATATGTTTAACCCATAAACTATCAAAATAACTAGTCATGAGTTCCTAGATAGCACATTATCAAAATAACAAAGATTAAAAGTTTATAGTTAAAGTTTAGGCTTAGAAATCCAATAATATTCTTAGAGTAATGTTAAGGAAACCAAAAAAATCAGTCCACCAAAGATGCATCCACAATTAAGAACCAAGTCCCAAAAAAAGAGGAGATTAGGATTCCACAATGAGACTCCAGGTCTTCTCAAGGTCTTCCACTATTTCTTCCATTATTTCCTTTATCTCCATCATCCCGGACTAATTAGCTTCATCCCTTCTTCCTTTTTTCTTTTGTTTCTTTCTAATCTTTCCTTGTCCCGATATGCTACCCATTACAACCCTTTTCATAATTCCATCCATGACTCTGCACATGTTCTTGATTGCCACCTCTATAGTATGTAACCTGATGGACTTGTCATCTTTCCCCAACATTCTTTCAATTTTCTCAACCCTCTTCATGAGCATATCATTTTTTTCTTCACTGTTTTGGTCCCTTTCTCTTTCATACTCTTTGAGTTAAGAGGGGTGTTGGTAAGAGTATCCATCAACATAAATATGGTTATGTTTATTTTATGTCCAACTATATTTATTTCCTCGTAATAGTTCAAAACTATGTTTCCTAATGGATTAGTCACTTGTCGACATTGGTGAAGTACCAATAAATCTTCCATTTAAACCATCTTCATCTTGTTAGCTATGGGAGTACATTAAGTTCAGATCAAGTTTTGCATGTTGTATATGGTTCATTATTATAAACTAGGGAAGAATTTTGAGAAAAATTGGATTGAATATCAATAGAGAACCTGGATATTCATGCTTGCACCTTTCCATTATGTAAGAGGTGATCAATAAAACATCTTAAGGGATTATAATGAAGTTGACACCTATAGGTGTGTGTGCAAGGTGTTATCAACTATATGGAGGCAATAATGTAGCTAGTTATGCTTGATCTAGTTATAGAAATTGGGGTCAAGTATATAGTTGGGTATATCTATTATTTATTATAGTAATTTCAAATTTTCTTTAATTTATAGAGCTATTTATGAGACTTTTAGGAATACCTCCTAGGCTTAAAATGAGCCCAAAGTGAAGAGCATATTTCCCACTCTCATGGTTAGCCTTTAACTGTCACGAGTATTTTAATGAGCCTTTATTTAACTACTTGAAGACAAAACATTGGTCTAAAAGGTGGAGAAAATATTGAAGATTTGGGAGAGGAGTTTTAGGACCTAACAATGTTAACTTTTTTTAAATTATGAAACTTACATGAAACATTTTAAGCTTCTATTTTTTGTTTCTAGAAATTATAGTGATCATATTCCATTATTATATCTTAAAATGTGATTAATTTACTTAGTTGATTTCTTATTAGTGGGTTATTAATGATTGAATTGATATTTGATAAAGTGACTAAACTCTAGTAATCGAAGTTAATTTGGATAAAGTATGCAGTGGATATGTAAATATAATTTTGTATCAATTATTACCTATATTGATGTGGTTATATTATTAGAGAATGGGATTGTCTCTGATAATGATTACAACCAATGGGATCTTTAAGGTGGGCATGGAGGTGTAAAATGAAAAATTGTTTACTTGCATCATTTCACATTAGGTTTTGGATTCACTTTAGCTTATACTTTAATAAATTTTTAAAATCTATACAAGAAATCTTTTTTCTCACTTGAAGAGCATAATATGCTTCATGTTACACTAGGAACATAGATGCAAAATTTTAATACAATTATTCTAAATGGTAGCATGATGTGTATATGTCTACATGGCACACTAGCATCCCAAAGATTCTTGAGATTCAAAAGTGTACTTTCCACATGGCTTGCTCATGATGCATGTAGTAGTTCTCAAATGAAAAACAACATCTCTCTCTCTCTCATATAATCTAACAAAACCTATAGTTTTTCCATTTTGAAGGGCCTTTTTCACTCTTTTCATTGAATAATATCTACTTATTAAACACACTGGATATTGAGAGGGGGGGTGAATTAATAACAACAAAAACTAAAACCCTTTCAGAATTCAAACTTCTTAATTAATTCAAAAACCCTTAAAAAAATCAATAGCAATGAAAGATACAACAATTCAAACCTCAATCAAATTAGAAGCAATGAAATATAAAATAAGGAACACACGCACAAGATGGCACCATATTTACATGGAAAACCCAATGAGGGGAAACCACAGTGAGAGCTAACTCATAATATATGAATCTCACTACTACAAAATAAGGCTCACTACCAAAAGACTTACAAACTAAGGTGCACAACCTTAGGGAAAGATACAAGGGAATTGTAAAGTGAAGATCAAAACTCCAAAGCAAGATACAAATTACAAGGACCTAATGAGATTCACTATCTCAAAGTAGGATACATAAAGATTATGAAAATTACAATATTTGTCAACATAATACTCGGTTGACTAAGGCATTAAAGAACATCTAATATTTCTTCTACACACTTTCAAACTTCCTCTACGAGATATTTAATACATTCCACACACACACTTCACTACACTTGCATCTAAAATTTTCTTGCATTTATATCCACCGCAAGACCTCAAAACGTCAATTAGGTCGGCCAAGAAGAAGATAAACAATAATCTCAACAAGCTAGCCACAAAACATTAATGTGGTCTTATCCAAGAGATAGAGAGAACCAAAAAAAAACTTATTACATCTTCCAATGTGATCCAAAACACCTCACATGCTAGTGCACATCAACCTAAGTCAGTAATGAGGCAATGAGTAGAAGAAACGTGAAGCACATAACTAGTTGGCCCCAAAAACATACTTCCAATTGGATTCAATCAATGTAATTCTAACCAAGATAGTTCAAGACCCAAATATATCATAACACAACTTGAATTGCTAGCACAAACCCCCAAGCACATAGCGCAAGCAAAATAACAAGCCTTGTTAGCTAGATATCCACAAGTTACCCAAAAAGCCAACTCAAACACAATGTAGCACAAAAAGAGATCAACCACTGATGTGCAGATCACAAAGAGATGTTACTTGAACATCCAAAAAAACTTCCAAAAAATTCTTTCGTACTTTCTTTCAACCAATAGCTACCTCAACCGAAATAGGAATAGAACACTTCATCTCAAAAGCACAGAATACACAACCATGAGATAAAACCTTAATAGATCAACTCATAGACCACTTCAACACATGAAATTTGAACTAAGATACTACACAAACACTAAGAGCACATTCACCAAGTGAAATGAGTAGAAACATCAATGAGGAGAAATGCAGAGCATTTTTTGGACCAGTCCAGACAACCAACAACACTACCAACCTTTTGCAATTAATAGAAGCATCCTCGACAACACTAGTGACCTAAAAGGATAGGAGAGAAACTTACATAGAGAAAAAACACTAAGTACCAAACCACAAGACCACATATCTAATAGTGGATGAATGTAGAGCACTCTCCCAAACATTCTTCACAAAAATCATTTTCAAACAGAAACTTCTTACCCACTTATGGAGGCCAAAACAACCTTGCAACAACACATACTTCTTTAGGAACAATAAGAGAGAGCATAAAACATGATATAGGTCATCAAAAACTTCTCTTCATCATCAACAATACTTCTAATCCTCATCTTAATATTTCATCATGAAATCAACTCTATTGACAACACCCATACACAATGCTTATTTCATTATCATTAGACAAGGCATGACATCCAACCATGAACTTCAACAACACTTCACCATACTCAATGACAGCCCAAACTAAATGTTGTCAATAATGGAAACCAATGCCAACAATACAACCACTGCAACAATCTCACCAAGACATCGATAACAATCAATAAAAATCATACAACAATCTCAAGTGTTGACATTAACGACAACCACAAGAAATTCACCAAGTGTTGACATCAATAAAAACCACTAACAACAATCTCCCCCTTTGGAATTGATGCAAACACACACCTACTCACTCTCCCCTTTTGACATCAAGGACAAAGGGCCAATGATCTTCAATTAAAATAATAGTATATTCTCCCCCTTTGACCAGTAACTGCACAACTTATACCAACTCCCTCTATCAAAAATAGTTTTTTTCAAGCAACTACAAAACTCTCCAAACTCCACCTTACAACCAACACCCCTTGAGGGGTAGCATACATCAATCTAGGAGAAAAATATATGACTTGAATTTCTCCCCATAGATAGATGTGCCAATTATGCATCTAGTTAGAACAATGAGAGGCAATAACCACTACTTTTTAAAAAGATACTCAAAATTATCCTTTGAAAGTACCTTAGTGAAGATATCTAAAATTTGATCCTTAGTGGGCATATACTCCAAATTGACTTCATGATTTTCAACCTTTTCCCTTAGAAAGTGATACTGGATAGAAATGTGTTTAGTTATTGAATGCATTACTAGATTCTTGTAAATATTAAATGCATTGGTATTATCACACAATATAGGAATGGGATCATCATATACCACCTTTACATCCTTCAAGGTCTACTTCATCCAAAGAACCTAGGTGCAACAAGATGTTGTAGCAATATATTCAACTTCTGTTGTGGATAAGGATACTAAGTCCTGCTTCTTACTAAACCAAGAGACCAATCTATCTCCCAAGAAGAATACACTTCCACTTGTTCTTCGGTCATCCACACACCCTACCCAGTCAGCATTAGTATAAGCACTCAAAGAAAAATTAAAATCCTTTTTATACCATAGGAAATAATCTAGAGTTCCCTTCAAATATTTGAAAATTATTTTTATTATTGCATTCTCATGAGTTTTCTTAGGATTGGATTAAAATATGGCAACCAAACATATTGTGTGCATGATATTAGGTCTAGAAGCAGTCAAGTACAAAAAACCTCCAATCATAGACCTATATAGAGTTTGATCAACCTCTGGGGACTCATCATATTGTCTCAAGTGACAACTAGTCACCATAGGGGTACCAACCAGTCTAGAATCCTTCATGCCAAACTTCTTCAACATCTCCTTTACATACTTAGCCTAAGAAATAAAGATACCTCCATCTTGTTGAACAATTTGAAGCCCAAGGAGTAAAGAAAACTCGCCAATCATTGACATCTCAAATTCTTTCTACATCGCTTCTACAAACTTCTTACACATATCGTCGTCCCATTAGAGATGATTTCATCAACATATACAACCATAATCAACAACTTGTCTTCTTCAACCTTAATGTAAATATTTCTATCTATAGTACCTTTCTTGAATCCTTTCTTAAGTAATTATTTATCCAATTGAGCATACCAAACTCTAGAAGCTTTCTTGAGTCTGCACACCATATCTAGATCTTTTGATAACTAGAAACCATCTGGTTTCTCAATATATACCTCTTCCTCTAGATCACTATTCAATAATGTTTACTTGGCATCCATTTGATAGACTTTGAAGTTCTTATGAGTAGCAAAATCAAGAAAAATCATTATTTCTTCCATTCTAGCTACTAGAGGAAAGGTCTCCTCAAAATCAATGCCTTCAACTTGTGAATAAACCTTGCAAACCAATTTGGCTTTATTTCTCACAACTTCAACATCTTCATTTAGCTTGTTCTAGAACACCCACTTTGTTCTTATCATATTTCTATCAACAAGTCTGGGAACCAATTCCCAAGTCTGATTCTTCTCTATGTGATCTTGTTCTTCTTCCATTACCTTTATCCAACCATCATCTTATGTTCTACCCTTGACAATAAACATAATTTATGTGAGGGGGAAAATAAGCATAAGGAAACAACAATGAAATCAAACAAAAGAGATCAAAGAAAAGGAAAATTCCAACTTACTCATGAAATGAAGTTATAAAATAATGAAATCAATCAAGCAATGTAATCATAAAGAGAACATAAACTGAATTCACAAATTACAATGTTACCATCCCATGTTGAAGTGTAATTCGTATTGATTTTGGATTGTGTTGGATCAATACAAAGCCTCCATTGTTGTTGCAAAAGCTTCAAACTTATGTTAATGGTGATCAAAGATGTAAATGTGCTAAATGTGCTTCAATTGTTATTTTGACATAACCCCTCGACAAATTTTCCAAATTCTCCAATCATTTTTTAGAAGAAAGAAGGTTGTTTTATATATTTTTAGGTTCAAATGAACAATTGACATTCAACAATGCAAGATCATGATCAACGGTTGAGAATCGTTTAGAGGAAATAGATTGGCAGTTAACTCCTCTGATTGATCCAATTAAGGATTTTAATTGAATAATCAGTGGGATTAGAATGAATAATTTATGGGATTGAGGAATAGATGGGTTAGTTAACCAATAAGAGTGAAAAATCAGTGGTCATGATTTACTCAATCAAAAAGGGGCGAGGATAATTAATTAATTTAATTAATTAATATTGGAGATGAACGTGCAAGTTTGCTTTTGACTTTTAGCAAATAAAGATATACTTATTTGTTGACCATGTTGAATGATTTTGAATAATTGATTTAATTATTTAAATTTGGAGAAGGGAAAGTGATTTAATTAAATTATTAATGATAACATAATTTAATTGATTTAGATGAATAAATGACATAATTAAATAATTGATGTTTATTTAATTAATCAGGAGGAATAAAGTTAGATTAGATTATGATATAGTGAATTAATCAAATAATTAAATATAATTCAATTAATAGAGGAAAATAGGGTTAATGATGTAAGTGATGTGAAATGAATTATATTAATGAAAATGATGTCGATGATGGAAAAATGTAGTTTAGGATATGTGATATGCGTTAAGTCATTTTTACATATCTACATTTTTCCCCTCTTTGAGACAAAGTATCAGTTACATTGTTTTAAATAATTTGATGTTTAGATCAAGATTTGAAAATTTTAATATGCCCCACTATGCCCTAATGGTTTCATGCAGGAGCATCCTTGGTTCTTGGCAATCTTGCATCAACCAAAAAAATATTTTCTTTCAGTTTTTGTTCTTGTTTTGTTCTTACTTAGTTCATGTTGGTGGATTCATCATATTTGCTCGCCTGACCTTGTGGATCTATGTTTACATAATGTACATGTTCATTTTCCTTATTCCAAGATTTGGGCACAATTGGATCTTTTTCCGGCAAGTTATCGCTTCCATATTTCATGGCAGTTTCTTGAACCAACACCGAAATAATTTTCAAGCCCAACGGCTAGTTCGATCTCATGGATCTTTCCCGTAACTTGCGGAGCCTTACGATGTGTTTCGAATCATTCCATGGAGTGTCCCCAACATTAATTATAGGTCCACACTTCATCCTATGCATTCACCGAGGAGTAATTCAGATTTGAGGTTGACCTATTCATGCACACATTACATTTTCTTTTATTGGAGATTGTAATGATCTTCGGCCAACGCGGATGATTCTAGATCTCAAGATGTGATATAAATCATTGTAATAGATCATTAGAAAGATAGATTTTAGAAAGATAGATTTAAGAAGTTAGATTTCAGCTCGCATTAAGGAGCATATAGGAATATTTTACTTTGAACATGTTGTATCAAGCCTGTGAGCCAAATCTGTAAGCCTGAATGTTGTCGGTCAATTGTAATCAAGATTTATGTTAATGAGAATGTTTGAATCTCTATTTGCCTCCATATTTCGTGTTGCTTCTGTTGTGTGACTCTTGTTGCACAATATGGATTGTTCTCTTTGAGGACCCTCCTACCGTGGTTGCACCAGATTGGTATCAAAGCAAGATTCAATCCATGAGAGGTTATCAGAATTTGTGGAGTCTTGTTGAAGATTTGTTGTGGGGAGGTGGATTGAGGATCTGACCTGTAGCTATAGAGGACTTGTGTAAAGATGGCGGGAAGAAGAAATGTTAGAGGAAATGGAGTGTGTGGAAATGCAAACCCAGCTTTAATGGAGATGTTGAGAGGAATTGTTGCAAGATTAGATGTAGTTGAAACAACCCAGAGGAGAGGTTGACCAATTGATGATGTGAGTGATGAAGAGGTAGAAGTACAAGAAGAAAGAGGAAGAGAAGATCAACCTGGCCTAGATCAAGGAGAAGAAAGGTTCATAAGAGCCCTAACTAGAGAAAATACTAAGCCACATTTCAATCCACTGGATTATAATGGTAAGTTGGATTCAGAAGAATTGCTTGATTGAATAACAGAGATGGAAAATTGTTTTGATTTTGAACATACCACTAAAGATAAGAAGGTGAAATTTTCTTGTACAAAGTTGAAAGGACATGCATCCCTTTGGTGGGAACATTTACAAACAAATAGGAAAAGTAGAGGAAAAGATAAGATAAGATCATGGGATCGAATGGTGAATAAGTTGAAGATAGAGTTTATGCCTGCAAATTATCATATCAATTTGTTCTGGAAGTTGCAAAATTTGAAGTAGAAAGAGTCAAGTGTGACAAAGTATACTGAGGAGTTCTACAAGTTGAACATCAAATCTGGACATTCGGAGGATGAGATCGAGCAAGTAGCCAGATATGTGAATGGTTTGAGGTATCATCTATACAGGATGAGATTAGTTTGATCAAGTTGTAGAGTGTGGAAGAGGCATATCAATGTTCCCTAAAGGTAAAAGAGAAGTTGAATAAGAGACATGAGCAGAGACAGAGAGGAAGAGGTGGAAGATTTCAAAGAGGAAGAACTTTTACTATAGGAGGAAGAGGATCTTTTGTAGATCAGAATAAAGATAAGGAAGTCAGTAAGAATGATAATTCACATAGTAGAGATGATGGAAACTCTTACCAAAAAGGAGGATATGGTGGTTACTGGAATGAAGGTTATAGAATAGATGATAAGGAGAAAAGAGTATTTAGGGGAACTTGTTTTAAATGTGGTGGAGAAGGACATAGAGCATTTGAGTAGAATCAGGGAGAGACAAGTAGAAATACATAAAGCAATAGAAGAACAACCTTTGTAGAGGAAGATCATGCCAGATCATCTAACAAACCGGAAGATGTAGAAGTGTTGGTGAATAGAAGACTATTGTGTCAAAGTGAGTTGGAGCAGGAATCGTTGCAGAGAAAGAATTTGTTTCGGACCAGATGTAAGGTAGCTGATAAATGTTGTAGAGTGATTGTTGATAGTGGAAGCTCTAAGAACCTATTTTCTAAAGAAATGGTGACCAAATTGAAGTTGGTAAGATTGAAACACCTGAAGCCCTATCAGATAGAATGGATTCAAGATCAGCATAAGATACTGGTAAGTGAACAATGTTTGGTGAAATTGAAGATAGTAAATTATCATGATGAAGTTTTGTGTGATATCATGCCTATGGATGTATGCCATGTTTTGTTGGGAGGCCTTGGTATTATGATAGATAGGCTATTCATGGTGGAAAGAAGAACACATATACCATTGTTGCCATTGGAGGATGTTCCTATAGTTGAGGTTTGTACGAGTGCTAGAATTTGTTTGGTTGATGGAAGGAGATTTTTGGATGGAATGAGACATGAGAACATGTGTTATGCCTTGGTTCTTAAGAAGGTTGAAGACTTGAAGAATGTAGAAGAACAACCAGAAGAGATAAAGGAGATGCTGACAGAATATGAGGAGATCATTTAAGATAATGTATCTGATGGATTACCACCTGTAAGGAGTATTAGTCATTGCATGGATCTGATTCCTAGAGCTAGTTTGCCTAATAAAGAAGCACACCAGATGACACCTACAAAGAATGAAGAATTTAATAGACAAGTGCAAGATTTGTTGAGAAAAGGGTTGATCAGAGAAAGCTTAAGTCCTTGTGCAGTACCTGTTGTGTTAGCACCCAAGAAGGATGGAGAATGGAGGATGTGTACATATTTTAGAGCCATAAACAAGATCACGGTGAAGTATAGATTTCCTTTGCCCTGGATGGATGACATTATGGATTGTTTGAGTGGAGCTAGATACTTTACAAAGATAGATTTGAAGAGTGGATATCATTAGATCAAAATCAGAGAAGGGGATGAGTGGAAGACTGCATTCAAGACAAATGAAGGATTGTATGAGTGGTTGGTGATGAATTTTGGACTAACAAATGCATCGAGTACTTTCATGAGGCTAATGAATGAGGTATTCAAAAAATTTGTGGGTAAGTTTGTGATTGTTTACTTGGATGACATCTTGATTTTCAGTAAGACTAGAGAATAACATTTGTTGCATATAAGATAATTTTTGCAAAGGTTGAGAGAAGAGCAATTACTGATAAACATTAAGAAGTGTACTTTCATGAAGGAAGAATTGGTATATCTGGGATTTGTGATATCTATGGAAGGATTGAAGATGGATCCTAAGAAGGTAAGAGCAATTTTTGAGTGGCCTACACCAGATAGCATTAGAGAGGTAAGATCATTTCATGGATTGGCTAGTTTCTACTAGAAGTTCATTAGGAATTTTAGTTCGATTTGTAGTCCTATGATATAAACAATGAAAGGAGATAAGAAGGATTTTAGGTGGACATCTAGATCAAATCGGAGTTTTGAGTTGTGTTGAGAAGTGCATAAAAAACACATCAACAACTTGGCATGTTGAGGCTACAAAGCTAAAAGTTGGAGATTGAAAAGAGAACCTTCAAGAAGAAATCTGAGATAAGGAGATCTCTTCTAATGCTAAAACTTAAAATCAGAAAATTTTGAAGGAAAAAGAAGCTGAGTTGAAATGGAGTAGCATGTACAAATTGGCATCACTCAACTGCATGCAAATTTAACCAAGAGACTGAGGAAACCATTGCAACAATTCGCGTTGGTGAATAGATGCCAGATCCATTACACTCGCAGGCATAATGAATTGGGGTGTCTAACTTTTCTGAGCAGGATTGAGAGAGTCTTGCAAGGAGAAAATCCTTTTTGGGAAATATATCAACCTTTAGCTCCTATAGACCCAAAGGAAGAGTCGACAACCATGGAAGCTAAGGCATTCAAAGGGCTGATCCAAGAACACTTGAGCAGCAAAGATGGATTAAAATTGGAGGAGGTATTGATGTCAAGTTGGTGCAGATTTCGCAATGCACCTCATTAAGAAGTTACGTGTCCATCATGTGACAACATCATCACTCAAGTCAAGGGTTGTTTGGGCAAGTTGGAGCAGCTAGCTATCAAGGAGGACGAGTCATCCCATGAGGCCAAAAAGATGTCAACATCTAGAGGATAGTACCTTCAAGTCAGACCAAGAAGCTTCACAGGAATAGATGTTGGGACAGCAAACACTAAAGTTGAACGCCAAGAGGAAGAAACTGATTTCAGTAGGACAATAGAAATTTGCGATGAAAATTTAATCGAAAGGGAGTTGGAAGGACTTTCCTCTATCAGCAAAGAGAAGTCCTCCAATCTAGAAGAGGAGCCATTGGCAGTTGAGGATGGGTCAACAAAGTTTGTAGCAACTCATGAGGATGCTGAAAATTAGAAAGAGAGAAATCAACAAGAGGAAAGGGATGACATCCTTGCAAAAATAGAGAATGATGGCAAAGAAATAAGTGATATTAGATTAGAGGACCTCTCCTTCACGAATGAAAGTGATCCAAAATCTGAAAATGAAGGTTTGGAGGAGTGGGAACAACCACTCGCCATGGATGTCTACCATCAGACTTCCTTTCCAAGTGATGATGAGGACCCAATAGTAGAAAGATATGACCAACTCATCTATAGATTAGAAAAGGATTGGTCTGAGTTGAGATATCAAGTAGATCTGGAAGCGTTATTACTCCCGAATTGGTGTAGGCTCCATGATTCATCACATTCTGATTTTGCATGTGAGTTGTGCCAAGAGGCTGTCAAACAAGTTAGAGGACAAGTGGGGCAACCATGTGCCCGACCTCCTCCACATGTTGCCCGGATCGAAATAGAAGACCAAGAGCTTGAACCGAATGATGACTTAGTTGAAGGCAGACCTTAAGAGGATGTTGGGACAACAATAGAAGAAGGACAACAATACAGTCTTGAGCTTCTGAATGATGAAGTGGAGCAAATAGGAATGCTGCCCAACAATCACCCAAGGTCCTTCCCCTCTGTAGAACATTTGTATGTGATGGATGATAGGATATGTAGAAGACTTTCAGGGGTAGATCGCTCAACATACATTGATCCCCTTGATGGACCAGTGTCTCTTCCTATTTTCCTCCCACTTGGAACCATGCCACAAGGGTATATTAGCGTAGTAGAGGAGTACATCCCAGATGTTAGTAGCAATGAAGACATACCACCTGAACCTCCCATTGATGAAACACTAGAACCTCTGGAATGGGAAATGGGTTCCTTCTCCATTTACAGCGATAGTGAGCAAGAGGAAATGAGTGAACATCATGATGAGATGCATGACCAACAAAGAGAAGAAGAAAAAGGTGGGGGTGTTCTGATGGCTGCCAACAAGTATGATAGAATTGACCAACTACAAGATGCAGCTTGGATTCCTTCCACCGTGACCATTGTTGATCCTCCTTCATATTCAGGGAGCTGTAATAGGATAGATTTGTCCATGTCATCATCCTATGACTTTGGAAATTATAATATTACGGTCAACACTAAGGTAAGGAGATGGGACAACATGCTGCTCCTTGAAGACAACAATCAAGAAGATGAGGTGTACTTCCTCGAAGAACAGCCAATGGAGGTTGTGGATCCCACACAAGATGTGGAAGGGGTGATTGTTTCCCTGTTCTCCCAGCCCTATCCATGCCCAAGATCAGAAATGTTGCACCATCCAGTCCCTCCATCTGAAGCTACCAATGCACCTATCAATGATGTAGTGCTTGCTCTTGACTGTCAAATACTACCAATATTGCAAAATGACATCCATGTTCTATCCTTCCTTGCTCCTATTAATTTTCATAGTTGCACTTATCATTTTGATTATGGGAGTGAGGGAAGGAAAAATTGCTTATGGATCAACCATGGGTTCAACGAATCACCTCAATTGCTGATTTTTCATGATGATGTGATTGAATTTGAATATTGTAATGTTGAACTTCTTTTTTCTAAGTATAAAGATAAATCTGCATGGCTTAGAACTATAATGATTGCCCTATTACTTGTGCATGCATTACGAAATCCAATGGGCGTGAGTGTTGGTCTACCTTGCCTGAACATAGTGCCTTGTAAATACCTTTGTACATAGCCCGTTTTGAGTAGTGTAGGTTTCCTGTAAATACTCCACTTTCCTGCTTTCCTTAAGTTAGTTGGTTTGTTGTAGGTTGCTTGCTTTAGAGTAGGTTCTTCACTATTTTCTTTCACTGTCCCACTTTGGTTAGTTTTGGTGTTTTCTTTTTGTTCGCTTTACTTCCATTTTTAAGTTGCTTTGCTCAGGGTCCCTCTACTTTTAGTTGGGCACATCTGTGTGCACAACAACCATATTTATTGTCTGGGGTTGTTCTATGTATTTCTTTATTAAACTCTAATCAAGTTTTCAAAGTGAATGGTGAAGGTCTTTTGTTAGTGTCAAGTGATCTGGAAATTTGATTCAAAGAGGATAAGCTGTCAGTTGGTCCAATTCTGAAGTATTCTAAAATCTTATATCTCTCACACATTTTAAGAATTCGATGATCGTTGTAGGTCCTTTGTGAAGTATAGTTAAGTGAAAAATCTAAAATTCTGCTTCAACACCACTGTGATTCTCAACCCTGAGTGTGAGCTTCATTGTTGGCAAGTTGAAATAAAAGGATTGAAAAGATAAATCAAAAGAAACAAAAGAAATAAAGAAAAATATTGAAAATAAAAAGAAATAAATTCAACTTTTCAGGGATATCCGAGCAACTCTACCGGGGCTATGGATGCTTGGCCGACAGTAGAGCAATGTTCGAGGGAATCACAGCGACAACCTCGTTAGGGCTATGGATGTCTGACTAGCAGCGAGGCAATGTCCAGGATGCTTTTGGAGTTAGAATAAACCATGTAGCTTAACTCAACGGAGCTTGGGTTCCTGTAGCAACTGAAGGATTGGGAATTAATGCATATGCACACACTTGGATTTTTAGCATACTGAAGGTTGGGTTGACTAGTGGTTTTGATCCTTTTGTTGAGTGTTCGGTTTGTTTACTCTCGCGTGAAGATCGGAACTAGAGATTCTAGGTTCATAATTCCAATTTTTCATCAAAATGCTCTGGCATATTTCCCCAGTGAGTCATCATTTGTTGTGCATGTTTTGCACACACGCCCCGCCGTAGGCGGGGACCCCCTCTTTTCACTCTCGACGGGCTACTTTTCTCCCATCTCATTTTCTGTGCCCCTTTCCTAGTGCCTAAGTTGGTCACGTTCCTTGAAATGATCAAAAAACCCTTGACCAAATTCATTTGTGCACCTAAATTTCACTAAGACTTTTTCCTTTGTAGAAGTTTCACTGCGGGTTTTCGTCTGCAGGTTTCTAGTTGTGGGTTTACACCTGCTTTCCGCTATTCATTTGTAGCCAAGCTTTAGCTTCCCCCCACATGATAGATTCTGCATCTTCCTTCATTGCTGCATCCATCAGGCACCACAGACCCGCAGCTATGGGTCACCTCATGCGGGTTTTTGCTTACATTTCACTGCTAAGTGGCAGTCAAGCCCCGGCTTCCCCCCCACATTGCGGACTTTGTGCCCATTGTGCCCCTTTCATTTTTTTCCAACAATGAAGCCTTCACAACCATCCTAAGTTATGCATTTCACAAATGTTATTAGTGATCCCATACTTGAGGTTCAATGTGGTAAAACCACTAGGTCAAGCACTTGTGGGTTCGCCCCTGCGGAAGGTTATCCGTCATCTGTCGTCTGCCTTCTGCCTTTTGTCTACCTTTTGTCTACTCGTCATCCACCATCCGCCTTCCGTCTGCCGTCCTTCTGCGCTTCCAGGTTCACCCCTGGGGAAGGCTGTCCTCCGTCCACCATCAGTCTTCTGTCCACCTTTCATCTACCTTCCGCCTTCTGCCTTCCATCTAACTTTCGTCTACCGTCCTTTAGCACTTTCATTTCCACCCCTATAGAAGGCTATCCACCGTCTGTCGTCAACCTTCCGTCCGCCTTCTATCTACCTTCTTCCTTCTACCTTCCACCTTCTACCTTTCATCTGCTTTTCGTCTGCCGTCCTTCAGCACTTCTGAGTCTGCCCCTATGAAAGGTTGTCCCTCGTCTGCCATCAACCTTATGTCTGCCTTATGTCTACCTTTCGCCTTCCATCCGCCTTTTGTCCATTGGCTGTCCACCGTTCACCTTCTGTTTGTCATCCTTTCATGCTTCTGAGTCCACCCTTGTGAAAGGTTGTCCATCGCCTGTCATCTACCTTTCGTCTACCTTCCATTTGCCTTCCGCCTTCTGCCTTTCGTCCGCCTTTTGTTCACCGGTCGTCCACCGTCCACCTTTCATCCGCTATCCTTCCGCACTTTTGGGTCCGCCCTTGTAGAAGGTTTTCCGTCGGCTGCCATCAGCCTTCTGTCCACCTTCCACCTACCTTCCGCCTTCTTCCTTCCATCTTCCTTCTGTTCGCTAGTTGTCTGTCGTCCACCTTTTGTACGCCGTCCTTCCGCACTTTCTAGTCCGCCCCTGTGGAAGGTTGTCTGTCATCTATCATCTGCCTTCCATCTTCCTTTGATCCACCAACCGTCCATCATCTGCCTTTCGTCTGCCATCCTCCGCACTTCTAGCTCCGCCCCTGCAGAAGGTTGTTTGGTCATCTTCCATCTGCCTTCCATCTGCCTTCCGCCGTCCTTCTGCCTTGTGGCACCCATGCCCCTGAACCCACATTTATGTTAGTGGTCCAAATGAGCACCAAACATGAATATTATGATCTTTTAATTATGCATGGATCTAACAATGCATTTGCAGGATTTGACAAACATGTTCCTTGATTTACGTATGAAAGCACTTACTACACTTCGTGTATGCAGGATTTATGAAACCTACCATGGGTCCATCGGGGAGGCCCATTGAGAAAGCTAAACAAGGAAAGTACACTACTCCTATCACCATTCATTGTATGCTCGCCTCTCCTCCTAGCCCCCATCAACGAAGCTAAAAATAGAAGGCCTATGTCAAGGAAGTCAGTGACAAACCACAACGGGTGGCCTTGAAGGTGGTGGGAGGGAGCGGTTGTTTCCTCCCTCCAAACAAACGATTACGATCCGTCAAGAGTTATCTCATCTGATCATCTGATCCATTTAACAATGATGCAAATCTGCAAATGGGATGCACTCGATTGGCTGAGAAATGTTTCAAATCCATCAGGGGAGGAAGGCAGCCTTCAAACAATTTTAACTACAGCAAAAGGGCAATCAGCTAGAAGAAAAAATAGGAATGAGGACAAAATTGTATTTCAAATTCCTTTATAATAGGGGGTAGGTGGAACCCTAATGTAAAACAAAATTGGGCCACTCATTATGAATCAATCCTAGCCATTCATTTGGGCTTTGGAGAACTATAAACAAGGGTCTCTCCTTCATTTGTAAATGGTTGGAGAGTTGGTGTAAAGGCATTCTACAGCAATAGAGAGCTACATTGCATGATTTATGGATGTTTCTCTTGTGTTTCTTCATTATGCATGCATGGTTCTACTTCCCTATTATTTAGTTGTTAGTTTCTTGAATGGAAGTGGTTATGGTGATTGTTGTTTCAGTATTTGATGAATTTATAGCTCATGTTTTTTGTGGTTCATTGATGATCAATCACTTTGCAAAGCTAGTTTGAGCTTCCTTCCTTGATTGTTGCAACTTAGTTCGATTGCATGTGCATGATATGTGTGTGTAATCTGAAAATCTTCGGTCCTCAAAAGATTGCACGGGTTTTGTGTAACTGTAGGATCCTCTTGGTCAAGCAAAACCCATTTTAGGGAGTTTGTCTACTGTAGCAGCCTCCATGATCACTGTTCATTCATAGTTTTAGGTCTAGGAACTTCCTCTCTTCCCTACCCTTTTCCTTTTTTTTATAAGTAACCTTAGGCAAGGTTCATTACAAATTGTAAAGCTAATCCAACAATAAAATGGAATTCAAGACTGTTGTTTGAACCTGTAGAAGGTGCACAACAACTCTCCCATCTTAAGAACTCCATTTGCATATCCAACTTCCCCGCTTTGTAACTCATCTATAAGTCTGCCTTGTGATTCCAGCAAATCACATAAAACAACTGAGATATTCCAAGCATTGTCAAGACCTGACATTAGAAATCTTGGGATAGTGTTCTACGATCTGATTGTGGAAGATTGTCTTTCAAGAGATGTGATGCACCTATGTATTACCTGTGTTGAGAAGTGCATAAAAAACACAATTGAGCACTTCTCAACACAGGTAATGCATAGGTGCATCACCTCTCTTGAAAGACAATCTTCCCCAATCGGATCGCAAAACACTATCTCAAGGTCTCTAATGTCAGGTCTTGATAGTGCTTGGAATATCTCAGTTGTTTTATGTGATTTGTTGGAATCACAAGGCAGACTTACGAATAAGTTAGAAAGTGGGGAAGTTGGATCTGCAAATAGAGTTCTTAAGATGGGAGAGTTGTTGTGCGCTTGCTGCAAGTTCAAACAATAGTCTTGAACTCCATTTTATCATTGGATTTAGATTTATAATGTGCAATGAACCTCTCCTAAGGTTACTTATTAAAATAAAATAAAAAAGGAAAAGGGCAGGGAAGAGAGGAAGTTCCTAGACTTGAAACTATGAATGAATAGTGATCGTGGAGGCTACTATAGTAGACAAACTCCCTAAACTGGGTTTTGCTTGGCCAAGAGGATCCTACAGTTACACAAAACAATTGCAATCTTCTGAGGACTGTAGATTTTCAGATTACACACACATATCATGCACATGCAATCGAACTAAGTTGCATCAATAAAGGAAGGAAGCTCAGACTAGCTTTGCAAAGTGATTCATCATCAATGAACCACAAAAAGCATGAGCTAGAATTTCATCAAATACTGAAACAACAATCACCATAACCACTTCCATTCAATAAACTAATAACTAAACTAAAAGGGAAGCAAAACCATGCACACATAATGAGAAAACTCAAAAGAAGCACCCATAGATCATGCAATGTTGCTTTCTATTGTTGCAGAATGTATTTACACCAGTTTTCCAACCTTTTAGAAATGAGGGGAAGACCCCTATTTATAGTTTTCCAAATCCCAAATGAATGGCTAGGATTGAATTACATTGTGTGGCCCAAATTTGATTGCACTAGGGCTTCACCTACCCCCACAATTCAACAATTTAAAATACAACTTTTTTCTTTTCCCTATTTTGTCTTTTAGTGCCCAGGTGCTGTAGCAGTTTTGTCCTCTTGCTGATTTCCCTTTTACTGTAGCTGAAACTACCTGAAAGTTGTCTTCTTCCCCCCGATGGATTTGAACCATTTCTCAGCCAATTGAGTGCATCCTGTTTGCAAATTTGTATCATTGTGGAATGGGTTAGTGGTCCCTTATCCGAAGAAACAGCTTCGGATGGATCACGATCGTTTGTTTGGAGGGAGGAAATAGCTGCTCCCTCCCATAACCTTCAAGGCCACCCATTGTGATTTTTCACTGACTTCCTTGATGTAAGGAAAATTAGATGTGGAAACAACTCTCCTCAACGTCAAAACCTCAGGGAAGAATGCAGATATACATTTAATTTTTCAATTACAGTTCAATTAAGATGCACTTTGAAATAAATATCAGAAACAAAGAATTAGACAAACACAGATGAACATCAGATATACGTGGGAAAACCCTTACGGGAGAAAAACCCACAACACCAAGAGAAGTCACTTTGTATTACAGTAATAAAGGTTACATACAAGTTTCAGACTTATCTTTCTGATGTCTGTTTATAGCAGCATTCACCATAAACAATCTTGTATAGGAACCTCCAAGTTACAGTCTACATAGAATAGAATTCATCCATTGATACAATTCGAACTGATACAACAACTGTTGATCAAACTAACCATTGAGCATCTGCAACTGCAAACTATATTCATGGCATTTCCTATCTATTGAACTTCCTCACAGAACCGCCTCAATGAACTGTCTTCCAATGGTTTCCATTTGGCTTCTCTGATTGGTCCACGCGACTCCACATAGGATGGTCAAATGGTCAAAAGGAAATCAAGTTGTGTTGGCATCTCGGTGAGACACTGACCGTGTCTCCCCGATGCCACACATAGCTTAGCATCCAATATCGCCAAGATTTTTCCATCGGAAAGAGGTTCCACCGAGCTTACAACCGTTGCATCAACTTCAACATTTCTATCGGCAAGACTTACCACTCGCCAAGAGGTTACACCGAAGCATCCAAATGATCGGCAAGACATTCATCTTTTCGCCAAGACCTCACAGTGAATGCTTCATGTTAATCCTAGTGCATCCACCAGTCGGCAAGACTCATCGCTTTCGCCGAGACCTCATACCGAGGTCCATAAGTCACATAGACATGAGTATTCACATTGGTAAGACAATCGCCTTTCGCCGAGACATCTTATCAAGTTCTTTATGTTACTTTGAAGCCTCAAGTCATACCGAACAGTCGGCAAGACTTCTTTCCATCGTTAAGACCTCACAGCGAGACCTTTCGTGCTACCCTGAGTGAACACCGTTAGTGAGACATTCCTTATCGATATAAGTCATACCGAAACTCCAAGACTTTCCCCGAAGACTTCATATTAAACACTGTCGGCGAGACATATTACTCGATAAGACTTCTCACCGAGCCACCAAAGGTTATCCCGATGACTCCAATGTATAAGCGTTCGGCAAGACATCCATATCACTGAGAGCTCATAGCGAACATCCAAGACTCTCCCCGATATCCGATTGAATGGCATGTCGGCCAGAGATCTCCACGAGTGGTGAGAGGTTATAACGAATAAACTGTCACAACGATAGGCTCCCAATGTGTAACCGTTTAGTGTGACTCCTACAAGGTCACAACGACCTGAACTATTCAACAAGATTCAAGCTACTAGTCAGCCAGACATTAAAGATGTCACTCCGACTTGGCTCCAATAGAGGTTATAGCCTGTGATGATTTAGGCATATATTTCCAACAATCTCCCACTTGACGAAGATCACACAGGCACCTCCAGAGCACAACAAAACTTACTGAAAAAAATGGGCACTAAGGCCCATTGAACTTGCATGCCACCTGAACTTGTTTGTGCTCATTGGCTTCGTCAATGCATTTGCAACATTCTCCAGAGTATCAAATTTTTCCAAACTGACCTTTCCATCCTCCACCATATCTCGTACAAAGTGGTACTATACATCTATATGTTTCTTCCTGGCATGGAAAGTAGGATTCTTTGCCAGACAAATTACACTCTGACTGTCACAAAAAATAGTTATTTTCCCTGCATCAAAACCAATGTTAGAACACAAACGTTTTAACCAAACTGCTTCTTTAAAAGCATGAGTAGTTGCCATGTATTTAGCTTCTGTAGTGGACAAAGCGACTACAGCTTGCCGCTTACTCATCCAACTCACTGCACCACCATTCAACATGAAAGTATATCCACTGGTGGACCTCCTACTGTCAATGTCCCCTGCCCAATCAGAATCCACATAGCCTCAAATACTGAGAGTCCTCTGTGATTCAACCAAGTTCCCATGGTAACACAAAGCAAAATCTGAAGTGCCCTTCAAATATCTAAAAACTCTTTTCACAGCATCCCAATGTATCCTTCCAGGATTAGCCATAAACTGACTAAGTACATCCACTACTAGGTAATGTTTGGCCTTGTACAACCATTGCATATATAAGACTTCCAACCCTACTAGCATAGGGTACATTGGTCATGTCCTCCATCTTAGTAGGAGATTTTGGACAGTCTTCAACAGATAGCTTCGTTCCATGCAAAACTAGAACAACTAACTGCTTGCAATCATTCATGCAAAACCTCTCTAGAATAGTCCTGATATACTTACTCTGACTGAGCCAAATTTTTCTACTATTTATGTCCCTGGTTATCTCCATCCCCAGAATATACCTTGCTGCACCAAGATCTTTCATTTCGAACTTAGCAGACAACTGAGACTTAAGATCAGAAATCATTAGCTTACTATTGCCTATGAACAACATATCATCAACATAGAGAGCAATAATAAGAACTGATCACTTTCAGCTTTATAATAGACACAATGATCGACTTTGATCTCACAAATCCCAAAGACAATACAAAAGTATCAAATTTTGGTACCACATTCTAGGTGACCTTTAACCCATACAAAGACTTCTTTAATTTGCAAACCGCTTTACCTTTCTCCACAAAGTGCTCAGGGACATATAGATTTCTTCTTCAAGATCACCATGAAGAAATGTTGTCTTCACATCCATCCTGTTCGACCTCTAAGTCATACGCTGCAAGTGACAAAAGAAATATGATAGATGTCAGTTTAGCTACAAGAGAAAATATTTCCCCATAATCAATTCCCTCTACCTGGGAATAACCCTTTGCAACCAATCTCGCCTTGTACTTTTCCACATTGCCATCCAGACCAATCTTCTTTTTAAATACCCATTTGTAGCCAACAGCTTTTCTGCCTTTAGGCAAGTGTACCAAACTCCAAGTTTCATTCTTTTCTAATGATGCCATCTCTTCATTCATGGCTTCCAACCAAGAGTCTGAATCAGACATTTTAAATGCCTCTTTTACAATCCTAGGCTCATCAGCGCTAGAAATAAAAGCATAGGCACAAGTAGAATCAATCAAAGAGAACCCATACCTATCAGGTTGCTTTCTTTCACGAGTTGACCTCCTAATCACTTGTTGAGGCTGAGGCTGAGGTTCTTCTTCTTCTTTAGAACTTTCAGAACTGCTTGAGCTCTCCTCAATTTTAGGTACATTTTGAATTATCAATTTCTCTTTCTCTGGTGTAGGAGGAATTAAAGCTACATCCTTATTGTTTTATGACTTTGTCTCTTACTGCAGATCCAAATTAGAAGGTTTCAGCTCACAAAAGATTACGCTTCTACTGTATACAACATTTTTTGTATCAAGATTCCAAAGCTTGTATCCTTTTATGCCAGCGCTATAGCCAATAAAAATGCATTTGACAGCCTTGTTCTCCAATTTAGATCTTTTCTCATACGACACATGAGCATATGCCTCACAGCCAAAAACATGAATATGTCCTAAAGAGGGCTTCTTACCAGACCACACTTCCAAAGGTGTTTTCTCAACAAGAGAAGAATTTGGAGAACGATTAATTAGGTAACATGCAGTAAATATAGCCTCAGCCCATAACTTCTCCTCCAAGCCAGCACTACACAGCATACTTCGTGCTCTCTCCATCACTGTCCTATTGAACCTTTCTGCAACTCCATTTTGTTGTGGAGTATAAGGTGTAGTCTTATGCCTTTTAATCCCAAGGTCTTTACAATACCTTTCAAAATCATCAGAACAAAATTCACCACCATTATCAGTCCTTAAGCATTTTATTTTTCTTCCAATCTGATTTTCTACAAGCTTCTTAAATTCCTTAAATCGACTGAATACTTTTGATTTACTTTTCAAAAAATAAACGAATGTTCTTCTCGAATAATCATCAATGAACGACACATAGTATCTTGATTTAGACAAAGAAGGAACATTCACTGGACCAAACACATCCAAATGAATATAATCTAGCAAACCAGAAGATTTATGAGGACTGGAATAAAATGAAACATGGTGTTGTTTTCCATATATACGTGCTCAAATTCAAATTCAAGGTTACAATCTTCAAGCCCCTCAACCAGGTTTTTGTTTTTCAACATTTTTAAACCTTTTTCTCCTATGTGGCCTAGCCTATGATGCCAGAGCATAGTCTTTTCTACTGGAAGTTTAACTTCCATAGAGTTTACACAATTAGGAACATTTCCCTCTTTTCCTCCATGAGTAGCCTTATGTGACTTTACAGAGACATTGTTACATTGAACATGTGCATCCAGCTTGTACAAGGTACCAATTCAGCCTAGCTAGCACCATAGAGCCTCTAGTCATCTTGCAACCATTTCCAGAGAACGTGACTTGCACTCCAATATCATTTAGCATACTTACAAAGTAAGTTTCAAGCCGACCTAGTATATGCATTACATTATTGATTCCCTTCACTCTTCCATCGGGGAATTGGATTCGACTCTTCCATGGCCAACAATCTCTAAAGTTGAATCACTTGCCAAGTACACCTTTCCACCATCGTATTCTTCATACTTCGTGAACCAGCCTCTATGAGACGCCATGTGGAAAGATGCTCCAGAATCAATTAGCCGACATCATCTGATGCCCGTAGCCAAGGCTGTAATGAAGGTGTCACCATCAATGAGAAGAATCATTGTCGGAAGAATACTTCTTCTTCTTCTTCTTCTCCTCTTTACAATCCTTTGACATGACCAGGTTGCCCACAGTTCCAGCACTTCACCTTGGACTTCTTGCTAGGAGACTTTGATCTCCCTTCGATTTCGATTTGGACTTCTTGTCCTTCTTCTTGCCTTTCTCCTTTGACCTTCCTCTAACAGCAAGGGCCTCCTTCGCCATCTCAGAAGATTTCCTTCTCATCTCTTATGACAGCAAAGACGCAACAACATCCTCCATCTTGAAATTGGATGTTGTACTCCCAATAGCCATCACCAGGTGATCCCATGAATTTGGCAAAGAACACAATATCAGCATACAATGATCCTCTTCATCAGTCTTTACACCAACATAAGTTAACTGTGCAATCAACATGTTAAATGCATTCAAATGATCAGCTATAGACCCTCCTTCCTGCATTCTCAATGAGTACAGCTTCTTCCTCAGGAATAGTTTATTCACCAAAGATTTCCCCTGATAAATAGACACCAATCTCTTCCACAAGGAAGATGCAGTCTTATCTTCATGCACATTGAGAAGAACAGAGTCTGCCAAACAGAGCCTTATCAGCCCCTTAGACTTTCTATCTGCAAGGTCCCAATCTTCTTGCTTCATGCTTATAGGTTTAGTTCCAGACATAGCAAGCCACAGATCATGATCTACTAAAAGATCCTCCATTTTGAGTTTCCACAACTCAAAATTACTGCCATTGAACTTCTCTATTTCAAACTTTCCTGACGTGCTAGCCATCTCATTCTGTAATTAGAAATTGACAAAATTCTGCAAGACTCCCACTGAACAGAAATTGACTCAAAAAACCCAACATACCCACAAGGATAACACAACTGGCCAGGCTCTGATACCACTTGTAAGGAAAATTAGATGTGGAAACAACTCTCCTCAACGTCAAAACCTCAAGGAAGAATGTAGATATACATTTAATTTTTCAATTACAGTTCAATTAAAATGCACTTTGAAATAAATATCAGAAACATAGAATTAGACAAACATAGATGAACATCAGATATACGTGGGAAAACCCTTATAGGAGAAAAACCCACCACACCAAGAGAAGTCACTTTGTATTATAGTAATAAAGGTTACATACAAGTTTCAGACTTATCTTTCTGATGTCTTTTTACAGCAGCATCCACCATGAACAATCTTGTAAAGGAACCTCCAAGTTACAGTCTACACAGAATAGAATTCATCCATTGATACAATTTGAACTGATACAACAACTGTTGATCAAACTAACCATCGAGCATCTGCAACTGCAAACTATATTCATGGTTTTTCCTATCTATTGAACTTCCTCACAGAACTGCCTCAACGAACTATCTTCCAACAGTTTCCATTCGGCTTCTCTGATTGGTCCACGCGACTCCACATAGGATGGTCAAACGGTCAAAAGGAAATCAAGCTGTGTTGGCATCTCGGTGAGACACTGACCATGTCTCCCTTATGCCACACACAGCTTAGCATCCAATATCGCCAAGATTTTTCCATCGGCAAGAGGTTCCACCGAGCTTACAACCGTTGCATTGACTTCAACATTTCTATCGGCAAGACTTACCGCTCGCCAAGAGGTTACACCGAGATTTCTTAAGTTACACCGAAGCATCCAAACGATCGGCAAGACATTCGTCTTTTTTCCAAGACCTCACAACGAATGCTTCATGTTAATCCTAGTGCATCCACCAGTCGGCGAGACTCATCGCTTTCACCGGGACCTCATACCAAGGTCCATAAGTCACATAGACATGATTATTCACATCGGCAATACAATCATCTTTCGCCGAGACATCTTATCGAGTTCTTTATGTTACAACAAAGCCTCAAGTCATACCGAACAGTCAAAAAGACTTCTTTCCATCGTTAAGACCTCACAGCAAGATCTTTCGTGCTACCCTGACTAAACACTATCGGTGAGACATTCCTTATCGATATAAGTCATAGCGAAACTCCAAGACTTTCCCTGAAGACTTCATATTAAACACTGTCAGCGAGACATATTACTTGATAAGACTTCTCACCGAGCCACCAAAGGTTATCCCGATGACTCCAATGTATAAGCATTCGGCGAGACATCCATATCGCTGAGAGCTCATAGTGAACATCCAAGACTCTCCCCGATATCCGATTGAATGGCCTGTCGGCTAGATATCTCCACGAGCGATGAGAGGTTATAACGAATAAACTGTCACAGCGATAGGCTCGTGTAATCAAGGGAAAAATCAGATTTTTTAGATGGTTAGATCAATAACACTAAAATCCATTGAAAATAATGAAGCACAAAGGAAAAATGATGAAAACAAAAGGAACGATATTACCATAAGTCTTCCTCTTCCATGCTTCACCTTCGTTACACCTCCTAGCTTGCAGTAAAATGTTGCCCTCAGATTCGTGTATGAGCAATTATGACAAATGACAAGACTAAAGCAATTTTTGAAGGATTTATTCAAAATCTAAATGCCTATGCCTATTGCCAATGCCTATATCTAAAACAAATGCCAAAAGTGATTAAATGTCTATAATAATAAATAATGAAATTGCATATGACAAACTAAGTGTGAGAGAAAATGCCTATAATAACTATGCAAAATGTCAGCATGTGTGTGTGTTCTCGAAAAGTGAGAGGAAGATGGCATTTTATAGAAAAGGCCATTTCGAATGGATGGACGAGATAAATTGATGAAATGAACGATCCAGATTAAACCTAAGAATCCCTAATTAGGGTTAGGGAAAAATCCTTAATCGAACGGTCAAAATAAAATCGGATCGACGGTGGAGAATAAATGAGACAAATTAATTAGAAAATAAAGATTTTGAAAAATCAATAAGATAAGATTGCCTGATTTGCAAGATTCGAAAAATCAAAGAGATAAGATGTGAACTGAAGATAAGATTTGGAAAATCAAGAATCTGATTACTTGATTTTTGAAGATTAATTACTAATTTGAATTAAAATAATTCAAATTATGGATTTTGAGAGATGATAAATAATCTTTCAGATTATTTATCAAAAAGGACCATTAAGATTGACATGACATTTTAAATAATTTAATTTATTTAAAATGAGAAGAATATTAATTGGCAATTAAATAATTAAATTTAATTATTTAATTTAGCAGATAAGACTAATTAATTAAATTAATTAATCAATTCATTTAATTAAGACAATTAGTGACGTATTTAATAAATAAATGAAATTTATTTATTTAATAATCAAGAAGAATTAAATGAGAAAGGGGGATTAAATAAATTAAGAAATTTATTTAATTAAAGAAAGACTTAGATAGTTAACGACGTATTTAATAAATAAATAAAATTTATTTATTTAATAATCATGAAGAATAAATGACATGAATTAATTAAATAATTATGAATTATTTAATCAATAGTCGAATGTGGACCAAGGGCATAATTAAATGTCACAATTATGCTAGGATGAAAGTGGTAAAAATGAAGCTTGCAGGCCTAGGTCATTTTTAGGTGTCTATAGCTCCCAATGCGTAACCATTCGGCATGACTCCTGCAAAGTCACAGTGACCTGAACTATTCAACAAGATTCAAGCTGCTAGTCAGCCAGACATTAAAGATGTCACTCTGACTTGGCTCCAATAGAGGTTATAGCATGTGATGATTTAGGCATATATTTACAACACTTGACATAGGCCTCCTTCTAATGTCTGCTCTGTTGAAGGGTGCTATAAGGAAAGGTGGACATAAAATGAATGATTATAGGAGCTATGTTATTTTCCTTGTTCAACTTTCTCAATGGGCCCTTACGAACCCGTGGTAGGTTTCTTGAATCCTGCATACATCAAGTGTCATAAGTGCTTTCATGCACAAATCAAGGAAAACATTAGTCAAATCTTGCAAACTCCTTGCTAGATCCATCCATGTATCATCAAAAGATCATAATATTCATATTTGGAGCTCATTTGGACCATAAACATTAATGCATGCTTAGGGGTGTGGGTTTCACAGGGCAGAAGGACAGCGAATGGTGAACGGCCGACAGACAGAAGGCAGATGAAAGGCAAACAGAAGGCGGACGGACGACGGACGACAGACGATGGGTGGAGGGACGATGGACGAAGGGTGGAGGGATGACGGCCCAGAAAATAGCCATGGAGGGATGGTGGCTTGGAAAATGGCCACAGAGAGATGGAGTCTTAGAAAACAACCACAGAGGGATGGAGTCCTAAAAATGGCCACAGAGAGACGAAGTCCCAGAAAATGACCACGGAGGGACAGAGTCCTAGAAGGGAAGTTCTGAAACTTCACAAAACTTAGCAAATTTGAGATTTTCAATTTTAGTGCATGGGAAAAGGGGTAGAAAGAGTGTCAAGACATACTTCCTTAAGATTTGACTCATTTTGAAAAATGAGGAAGTTTGGAAGGGGAAAGTCGGAGGGTCGCTGCCCTTTCGAAATGGCAATGAGCACACGGCGGCCCAGAAGGAAAGTTTTGGAAAGCCATGAAGGGATGGAGGCTCGAAAATGGCCACAGAGGGATGAAGTCCCAGAAACGGCCACAGAGGGATGGAGTCCCGAAAAACGGCCATGGAGGGACAGAGTCCTGGAAACAACCACGGAGCGACGGAGTCCCAGAATGAAATTTCTGCAAATTCCCAAAACTTAACGAAACCTTGGTAGTTCACTTAGGCACCACAAAAACATCCCAAATCCATAGGAAACTTGTCCCCAAAGTCAAAAATGAAGGAAAAAGTGAATCGAGGGAGTAGGGACCAAGTCAGCAGGAACAAGGCAAAGAGCGGAAAACAGAAGGGGCGGACTTCGCTTCTCTCCAGATTTGAAAGCCCCAAGTAAAATGAAGGGCATGGAGTAGTGTTTATAGGCCAATTTCCATTAATGGTATGCATTGATTTCTTTGTATGGCAGACCCAGATTAGGTGAGATACGGGAACCCCTGCTCTATTGGATGCTCAGTCAAGGCTTGAATGGAGAAACTAAGTGCGGAGCCCGCCATGCGAGCGAAAGTTGGGCATTAGTCACTACTCAGCAGTGAAACATGAGCGATGACCCGAATGAGGTGACCTACAGCTGTGGGTCTACAAGGCCTGGAGGACGTCGGGGCAACGGGTGAAGGGAAACCCACAGGGGCACTTCCGCGAAAGAAAAAGACTTGGCGAAACTCAGGTAGGTGAATTTGGTCAGGGGAATTTGATCGTTTGAATGCACATGACCAATTTAGGCTCTAGGAAAGGGGCACACAAAATGAGACAAGCGAAAAGAGGGGGTCCCTACCCATGGCAGGGTGTGTGTGCAAAACATGCACAACAATGGCGACTCGCTGGGGAAATGCTCAGAAGCATTTTGGTGACAAACTGGAATCATGAACCCAGAATCTCTGGTTCTGACCTTCACGCTAGGGAAAACAAACCAGATGCTCAACCAAAGGATCAAAACCACTAGTTAATCCAACCTTCAGTATACTAAAAATACAAGTGTGTGCAATTGTGTTAATTCCCATCCTTCAATTGCTACAGGAACCCAAGCTCCATCAAGTTAAGCTATGTAGTTTATTCTAACTCCAAAAGCATCTAGGACATTACCTCGCTACTAGTCAGGCGTCCATATCCCTGACGAGGTTATCATTGTGATTCTCCCGAACATTGCTCTACTACCGATCGGACGTCCATAGCCTCGGTAGAGTTGCTCGGATACCCCTGAAAAGCTGAATTTCTTTTCTTTTAATTTTCAATATTTTTCTTTCTTTCTTTTGTTTCTTTTCTTTTGATTTTCAATTTTCAATTATTTTCATTTCAAACCACAAGCATTGAAGCTCGCATTCAAGGCTGAGAATCATAGCGGTGCTAAAGAACAGTTTTAGATTTTCACTTAACTAGACTTCACAAAGGACCTACAATGACCTCAAGATTCTTAAGATATGTAAAATATATAAGATTTCTAAATACGTCAAGAATGAGATCAACCAAGGACTTATCCTCTTTGAATCAAACACCCAGATTCACTTGACACTAATAGAAGACCTTCACCATCTACTCTGAAAACTTGATTAGAGTTTAACAAAGAAATACATCGAACAACCCCTGGCGATAAGTATGCTTATTGTGTGCACAGATGTGCCCAACCAAAAGCAGAGGGAGTCCGAGCAAAGAAACAACAAAGCAATAGCAAAATGGAAGCAAAGAAAGTGGAAAGAAAACACCAAAACTAACCAAAGCGAGACAACAAAGAAACTACTCTAAAGCAAGCAACCTACAACAAACCAATTAACCTAAGGAAAGCAGGAAAGCGGAGTATTTACGGGAAATGTACACTACTCAAAATGGGCTATGTACAAAGGTATTTAAAAGGAATTATGTTCAAGCAAGGAAAACTGACAATCATTCCCATTGGATTTCGTAATGAATGCACAAGTAATAGGGCAATCGTTATAGTTCTAAGCCATGCAGATTTATCTTTATACTCAAAAAAAAGAAGTTCAACATTACAACATTCAAATTCAATTATGTCATCATGAAAAATAAGCAATTGAGGTGATTCGTTGAACCCATGGTTGATCCATAAGCAAGTTTTCCTTCCCCCACTCCCATAATCAAAATGATAAGTGCAACTATGACAATTAACAAGAGCAAGGAAGGAAAGAACCTATATGTTTTTTTGAAATTGTGGTAGCGTTTGATAGTCAAGATTGAGCACTACATTGTTGATAGGTGCATTGGAAGCTTCGGATGGAGGGATTGGATGGCACAACATTTCTAATCTTGGGCATGGATAGGGCTGGGAGAACAGAGCAGCAATCACCCCTTCCACATCTTGTGTGGGATCCACAACCTCCACTGGTTGTTCTTTGAGGATGTACACCTCATCTTCTTGAGTTTTCATTGCCCAAACCTCTTCTTCATTGTTATCTTCAAGGGGCAGCATGTTGTCCCATCTCCTTCCCCGGGTGTTGACCTTAATCTTATAATGTCCAAAGTCATAGGATGATGACATGGATGAATCTATCCTATTACAGCTCCCTGAATATGAAGGAGGATCAGCAATGGTCACGGTCTAAGGACTCCAAGCTGCATCTTGTAGTTGGTCAATTCTATCATACTTGTTGGTAGCCATCAGAACACCCCCACCTTTGTCTTCTTCTCTTTGCTGGTCATGCATCTCATCATGACATTCACTCATTTCCTCTTGCTCATTATCACTGTAAATGGAGAAGGAACCCCTTTCTCATTCTGGAGGTTTCAATGTTTCATCAACGGGAGGTTCAGGTGGTATGTCTTCATCATTGCTAACATCTAGGATGTACTCCTCTGTTGTACTGGTATACCCTTGTGGCATGGTTCCAAGTGGGAGAAAAATAGGAAGAGACACTGGTTCGTCAAGGGGATCAATGTATGCTGAGCGATCCACCCCTAAAATTCTTCTACATATCCTATCATCCATCGCATACAAATATTCTACAGAGGGGAAGGACCTTGGGTGATTGTTGGGCAGCATTCCTATCTGCTCCACTTTGTTGGTCAGAAGCTCAAGACTATTTTGTTGTCCTTATTCCATTGTTGTCCCCATATCCTTTTGAGGCTCAGTTTCATATGAGTCATCACTCGATTTAGGCTTTTGGTCTTCTTCCTCGATCCAGACAGCAAGTAGAGGAGGTCGGGTACTTGGCTACTCTACTTGTCCTCTAACTTGTTGGACAACTTCTTTGCATAGCTCACACGCAAACTCAGAGTGTGATGAATCATGGCGTCTGCACCAATTTGGTAGCAACAACACCTCCAAATCCACTTGAAAATTTAGCTCAGACCAATCCCTTGCTATTTTTGACACTAGCTAGTCATATCTTTCCACTATCGGGTCCTCATCATCATTTGGGAAGGAAGGTGAATAGTAGATAGTCGCAGTGAGTGGTTGTTCCCACTCCTCCAAATCTGCATTTTTGGATGTTGGATCATTTTCATTCATGAAGGAGAGGTCCTCTAATCTAATCTCACTTATTTCTTCATCATCATTCTCTTTTTTTGTAAGGTCGTCATCCCTTTCCTCTTATTGATTTTCCTCTTTCTGATTTTCAGCATCCTCATGAGCTGCTGCAAACTTTGTTGACCCATTCTCAACTGCCAATGGCTCCTCTTCTAGATTGGAGGACTGCTCTTTGTTGATAGAGGAAAGGCCTTCCAACTCCCTTCTAACTGAATTTTCATCGCAACTTTCTGTTGTCCTACTGAAATCAGCTTCTTCCTCTTGGTATTCAACTTTAGTGTTTGTTGTCCCAACATCTATTCCTGTGAAGCTTCTTGGTCTGACTTGAAGGTGTTGTCCTCTAGATGTTGAAATCTTTTCTACCTCATGGGATGACTCATCCTCCTTGACAGCTGGCTGCTCCAACTTTCCCAAACAACCCTTGACTTAAGTGATGATGTTGTCACATGATTGACACGTAACTTCTAAATGAGGTGCATTGTGAAATCTGCACTAACTTGACATTAGTACCTCCTCCAATTTTAATCATCTTTGTTGCTCAAGTGTTCTTGGATCAGCCCTTTGAATGCCTTAGCTTCCATGGTTGTCAACTCTTCCTCTGGGTTTGTAGGAGCTAAAGGTTGATATATTTCCCAAAAAGGGATTTTATCCTTGCAAGACTCTCTCAATCCTGCTCAAAAAATTCAGACACCCCAATTCATTATGCCTACGAGTGCAATGGATTCGACATCTATCCGCTAGCACAAATTGTTACAATGGTTTCCTCAGTCTCTTGTTTAAATTTGCATGCAGCTAAGTGATGTCAATTTTTACATGTTGCTCCATTTCGACTCAGCTTCTTTTGCCTTCAAATTTTTTTGATTTTAAGTTTTAGCATTAGAAGAGATCTCCTTATCTCAAATTTCTTCTTGAAGGTTCTCTTTTCAATCTCTAACTTTCATTTTTGTAGCCTCAACGTGCCAAGCTGTTGATAAGTTTTTTATGCACTTCTCAACACAACTCAAAACTCTAATTTTCTCTAGATTTCCAACTAAAATCCTTCTTATCTCCTCTCATTGTTTATGTCATAGGACTACAAATCAAACTGAAATTCCTAATGAACTTCCGGTAGAAACTAGCCAATCCATGAAATGATCTTACCTCTCCAATGCTATCTAGTGTAGGCCACTCAACAATTGCTCTTACCTTCTCAGGATCCATCTTCAATCCTTCCACAAATATCACAAATCCCAGATATACCAATTCTTCCTTCATGAAACTGCACTTCTTAATGTTTCTCAAGAAGGAAGACCAGTATCTTATTTCAGTGAGAAGTTGAATGATGCTAGGAGAATATATTCAGTGTATGATCAGGAGTTCTATGCCATAGTTCAAGCCTTGAAGAAGTGGAGACATTACTTGTTTCCTAAGGAGTTTGTGTTGTATACGAATCATCAAACTTTGCAATAGTTGAACAATCAAGGTAAGTTGAATCAGAGACACATGAGATGGGTAGAATTATTGCAGAGTTATACTTTTATTTTGAAACATAAGAGTGGAAATTCAAATAGATTTGTTGATGCTTTGAGTAGGAGAAGGAATTTGCTGACAAAAATGAGAGTGGAGGTATTAGGCTTTGATGAATTGAAGAACTTGTATGAGAAAGACCCGGCTTTTGTAGAACCTTGGAGAGCTTGTAAAGAACCCGTTTTGGAGCTCAGACCAATCCCTTGCTAGTATTGACACTAGCTAGTCATATCTTTCCACTATCGGGTCCTCATCATCATTTGGGAAGGAAGGTGAATAGTAGATAGTCGTGGTGAGTGGTTGTTCCCACTCCTCCAAATCTGGATTTTTGGATGCTGGATCATTTTCATTCATGAAGGAGAGGTCCTCTAATCTAATCTCACTTATTTCTTCGTCATCATTCTTTGTTTTTGCAAGGCTTTCATCCCTTTCCTCTTATTGATTTTCCTCTTTCTGATTTTTACCATCCTCATGAGCTGCTGCAAACTTTGTTGACCCATCTTCAATTGCCAATGGTTCCTCTTCTAGATTGGAGGACTACTCTTTGCTGATAGAGGAAAGGCCTTCCAACTCCCTTCTAACTGAATTTTCATCGCAACTTTTTGTTGTCCTACTGAAATCAGCTTCTTCCTCTTGGCATTCAACTTTAGTGTTTGTTGTCCCAACATCTATTCCTATGAAGCTTCTTGGTCCAACTTGAAGGTGTTGTCCTCCAAATGTTGACAACTTTTCTGCCTCATGGGATGATTCATCCTCCTTGACAGCTGGCTGCTCCAACTTGCCCAAACAACCCTTGACTTAAGTGATGATGTTGTCACATGATTGACACGTAACTTCTAAATGAGGTGCATTGTGAAATCTGCACTAACTTGACATTAGTACCTCCTCTAATTTTAATCCATCTTTGTTGCTCAAGTGTTCTTGGATCAGCCCTTCGAATGCCTTAGCTTCTATGGTTGTCAAATCTTCCTCTGGTTTTGTAGGAGCTAAAGGTTGATATATTTCCCAAAAGGGATTTTATCCTTGCAAGACTCTCTCAATCCTACTCAAAAAATTCAGACACCCCAATTCATTATGCCTACGAGTGCAATGGATTCGGCATCTATCCGCTAGCACAAATTGTTGCAACGGTTTCCTCGGTCTCTTGTTTAAATTTGCATGCAGCTAAGTGATGTCAATTTGTACATGTTGCTCCATTTCGACTCAGCTTCTTTTACCTTCAAATTTTTTTGATTTTAAGTTTTAGCATTAGAAGAGATCTCCTTATCTCAAATTTCTTCTTGAAGGTTCTCTTTTCAATCTCCAACTTTCAGCTTTGTAGCCTCAACATGCCAAGTTGTTGATGTGTTTTTTATGCACTTCTCAACACAACTCAAAACTCTAATTTTCTCTAGATTTCCACCTAAAATCCTTCTTATCTCCTCTCATTGTTTATGTCATAGGACTACAAATCAAACTGAAATTCCTAATGAACTTCCGGTAGAAACTAGCCAATCCATGAAATGATCTTACCTCTCCAATGCTATCCGGTGTAGGCCACTCAACAATTGCTCTTACCTTCTTAGGATCCATCTTCAATCCTTCCACAAATATCACAAATCCCAGATATACCAATTCTTCCTTCATGAAACTACACTTCTTAATGTTTATCAAGAAGGAAGACCAGTATCTTATTTTAGTGAGAAGTTGAATGATGCTAGGAGAAGATATTCAGTGTATGATCAGGATTTCTATGACATAGTTCAAGCCTTCAAGAAGTGGAGACATTACTTGTTTCCTAAGGAGTTTGTCTTGTATACGAATCATCAAACTTTGCAATATTTGAACAATCAAGGTAAGTTGAATCAAAGACATATGAGATGGGTAGAATTTTTGCAGAGTTATACTTTTATTTTGAAACATAAGAGTGGAAATTCAAATAGATTTGTTGATGCTTTGAGTAGGAGAAGGAATTTGCTGAAAAAAATGAGAGTGGAGGTATTAGACTTTGATGAATTGAAGAACTTGTATGAGGAAGACCTAGATTTTGCAGAACCTTGGAGAGCTTGTAAAGAACCCGTTTTGGAAGATAGGAGTCAATGGTTGGATTATTTCATTCAGGAGGATATGTTGTTCAGAGGAAATTAGTTGTCTATACCTCGGTGTTCAATGAGGGACAACTTGGTGAAAGAAAAACATAGTGGAGGATTGGTAGGACACTTTGGGATTGATAAGACAGTAGCATCGGTGAGTGAGGATTACTTTTGGCCACAGATTCATAAGGATGTTAGGAAATTTGTGCAAAGTTGCAAAGTTTTTCAAGTTGCAAAAGGGAGTAGTCAGAATGTTGGATTGTATAAGCCTTTGATAGTTCCAGAGAGACCTTGGGAAGATATCAACATTTATTTCATACTTGGTTTGTTGAAGAGACAAAGAGGTAATGATTCTATATTTGTGGTGGTGGATAGATTTTCTAAAATGGCACATTTCATACCTTGTAAGAAGACAATAGATGCAGTACATGTAGCAGACTTGTTTTTTTAAAGAAGTGGTCAAATTGAATGGATTACCTAGGAGTATTGCTTTAGACAGAGATACAAATTTTGTTGGTTACTTTTGGAGGACACTTTGGAAGAATTTAAGGACAGATTTGAAGTTCGGGTCTACTTTTCACCTGCAAACTGATGGACAGATAGAGGTAGTAAACAGGATTTTGGGGAATTTGCTAAGATGTTTGGTTGGAGAGAAGACCAGAAGTTGGGATTTAGTTCTTGCTCAAGGAAATTTTGCTTACAATAATTCAGTGAATAGGAGTACCGGAAAGACACCTTTTGAGATCGTTACTGAAGTTCATCCTAGAGGTATATCAAAGTTGAGAGACATCGTTATGGAAGATAAAAGGAGTGCACAAGGAGAGGAATTTGCAGAACATATGAAGAAAGTGCATACTCAAGTGAAGGAGCAATTGGAAGGTATGAACCAGAAGTATAAGGAGAAAGCAGATGAAAAGAGAAGACACAAGTAGTTCAA
The DNA here is from genome assembly GCA_007258455.2 of Sequoia sempervirens. Classification (NCBI taxonomy): domain Eukaryota; kingdom Viridiplantae; phylum Streptophyta; class Pinopsida; order Cupressales; family Cupressaceae; genus Sequoia; species Sequoia sempervirens. Next base: position 524,621,708 of record VDFB02271358.1, on the reverse strand, counting down.
ATTTGGGGATGAAGTGATGGTGTATTTAAGGAAAGATTTCCAGTCGGCACATACAATAAGATGAAGATGAGGAAGTTTGGACCCTATACAATTTTGAAGAAATTTGATTCAAGAAATGCATATGAAGTGGAGTTACCGAATGACATGGGTATATCACTTATATTCAACATTGCAGATCTACATCAGTACCACGAAGTAGAATTCAGTGAAGAAAGTAAAGAAAAATTGGACAATCAATTTCCTAAACAACAGTCAGATGCAATTGGAGAGTGTAGACACCTAAAATTGACCTAGGCCTGCAAGCTTCATTTTTACCACTTTTGTCCTAGCATAATTATGACACTTAATTATGTCCTTGGTCCACATTCGACTATTAATTAAATAATTCATAATTATTTAATTAATTCATGTCCTTTTATTCTTCATGATTATTAAATAAATAAATTCTATTTATTTATTGAATACGTCATTAATTGCCTAAGTCTTCCCCTAATTAAATAAACTTCTAAATTTATTTAATTACCTTTCTTCATTTATTTTTTCCTGATTATTAAATAAATAAATCTTATTTATTTATTTAATGTCACTAACTGTCATAATTAAATGAATTGATTAATTTATTTAATTATTAATCATATCTACTAAGTTAAATAATTATCTTTAATTATTTAATTGTCGAAATTAATATTCATCTCATTTTAAATAAATAAAATTATTTAAAATGTCATCACAATCTTAACTGACAGTCCATTTTGGTAAATAATCTGAAAAAAGATTATTTATTTGTCTCACAAAATTCATATTTTGAGTTGATTGGTAGCTTTCTTCCAAAAATCAAATAAAGCAATCAGGTTCTTGATTTTATCAAATTTGCTTTTCAGTCCATCTTTTATGAATCTCACAAAGCAGGCTATCTTTATCTTCTCAATTTTGAAAATCTTTATTTTCAAAATTAATTATCTCATCTTTTCTCCACCACTGATCTAATTTTCTCATGTGACATCTTGATCACTCATTTAAGGATTTTGACCTAACCCTAATTAGGGATTATCAAATGAAATCTTGACCTTTGATTTTAGGTTTCTGTCAAGAGTCGATCTCATCCATCCCCTCAAAATTGTGTTTTCTATAAAATGTCAATTTTGTTCATAATTTTGGGACCACTTCATTAATATAGGCATTATAGTCATTTATCATTTATCATAGGCATATGCATTTAAGATTCAAATCCTTCAAAGCTTGTTTAGGACATTGGCATATTCAAAGATTGCTCACATACTCGATCTGAGGGCAACACAAATCAACAAGTTAGAAGGTGTAATGGAGATCAGCCATGGAGATTGAAGACACTGGGTGAGATTGTTCTATTTTTTATGTTTTCATTTATGTTTCCTTTGCACTTCATTATTTTCTTTGGGTAAATGATTTAAATCATTTAATAAACTAATCCATAAATTTACTCCATTGATACATTTGGTGAACTCGACGTGAATCCTTCGATCTAGCTTGCCTTTTGCAGGTTTTATTGACCTTTTGTTGCAGATCTGTCAGTTTTTGGACAAAATCACAGGTTTTACAAATTTCTTCACATCTTCTACACAACTGTGAATTTTTCAACAATATTTTTATAGAATCTATTAAATCATCTCAAAAGGCTACAGTAAAAAAATTGAGGCTTTAGCATCATTTTTGTGGAAGTTATTTTGATTTTAATTATTTTCATAAAATTGATTTTCTAGACAAAAATCGAAGAATTTTTTAGAAATTTATACATTTTTGAAAATCTCTTTAAATTCTAATGGGGGTCTATGTTTCACAGATTTAATTTGGAGGTCAAATACAATGCAAAACAATCCAATCTTTGTTTTTTATATGGTTTTCACAAATCCGCGTTTTTGAGTGCAAAACAGGGAATTTTTTCGACTTCCTTACATTTCTAGAAAGCTCTCAGAAAATTAATAGGGATCTCTTCTTTAAGTTTTTAATTTTCAGATCAATAAAATTATCAAATACTAAAATCTAATTCGGCTATGTCAAAAGTATATGAAATTGCAATTTTCTGATGAGCTTGTTTTTTTTTCTTTGGCTACATTATAATATTGTTTTTTTATCTTGTAGGTGATCATAAGGAGTTATAGTAGCAGCAATATCAGTCATATATAAAATATTGGAAAGCAAAAACTTCTAGGTTTGCATAAACATACGTTTGTCGAAGACTAAATATCAAAGAAACTCCTAACTTGTGGTCTTGCAGGTTCGAGTGTCAAAGACTAAAAACTAAACATTGTGCTTGTCTTTTTTTTAGATTAGTACACACTTTCTTTGGTGCATTAAAATGTATGTGTGCTTGAAGGTGGTAGGTGATTATGCTCTCACCTTGTGAAAACTAGGTGATCAGAAAACCAGACCCACCTTATTTTTTTGTGTCACCCTCACGATTTAGTAATCGAAGTATCCTCTCCCCTTGCACTTTCGGGCGATCCTGGGTGTAAGAGAAATAGTTACTAACTCTAGAACTTGGGCCTGTTCTAGTGGGAAAAATTACTCACCCCAAGACGACTCAGACCGGTAGCACCCTGACACCGAGGGACTTCCAGCCGATATATAAAAGTGGATTCTTGGGGAAAACCCAAGAATCACGAGTGTGGTTCCAATGAGATGGATCCAAAAGGGGACTCTCGCTGCATGGATCATGCCCCACGAATGGAATGCCTGTATTAAACACCTCTTGTCTTAGTGTCCAACCGTTCTATTGGTCGTTGCTTGATATAGTGCAGGGTACAGTATCATGCCTGAAGACACTCACTACTGATCCCCTTGAGTAGAGATAGAAAATCTTGGGAAGTCATTACCCAAAGAATCCGAATTTGGTGTGCTCAAATGACGTTAATGAGCCGTGGAGGGGAGCCAATGCCACCAAAATTCTAAGTTATCCGCTTTCGAGAAGGAAAGGTATTTATCACCAATCTAGGGTATATCGGTGGGCTATATCAAGTATACAAACCCTTGGCCTATTGGCCTTTTAGGATTGTACTTGTCTTATGTGTGCTTGCTTACACCCAAAATATTGTGCTTGTCAAGTGCTTGCTAGATTACTCAAACATTATACACAACATTCACAAATCTAGACACAAACAATCAACCTTACATAACTCATACTTTTCAACAAAACATCAAAAAACAATCTCAGTCCTCATTTTGAACTTAGACTTTGCATTGTTCATCTTAGTCCTCATTTTGAACCTAGACTTTGCATTAATCATTTTAGTCCTTCGTCAACATTATCGTCTTAGTCCACATTTGACACTTTGGCTTTGACAACATCGTCATCTTGCATTAGTCATTTCCCCTAGACATACGCCAATATCACTTTGCATTTAACATCATGACATCCACCACCTTATCTTCCCTTCACCAACATATTGATAGGCTTGCTAGTAAAGTTGAATACCAATTACTCTGTAGAGGTCAATACCAACAAGCCTTAGACCTTAGGAGACAATTCCTCCAAACCGACAATCAATGTCCTTCGTACCAACAATCCATGAGTCCTAGTCCTCCGTCCATCTACCTTCACTACCAAAATTCACTTAATACCATTCATGACATTAGTCCACAACAAAAATCCATTACTCACCCTTATTCTAACTTTGACAAGGGAAACCAACTGTCCACTAGTCCATTCCATGTCTCCATGCCATATGCTAGTCCTTCACCTATTAATCCCATCCAAGTCTACATGCCTTATCAACCATCTACCAACTCATGTCAAAACCCCACATCATACCATACCGATCCAGTCCAAGTCTCCATGTCCTATTTCAATCAACCTTACACCAATCCAGTCGAAGTCTCCATGTCATATCCTTGTCCTTCAACAATTAATCCAGTCCAAGAATCCATGTCCTATGCTTGTCCCTCACATGCTAGTCCAGTCCAAGTCCCCATGTCCTATCCTAGTCCTTCATATACTAGTCCAGTCCAAGTTCCCACGTCCTATCCTAGTCCTTTGTTCATTAATCATTTTCAAGTCACCCCCTCACAAGCCACATCTAGTCATGAAAATTCTATCATAGTCCAAAGTCAAATCCCAGTTAATAGACTTGAGGATAAATGTCAAAATGAAAGCCCGAAGCATGACCTTATAATGTCACCCTCATGTCAAGAACAAGGTAGTCCATCCCATGACCCTATCTTTCAGTCCATCCATGAATTCCTTCAAGACAATCATGACATCCAAAACACACCTCTCCTTGACAACGACTCTATTTCCGACTGTATCATCCACGACAAACCCATCTTTGACCAAGACCCCATCATTGACCAAGAAGTCCAAATCCATGGAAACCCCATCTTCGACCAAGACCCTACCATGGACCAAGAAGTCCAAAAAGATCCACTCCTTGACCTTTATGCCATTTATGATCAAACACTTTCTGACCTTATAAAGGCCTCGACTATTGACACTTCCCACGATGAGACACTTGCCTCCAAGGGACACATAGACGATATTCCTCCAAAACAAGAATCTTCCACTAGGGACATGCTTGCATATGATCAAGTTATAGCTAAAATCATTGGGCTCTATGACACTAAACATAATGATGGATTCGACATTTCCTTGGAAGCACCAACAGAATCATCTGAACCTGACATGTCACACGATCAGACCAAAGATATTAGTCAGGAATATGTCCAACATGACAATGAAGCTAAGACACTTTATCCACTAGGGTCATCCATCTTTGTCAGAGCAGGCTTTCTTGCAGACGAAAATATTACAAGTGACTATATCCATATACCTAATGATGGGTTAGCATCTTGCTTTCAAAACAACAAATACCCCATCGCAAATAGAATTTGTCAAAGCATGCAATATCAAGGAAAAGGACCAGGCATACACGAGCAAGGCATTCTAGAACCAATACAACTTCTAGAAAATTACAGACACCAAGGTCTTGGCTATTCCTCATTTAGTAAATCAAACGATGTCAGTGGTACCTCCTCGATACTGGGGGCAACTTTTTCAGACGCAAACGTCAAAATGGAGTCCATGAGAAATCCTTGTCATAAGATTGCTGCCAACACCCCCTCCACCCACACCATGAACCGTCATTCCATCATAAATAAACCTTCCCTTTGGAACCAACAAAAACAAAAGTCTTACAAGTCAAAAGATCAAAATCAAATGTCAAAGGCCATTGAATCAAACAAAAGGACAAGTGGACAAATGAAATTAAAATGGATCCCAAAGAAAGATGGATCAAACAAAGACACCAAGTCAAATACAAAATTCAATCACAATGTGGAGCCACAAGTAAAGGGGACTCCCACATACAGCAAATGTCCACCTCCTTCAAAATTTTCATCAATCAAGGCATATAAAAGTGTTGGTTCCAAACACCATCCCTCCAAAATCCATCATCCACCATACCAAGTTTGGAAAATAAAAAGTCATTCATCCAAACATCCAAACAATCTTTCCACGTCTACCATCATTCGTCATAACCCTACATCTCGTCTAAATTCCAATGATCCCACATCACAAATCCGTCACATCTTGGCAGCAACTCTTTACCGCAAGGACTCTTATGGAACTCTATTGCGATGTGCGTATTTTGATAAGGCCAACTCTAGTATCAAAAAGGATCACAATGGCATCGATCAGTTGCATATAAGCGCTATGATCCTAACAAGACAACTCCTTCAGCGAGGTCATTATTGGCATATCATGGCACCAGTCTCTACATTGGCATCGTCAGTGAATTCAGAACAAGAAGGGGTCATTTAAAGCATCTAGGCTATCCGCAAAATTAGAAATACAAAAAAATTGAAAAATGTAAAAAATCGTCACCCTAATGAAAACTTGGCAAATAGGCGTCTTGGTGACACCAAAAAAATCAAAAAGTCAAGAAAATAGTAAAGAGAAAAATTTCATCCAATGGTGAAAACCTGGCAAACAGGCGCCATGGATAAGTACCATGATGAAAAACTGGCAAATAGGCGTCATGTGTAAAATAAATCGTCTATGTGGACTCTTACACTTGGGGGCAAGTCGTCTCATTTTCCCATGCCTTCCTCATGACATTGATGTCCATCTAAGCCCTATCATTTGCATGCATTTTTTCCACTTACCTCGGTCTTGACATAAAACTGGCACACATAAATCATGCTTTGGGAAAACTCTTGACATGTCTATCCTTCGGTCATACACGATTCATGAAACATCATGTCATTGACCGTCATAGTTTTATTGTCCTTATATGACATAGTCCTTGAAAATCATATGACAATTCCATTAGTCTCATGTCTCCCATCTTTTACCAAGGCCACCCCCTATCCTTTCATGCCTGTCACCTATCTTGGCTTTCCCTTGTCAAACGGTCTAAGGATAATCATCATCCCATCTAGTCCTAACCAAGTCATTCCAAATGCAATGAGTCTAATCCATACAAACACATTATCCAAAATTTTACTTGACTGCATTCCTGGCCCGACTGTAGACTGCCATACTTTCGTCACATTATCATCATCGTCCTCACGTTGTTTTGGGATGCGTCCTTCCCACGTCAAACAACGTTGTCACCACCTGTCAATTGGTATTCAGCTTGACTAGGGGCATAATCATGTTTGTCCTTGGATTCTCATGTGTAGGCATCAGTCATATGCATTTGTCACGATCCTCTTAAACGTCAAAATATAAAAACATCATAAAATGTCTTGAAAAAAGACAAACATCGCAAAAAGTCCTGAAAAAAGACAAAAACATCATAAAATGTCCTGAAAAAAGATAAAAACATCGCAAAAAGTCCTGAAAAAAGACAAACATCATAAAATTTCCTGAAAAAAGACAAAAACATTATAAAATGCCCTGAAGAAAAGACCAAAAATATCATAAAATGTCCTAAAGAAAGACCAAAAACATCTTAAATGTCCTAAAGAAAGACCTAAAAATCATAAAATGTCCTGAAGAAAAACACAAAAAACATCCAAATCAATGTCAAAATCCTAAAAATGGAGTCAAAGTCAGTCATGTTAGTCAGTCCATGTCATTGTTGAACTACGTTGTCTTTGCGCATTTGCTACATAGGCAAGACCATCAGTCGATGAGTCCCCAAGACATTAGGTCAGTCTTTTTAGGTTGGTCCAAATAAAATCATGGCATTTGTCACAATCATCACATCGGTCAAATAAGTCAGGCGTAGTCAAAATCAGACACAAGACAGTCATTCAAAACATCAATGTCAAAATTGGTCAAAATCAGACAGCACGGTCCAACCAATCATACAATCAACATCAATCAACTTGCCAAAACATATTAGTCAAAACAATGTCAATCTCGTCACTCTTTGGTCCTCTTCAAGATGTGTCCTTCTCGGATTTAGACCTCGTCAAAATGTCCTTTGCCTTTCTCATAATGTGTCCTTCCTGACAATAGGCCCCGTCAAACCATTAACACTGTCAAATTGGCAAAACTCTTAAACTATCAAAACTGTCAAACCGACAAGAAATCAATCTTTGGAAAACAAACATTGGTAAACAAAATTAAATGGATGTTAATCTTTCTAGTCTATCTTGGCTATTTTGTCTTATATTTTTACTGTCTTGTCTTTTTGGTCATGTTACTAGCTACCTCGAGGATGTCCCATGAAGGATTTAGAGGTGCGATGACGTCTCCTGGCCTATTTTATTTTCTTTGACTGTTGTTTGTGGATTGTCTTGACAAAAAGACTGGGGCAACTTCACCCTTAGTATGAGTTAGGACATTCCTTGTCTGTGACTATCTATTTTTCAAGTGGATGACCTTGCACACCTTGGTCTATGTCATATCATGGTGTTTGTTGTCCATTTGTGTCATTTTACCGCCCAATGATGATTAAGAGCAATAAATAGTAAAATCCTACTCAAGTTTTGAAGGATTCTTTCATCTAGTCTGCATCTTCATCATCCACATCTTTTGCACCAACATTTCTTTGTCTCTTCATATTCTAGTCTTCTTTTCAATTTCGAGAGCACACCCATGTTTTTGGAACCTATCTGTCCTCTCGAGGGGGCATACCGCTACCCTCATCATCATTCTTCCTCATCTTATTTTGCACTGGGGCATATTTTTGACTTATTTTCTGTCACAATGCGACAAGCGACATTATGACAAAGAGGGGCAAAATGTAGACACCTAAAATTGACCTAGGCCTGCAAGCTTCATTTTTACCACTTTCATCCTAGCATAATTATGACACTTAATTATGTCCTTGGTCCACATTCGACTATTAATTAAATAATTCATAATTATTTAATTAATTCATGTCCTTTTATTCTTCATGATTATTAAATAAATAAATTCTATTTATTTATTAAATACGTCATTAATTGCCTAAGTCTTCCCTAATTAAATAAATTTCTAAATTTATTTAATTACCTTTCTTCATTTATTTCTTCGATTATTAAATAAATAAATCTTATTTATTTATTTAATGTCACTAACTGTCATAATTAAATGAATTGATTAATTTATTTAATTATTAATCATATCTACTAAGTTAAATAATTATCTTTAATTATTTAATTGTCGAAATTAATATTCATCTCATTTTAAATAAATAAAATTATTTAAAATGTCATCACAATCTTAACTGACAGTCCATTTTGGTAAATAATCTGAAAAAGATTATTTATTTGTCTCACAAAATTCATATTTTGAGTTGATTGGTAGCTTTCTTCCAAAAATCAAATAAAGCAATCAGGTTCTTGATTTTATCAAATTTTCTTTTCAGTCCATCTTTTATGAATCTCACAAAGCAGGCTATCTTTATCTTCTCAATTTTGAAAATCCTTATTTTCAAAATTAATTATCTCATCTTTTCTCCACCACTAATCTAATTTTCTCATGTGACATCTTGATCACTCATTTAAGGATTTTGACCTAACCCTAATTAGGGATTATCAAATGAAATCTTGACCTTTGATTTTAGGTTTCTGTCAAGAGTCGATCTCATCCATCCCCTCAAAATTGTGTTTTCTATAAAATGTCAATTTTGTTCATAATTTCGGGACCACTTCATTAATATAGGCATTATAGTCATTTATCATTCATAGTCATTTATCATTTATCATAGGCATAGGCATAATTTTACTTAAATCCTTCAAAACTTGCATAGGACAATGGCATAGTCAAATTGCTCATACACTCGATCTGAGGGCATCAATCATACACTACAAGCTAGGAGGTGCTATGGAGATGAATCAAGGAAGCTTCAACGAGGAATCTGGTATAATCATTCTTGTTTAGTTTTCATTGTGCTTTATAACTTCTTTGGGTTTATATTATTGATTTAATCATTTGCTAATCTCAAACCTTATGAAATTTAACCCTTAGTTACAGAGAGATTTTGGATATCATAGATGGGAGGAGAACTCATGGAAGACAATACAAGCAATATCTTGTGAAGTGGAAAGGTAGACTAGTGGAGTATTCTCTCTAGATTTCTCAGGCTAAGGTAGACCATTTTGGTTTCCCTTTATCCCCAGCAAAGTGAGGGACTCACTTTTCAAAAAACCCCGGATGTTTGATGCAAGAGCATCCTTGGTTCTTGGCAATCTTGCATCAACCAAAAAAATATTTTCTTTCAGTTTTTGTTCTTGTTCTATTCTTGCTTAGTTCTTGTTGGTGGATTCATCATATTTTCTCGCCCAGCCCTATGGATCTATGTTTACTTTGGACATGTTCATTTTCCTTATTCCAATATTTGGGCATGATTGGATCTTTTTCCGGCAAGTTATCACTTCCAAATTTCATGGCAGTTTCTTAAACCAGCACCAAAATAATTTTCAAGCCCAACAACTAGTTCGATCTCATGGATCTTTCCCGTAACTTGTGGATCCTTACGATGTGTTTCAAATCATTCCATGGAGTGTCCCTAACCTTAATTATAGGTCCACACTTCATCCTATTCATTCACCAAGGAGTAATTCAGATTTGAGGCCAACTTATTCATGCACATGTTACATTTTCTTTCATTGGAGATTGTAATGAACTTTGGCCAACGCAGATGATTCTCAATCTCAAGATGTGATATAAATCATTGTAATAGACCATTAGGAAGAAAAATTTGAGAAACATAGATTTAAGAAGTTAGATTTCAGCTCGCATTAAGGAGAATATAGGAATATTGTACTTTGAACATGTTGTATCAGGCCTGTGAGCTGAATCTGTAAGCCCAAATGTTGTTGGCCGATTGTAATCAAAATTTATGTTAATGAGAATGTTTGAATTTTCATTTGCCTCAATATTCCATGTTTCTTCTTTTGTGTGACTCTTGTTGCACGGTCTGGATTATTCTCTTTGAGGACCCTCCTACAGTGGTTGTGCCATGGTCAGCGGAAAGATAATATGATGCTAGGCTACCCCCTCGAGAGGTTGGCCAGAAAAATTACTTTTCAGGTCAGGCTCGCAACAAGGTTTCGTTGTAGTTTAGATGTGTAGAGGATGAGAAATTAGGCTATATGGCCTACGTTTATGTTTTCAGATGTTCCACGATGCACAAAATTTAAACCTAGGAGGGTTCCCTAGGTAAAAATTAGGGTTAAATTTTCCTCATTTGCACTCTAAGCCTTAGGAAATTCTTTCCTCTAGAGATCTTATTGTTGTGATTGTTGATTTATGATGGCAATGATTCTAGGTTCCCCACACTGAGTAGATGCAGTTCGTTAATTTGAGAGGCCAACTGGCATAGGCATTGCGATACCTACCCATTCCTTTCTTTTTTTCATCATTTCCCATTTGCGTAAGTAATGTTAATTTTTTTTAGGATGATAGCAGTAATTTCATAATTTTCATGCTATTGTTTTGATTTGACCACTAGCGTAGTATGTAGTTTTATTTATTTTGTAAAAATTCCATGCTATAGTTTAATTTGTTCGCTAGTGTAAAACCCATTCACTATTCTTGATTGCTTTTATGAAAAGTACATGCTATTGTGAAAAAAGTGCACACTATCATTATATGTAACCACTATTGTATAAACTAGTCGCTAGTGTACAAAGTAGCCACTATCGTAAAATCTAGCCACTAGTGTAGAAACTAACTGCTATCATAGTAAATAGGGCCACTTTTGTAAAAACATGTTGTTATCATCCAAAAAGTGATCCCTATTGTCAAACTTGAAAGATTTAGCTAGTTTTTTTGTAGTTTTAAGTTTGTGATTTTTTTTTCTAGTAAATTCTTGATGTTGTGGGTTGAATGTTTGCAGGCAATTCTCAAACTGTTGTATTCCAGGGAGTGAAAACCACGAAAGTTGTTTGATTTGGTTTTCAGGTTCCAGGAGGTTGAGAGAGACTTTCTTGACATTGTTGGTCTCTGGTACATTTTCTATATGCCCAAGCTTAGAAGTCATAGGGTGATGATGACCACACTTGTTGAGAGATCACATTCTGATTCAGTCTTTCCATCTTCATACTGGAAAGAAGACAATTACCCTTGAGGAAATGTGGAGGATTCTATGGATTTCTATTCATGGTGAGTAGGTCACGTATGATGTTAGGCAAGGTACCCTTGCCATGTAGTAAGTACTTGGTGTGTGACGGCTATAGGCATTGGACGTAGAGATTGAACTGACTCCCTTTATTGATGGTGCAAATCCAATGTCTATGTTGCTGGCAGGATTAATTATCAAGCCGCTAATTCCTAATCATAGAGGTAGGGGATTTCCTATAGGATAGGGCATCTACATAGAGCATATGATGGAGCACGAGATAGTTTATGCTTAGGGCTCATGTATTTTGGTGCATTTATACCAAGATGTGCATGAGGTTGTTTATCGCAGCGGCAGTTCTATCTTAGCAGGAATGACTCTTCTACATGTGTGGGCTAGGGAGAGGATCACAGTGTCTAGGTCAGATGGTATGCTACAGTGAGATTCCCATGATCCCTTCTCCTACAAATATACTGATTTCTTGCATTACACCTGGCCAAGTAGGTTATCGTATTAGAGAGAAATTTTTGATGATATGACTGAGTTTATATGGAGGCCATGGATAGCTTGTGGGGTTTGGAGTGATGACATGGAGCAGTTACCTTTTTTTAGATAGACGTGGTGACTCATAATCCATGCAGACACTATTCTTGAGAGGTACCTACCTGATAGGTTCTCTGACAATTTGAAGAGAGAAAGACCGGATTTGTTGGTGATTACCACGCACACTTCAAGTAGATGACTTGAGAGGTTAGGGTTTGGGGGCCGAAAACATCATCTATTACAGTTGTTACTGAGTTCTAAGCACTTGCACCATTTGGATGGGGATGGGTTGTTGGTCCTCCAGACCCAAGTACTACTTTAGATTATGATAAGTGGTGGGCCCATAGACATTCGTTGTGATTTACAGATATTGCTAGTGTTGGGCCAATGATGGGGCAAGTCCAGAGGGTGGACAGTGTTACTCGTAGGAGGGGTAACCTACAAAGGCTGTGAATTATAGTTGAGTAGCTTGATAGGGCCCAGGGTGACTAGGATGATTGGCAGAATGATCAGAATCATCAAGATCAGTAGCATCAAGACCAGTAGGTACTACAAGGACCTCCCCCATAGGGGGATATGGCAGGTCAAATAGCATATTTGATCACAAATAGAGATGCTAGAGTCATAGAGAGGGATGCTGAGATTGCTCGGAGATAGGTGGCAGAGGGATAGGTTGTTATCATTACTGTAGAGCTGAATAGTCTCTGTTAGGAGAGAGATTCCTTGAGGTATGAGATGGACACCAAGAGGCAGCAGAGATTTTATTAGCCTCCTCCATTCCCTTGGCTCAATATCAGGCTAAGTGAGATCGACTGATGAGAGAGAGCACATATTACCAGACCTTGTATGAGGTTTTTGTTCCTAGAGCTCATAGATGCCCTCATTTTGGAGATCTGAGCATAGTCACAAGTGCAGAGTCAAGTGGACAATCGGTCAAATAGTCACAACCATCTCCATAGATCATGTGACCTCAACCATCTCCTTCTCATAGTCAACATCATGATAGGGAGCAGCCCCCTCCAAGGCAAGATCAACAGAGCTGATATTTTATGATCTTATTTATTGTATCTGAGACTGTGTAGACATGTTATTTTGTATATACATTCATCAGCCCATGTAAGGCCTCATATATATTTTGTATATTTTGGTATCATACATGATACTTTATTTCCTTTGATGTATCACACCTAACATTTGATGATATATATATGAGATATACCATTTTTGATGCAGCTTATTATATGTTATGAGATGCTTATGGATGATTATGGATGCTTAAATGTGTTGATGATTTATGATTATATGTTCATGTTTTTGTACTTTTCTGATACATTTATATGATATGGATGGTTGTATGATTTATATATGTATGTGACAGATGATGATATATTATGTATGATGTTTTTCATTTTATGATGGTCATGATATGCATTGATGAATTTTGTGGATGCAAGATGCATGTTGTACTAATGATATTGTGATGCATGATGGATCTATTAGTTAGAAGAAGTGTTAGTATGTTTTTTAGAAGAAAATTGATGTTGTTAGTCATTGATGAGTCTTCTTTTTCTTTCAAAGAGACTTAATAGTTTTAGCAATCCTTATTGATCTAGCAAACAGACATAATGCACCAGGGTATTAATGACCAAGGTGGCGTTGTATCCATTGCGTGGAATTTGACTCTACAAAAAAGAGTATTTTTTCTTATACCAGATATACATAAACCCTATTAGAGTGTATGGGTGATAAGTTTCAAAACATTTCAAACCAGTTACATAAAGAGGTATGGAGTACCTAACATGCAACCGCTACATGAATTTCCCTAAAATGACTTCCACACACAAGAAGTAAGAATTCATCATGGTAGTATCACAAAAATATCTAACAAATAGATCAAATAGAAATTGATGATCAATGCCCCCATTCCTCCCTCTCTAAATCCTTATGAATATCCTCGAGAGATCCTGGGAATGTGACATTAAGATAAATTAAAAAGAAAATATCATAAAAAAGATAAATAATGTTGTCATATCACTTTCCATAGTTGTTTGATGTTTCAGGATATTATCCATCAATGATGTCTATTGTAGGAATGTTTTATCCGTTAAGACATATGTTAGGATGTTAATGATGAATTATCGATAGGTAGGTAGTTAATACTTAAACATTGTTATAGTCTGATAGTGATCTAGTCATTTCAATCTTTACTTTGGAAGTTTCTATTTTGATGTTTGTTTTGCTTGTCAATTTCTTTGTCAAAGGTTGAAGGCGGTGATTGTTTATTATGCATGGAAAGTTTATTGCGGATGGGTAACAATGGAGATAGGAATTTTGAGATTTTCTAAAATATTTAATGTTATTTTTGTTGTTTTCAAGAGATTTAGAGACAAATAGGGGGACCTAAATGGACTGACCTAATTCCTCGGGGGTTGATCAAAGATTAGCCTTTCCTACATGACAAAATGCAAAGACATCATAGTTTGATTGTATTGAGTAACACTTTTTTTAAATTTCTCTGACTCTTTTTTAATGTTTTTAGATTTTGATAAGATATTTGGATGTTTTTTGTGTTTTGGGGGACTAACCTAGGGCCTCAGGGGCTCGTCAATGATGGCATTTCCTACGTTATACATGCAAAGGCTCATAGTTCGCTTGTTTTGACTCAATCTAGCTAGTTTGGAGATAGCCTATGATGTTTTTAGGATTTTTTTGATGTTTTGAACTTTGTTTTTGGATTTTTTTTGTTTTTTGGATTTTATTTTATTTTTGATAGTTTTTGATAGTGATGGGATGAACAAGGATCCAATCTGCTACCAGTTTTAGGAGGTTTCCCCTAGTTTGGGACAAGATTATATTTATTAGGGTGGATGGATTTTGATGGTGCAACAAGGTTCAATACTTGATCAATTATCGAGCCATGGTTGGATACACATTTTATTATGGGATCGATGGGGTGGATGTGATAGAAAGTGTCGATAGATAGAGATGTAGGACTTATTCAAATGTAGTCCCTATTTACCAAGTTTTCACTATGGTACCGGTCCTAGAAGGTCCACTGGGTGGTTTTCACTTAAAGGATGTTTTATTTCTCTTTACTATTTTTCTTTATTTTTTTTATTTTTTTTACTTTTTTAGCTTTTTTTCTTGGGATATTCTAATGCTCTCAAGTGTAAATGTTTTTGAGATGGCTGCTATTCAAAGGTTCGACTAAATTTTTTCCTTCAAGAGTAGCCAATTGATATGCTCCAGATCCATAACTTGTTGTTATGATAAAAGGACCTAACCAATTTGGTTCAAACTTACCCTTCCCATCCTGATTTAGGTGAATCTTCTTATTTTCTTTTAGCACCAAGTCACCAACTTGAAAGCTTTTGTTCTTTATCTTCTTGTTATAGCTTCACTTGATTCGATTCTAATAAACCTATAGATGGTTTAATGTGCTCAAATATCTTTCATCTAGAAGTTCTATGTCATTAAGTCTAGATACCTAATATTCCTCCTTGTTGACCATGCATTTCAAGGACACTTGCAGTGATGGGATCTCAACTTCAATAGGTAGGATTGCTTTAGATCTATAGACCAAGGAAAAAGGTCACACCCATGGTTGTGTGAATGCTATTTTGTTAAGCCCAAAAGGTGGGATTTATCTACAAATGCAAATCACGGTCGACATCATTAATAGTCTTTTTCAATATTTTCAAAATGGTTTTATTGGATGCTTCGGTCTAACCATTTCCTTGGGAATATTATGGGGTTGAGAATTGATGTTGGATAGAGGACTTTGAACAAAGTTCACAAACATCTTGGTTTTTGAATGGATTTTCATTATCTATTATGATAGTTTATAGAATTCCATATCGACGGATCAAATAATTCAAGATAAACTTGGATATTTCTTTCCCTCTGATGTAAGGAGGGAAATAAGCATAAGGAAAAAAATTATGAAATCAAATGAAAGAGATCAAAGAAAAGGAAAATTCCAACTTACTCATGAAATGAATTTATTAAACAATGAAATCAATCAAGCAATGCAATCATAAAGAGAACATAAACTGAATTCGCGAATTGCAACATTACCATCCCATGTTGAAGTGTAATTTGTATTGATGTTGGATTGTGTTGGATTAATATGAAGCCTCCATTATTGTTTCAAAATTTTCAAAAGTATGTTAATGGTGATCAAAGATATAAATGTGCTAAATGTGCTTCAATGGTTATTTTGACATAACCTCTCCACAAATTCTCCAATCATTTTTGAGAGGCAAGAAGATTGTTTTATATATTTTCAAGTTTCAAATGAACGATCGAGATTCAACAATGCAAGATCATGATCAACGATTGAGAACCGTTGAGAGGAAATAGATTGGTCAGTTAACTCCTCTGATTGATCCAATTAAGGATTTTAATTGAATAGTTAGTGGGATTAGATTGAATAATTCATGGGATTGAAGAAATCAAGTTCAAGTTGCTAGTGGGATTGAGGAATAGATGGGTTAGTTAACCAATTAGATTAAGAAATCAGTGGTCATGATTTGCTCAATCAAAAAGGGGTGAGGATAATTAATCAATTAATTAATATTGGAGATGAATGTGAAATTTTTCTTTTGACTTTTAGCAAATAAAGATATATTTATTTGTTGACCATGTTGAATGATTTTGAATAATTGATTTAATTATTCAAATTTGGAGAAGGGAAAGTGGTTTAATTAAATTATTAATGATAATAATTTAATTGATTTAGATGAATAAGGTATATTAGTGACATAATTAAATACTTGAAGTTTCAATTAATCAGGAGTAATAAAGTTATATTAGGTGGTGATATAGTGAATTAATCAAATAATTAAAGATTGTTCAATTAATAGAGGAAAATAGGGATAATGATGTAAAATGAAATTATATTAATGATAATGATGTTGATGATGGAAAAATGCAGTTTAGGATATGTGATATTCATTAAGCCATTTTTACATGTCTACAAATTTACTTGCTCACTTGCTCTTGTAAACCTTCTCCTAGTTAGCACACCTTCATTCTTGTCTCCAATGATATGATCTAATAAATGGTTCCTCTATATATTCTTTGTTGGACTCTTGGGAACCTTCACTGGTTCTAGTTCCTTCTCTTCTTTCTCTTCTTCTTCTTCTTCAATCTAAGGAGGTATATTAGATCTAGAAACCTCTTATTCTTATGATATCTGATACAATTCTTCATCTACCTTCACATTTGTAATTTCAATAATCTTTCACAATCTCTTGTTGTAGGATCTATAAGCATTGCTCCTGATTGAGTAACCAAGAAAGATTCCTTCATCACACTTTAAGTCAAACTTTCCAAGGTCTCCTTCATCTCTTCCAATATAACATCTACTGCCAATTTTTTTGAAATATTTAATAGTGGGGGTCTTTCCATACCATAGCTCATAAGGGGTCTTAGTTCTATTGACCCTCAACTACATTCTATTAATAAAATAGACAGTAGTGTGAACTATTTCCTTCCAATACATATTAGGTAGATCAACATCTTTCAACATGGTTCTATCCATCTCTTGCATAGTCTTATTCTTCCTTCCTACTACCCCATTCTATTGAGGAGTTTTAGGAGTAGATAGATGTGTTCTAATACCATGATCTTCACAAAAAAAAAAAATCATTTGAAGTAAACTCACCTCCTCTATCTAACCTTAAGCATTTGAGCTTAATATCCATTTCATTCTCAACTTTTTCTTTCATTATTTTAAACTTATCAAAAGCTTCTAATTTATCTCTTTAAAATGTAGCCCAAGTCATTCTAGTGTAATCATCAATTAGTAACATAAAATACCTTTCACCTTGTTGACTCTTTGTCTGTGTAGGTCTGCAAAGGTCAATGTGAATCAGCTCTAATGGAATTGTAGCAGAGCACTCCTTACTATTGAAACTTGTTTTTGTTTGCTTTCCCATTTGATATTCCTTGCATAAAGTGTTCACAATCTTGGTTATCTTAGGCATATATCTCACAAAATGAGAGGAATTGTTTTTTACCATATTGTCAATGTTGATGTGTCCCATCCTTTTGTACCATAGCCAACACTCTCTGAACAAATCCAAAAAGTAGATTCTTCCATTAGCCTCCTTTAGATGATAGACATTACCATTTGTCCTTGTTCCTTTAGCAACTAGTCTTTCAGACCCTAATTTTCTGATTTCACAACCATTAGCATGAAATGAAAGATTGTATCCCTTGTTGTAGATCTTACTGACACTAAGAAGATTATGCTTTAGACCCTTGAAATAGAGAACATCCTCAGTCCTACTTTTTCCATCAATTGTTATAGCACCTTTTCCATAAATTTGTGTTGACTCATCACCACCAAACTTAACAGCTCCACCATTAACCTTCTTAAGGATAATAAGTATTCTCTTGTCACTAGTCACGTGGTTAGAAAAACCATTGTCAATCACCCAATTATTTTCTTCTTCCTTTGCATGAAATTTAGTCCATACCGCCATAAATCTTTCATTATTTTTTATTAGCTTGAAAAGTATCAGACCACTTATTTTCTCCAATATTTCCCTTTTTTTCTTTCAGGGCCATGAATAGGTTTTCATCATTTGAGTCATTATCCTCATCTTTTAAGGAAAAGCTACTTCCCTTGGAATAGAAATTATTTTTAACCTTATCTCTTTTATTGCCATCATCAGATTCTTTGTAGGGACATTTAGATGTAAAATGACCAATCCTTCCACAATTGAAACATTTAAATGGTAGCTTACCTTTGTATTTTTTAGTTCACTTCTTCAATCTTACGAGCCTCATCAAAGTCATCATCTTGATCCACATAATCATCTTCTATCCTTTTACTAGTTTTGAACGTTGCTTCCTTTGCAACATCTTTGTCAAATTATCTCATTTCAAAGGTTGTGAGAGCACCAAACATTTCATCTACTGAATACTTATCTAATTCTTTAGATTCTTCAATAGCAGACACCTTATGACTATAGGATTTAAGGAGAGATCTCAGAACTTTCTTCACAATCTCATCTTCCTTTACTACACCACCAACAACTATGATGCTAGAAACTACTTCATGCACCCAAAGCATATAACTTGCAATTTCTTCATCCTCTATCATCCTCAAGGTCTCAAATATACTCCTAAAAATTTGCATCTTGGCTTGCTTTACTTTGGTGTCTCCTTCATAGATGTTGCTAAGTTTTTCCTAGACATCCTTAGCAGAACTACAATCCATCACCTTCAAGATTTTTAAATTTTCCAACCCACACAAAATAGCATTCTTAGCCTTGGCATTGTTCTCATATAGCTTGATTTTAGTAGGATCTGTTGGAGGAGTAGAAGGAGAAACATAACCATCCTTGATTGAGGACCCTTTATGATCCATCATGTGACATCCCAAATCTTTCCTCAAGCAATTAAGCTTCTTCAGAGGAACTTGGCTCTAATACCAATTTTTGAACACACTGGATACTGAGAGGGAGGGTGAATCAATATCAACAAAAACTAAAACCCTTATAGAATTCAAACTTCTTAATTAATCCAAAAACCCTTAAACAAATTAGCAGCAATGAAAGATACAAAAATTAAATCCTCAATCAGATCAGCAATAATGAAAGATAAAACAAGGAATACACATGCACAAAATGATACCATATGAAAAACCAAATGAGGTAAAAACCATGGTGAGAGTTAACTCACAATATATGAAGCTCACTGCTACAAAATAAGGCTCATTGTCAAAAGACTTACAAACTAATGTGCACAACATTATGGAAAGATACAAGGGACCTACAAACTAAAGAGCACAACTCCAGGGAAAGATACAAATTGCAAGGACCTAATGAGATTCACTATCTCAAAGCAGGATACATGAAAAATTATGAAAATTACAACATTTTTCAACACAACACTCTATTGACTAAAGCATAAAACACATATAATATTTCTTCCACACAATTACACACTTCCTCTTCAAGATATTCAATACATTCCACACACACTCTTTCAAACTCTTCACTACACTTGCATCTAAAATGCTCTTGCATTTATATCCATCATAAGACCTCAAAAAATCTATTAGGTTAGCCAAGAAGGATATAAACAATAATCTCAACAAGTCGGCCACAAAACATCAATGTGTTCCTATCCAAGAGATGGAGAGAACCAAAAAAACATATTACATCTTCCAATGTGATCCAAAATACCTCACACACTAGCGCACATCAACCCAAGTCGACAACAAGGAAACATGTAGAAGAAACATGAAGCACATAACCAGTCAGCCCAAAAAACATACTTTTAATTGGATTCACTCAATGTGATTTTAATCAAGATAGATCAGGACCCAAATCTATCAGAACACAACATCAATGGTTTATCTCTGTTGGTGTTGCATTGTCTTTGAGTTGGATTTCTGGGTAACTTGTGGATATTTGGCCAATTGCGTTATGTGCTTGGGGGTCTACACCAACAACTACCATAACCAAAATAGAAATAGAACACTTCATCTCAAAAGCACAAAATACACAACCATGAGATAGAACCTTAATAGATCAACTTGAGGACCACTTCAACACATGAAATTTGAACTGAGACACTACACATAAACTAAGAGCACATTCACCAAGAAACAAGATCCGAAACATCAATGCAGAGAAATGTGGAGCATTTTTTAGATAAGTCCAGACAACCAACAACACTACCAACCTTTTGCAATTAATAGAAACCTCCTTGACAACACTAGTGACCTAAAAGGATAGGAGAGCAACATCCACATAGCACAAACACTAAGTCTCAAACTACAAGACCACATCTCTAATAATGGAGGAATGTTGAGAATTCTCCCAAACAGTCTTCACAGGAAACATTCTAAAATAGAAAATTCTTACCCACTTGTGGAGGCTAAAATAACCTTGTAGCAACACAAACTTCTTTAGGAACAACATGAGAGAACATACATGCTATAGGTCATCAGCAAAATATCTCCACCATCAACAATACTTCTAATACTCATTTTAATATATCATCATGAAATAAATTCTACTAATAGCATGTAGTTTTCACAATCCATGCTAATGTATTACTGAGATTTCTAGCTTGAAACTATGTGGTTTTTAGCATTGTGTTCACTTAGATCCAAGGTATTTGTTTGATCTTCCATGTGTGCTTGGGAGGCATATGTCTCATCAAGGAAAGTGGATGTTGATGGATCATGGATAGGGCTAGGTAGGGGTGGATAGGAGCAATGGAGGTT
The DNA here is from genome assembly GCA_007258455.2 of Sequoia sempervirens. Taxonomy (NCBI): domain Eukaryota; kingdom Viridiplantae; phylum Streptophyta; class Pinopsida; order Cupressales; family Cupressaceae; genus Sequoia; species Sequoia sempervirens. The sequence goes on along the minus strand of VDFB02271358.1, from coordinate 524,600,444 downwards.
TCTTTCTCATGGATAGGTGAAGTGAGAGGATCTTGACCATGGACTGCATAAAGTTGGCTAAGAGGATCATCATGGCCTTCTTGATCATAGGTAAGATCATACAGGGGAGATTGATCATAAATAGGGCCAAGTATGTTATGAGTGGGATCATTAGATGGGCCTAGATCTTGATTAGAATGAGAGGTTAATGTTTCCTCATGCTTAGGATAATGCTCTTGAAATAAATCTTGGTTTGCTTGAATGGAAGTGGAAGGGGGTGACTCTTGAATGGGCTCAACATGTTCTCGATGGTTAATAACATGGAGACATGATGGAGGTTGACTTAGGCTCAATGGGGAATACTCTTGAATAGGCTCAAGGGGGAGACTACATGATGGGGTTGGAGGAATAGGCATGGCATTCAAAGGTTCTTTTTCAAGCTCATTAATGGGTGCTTGACATGGGGATGGTCTATTTTGTGCTAGTAGCCATTGGATCACATCCTTTGCAAGTGTATGGGTAGATGGATAATATAGTGGATGGACAATGATAGTGTATGGTGTTATAGGCTTAGGATTAGGACTAGGACATGGTGGCTTAGGGATAGGAATTTGATTGGATGGTGGTATGATAAAGTTATAGGGTGCATGAACTAGATTGGTGTTCCCCTTGTCAAATGGAGCATGAGAATTGAAAGGCTCTTGATTTCGTTGCCAAGGTGGACTTAGGCTCCTATGTTCTTGTTGTGATATGGGTGGGTATGTTGATGTGGTATTGAAATGATAGGTAGATGGGTTAAGTTGGCATGATGATGAATGTGACACGGGATTGTGGTTGAATGTGTTGAGGTTGTAATGGTGTTTGGACTTGTTGTGATAATGATGGAGGGGTTGCATAGGACAATGGTTATTGAGAGGTGGATTGGTATGGATAAGGGTTGACATTAGAAGAGGTGGGATAAGGTGATGAAGGGGAAACATGATGTGGATGGATGAGGTTGATATGATGATATAAGTGACACATAGGATTGAGGTGAAATTTTCTGATGTGGTGATTGGACTTGATGATGTTCTTGCTGGATTTGACAAGTGGCTATGAGATATTGGGCTTTTGCTATGAGTTGTTGCATTTGAGGTAATTGGTTTATTTGAATTTTTTAGATCATGTCATGGATTACTTGAATGGTTTGTTGATTTAAAGGTGATTGGATTGTTTGAGCTTTGTGAAGTATGTAAACGATATTTTTTGTTATGTCTTCTAATGTTGGCATGGTGTCACACATGTCTTTACATTGTTGTATGTCATCTTGTCCCTCCAAGTATGCCACATATTTCTTGTCATCATTCTAATTAGGAGGAGGGCCCCTCGAAGTGTGATTACAGGTCTTGGATTGTTCACGTGATTAGTATTAGGGAGAGGGCCTCCTTGAATTATGATCTTGGGCTTAGGTTTTGTCTCATGATTTAGACTAGAGGGATATCCCCCTTGGATTATGACTTTGGGCTTATGATTAGGATTGGGCTTGTTTATGATAAGGACCATTTTTGGTGACTAGGACTAGGTTGATGATGTTGTTGAGATGATAAGATTGGATGATTAGGATGATGTGGCAAGTGTTTATTAAAATTTGGGCAATATCAAACACAAGATCTCACATGTAAATGCATGAACACACACACCAAACACTATGATAAATTTGTCTTTCAACATTAAATGTTATGATTAAGAAAACAATTGAATACACAATAACAAGCCTAATGTTAGTCAAGTGGGTATGACCAATTAGGTCTTAAGCTAGGATGCACAAGGTTGACTAGGGATGATTTGAAAGAAAAATCTTGCTACACAGTCGGGAGAAAGGTGTAACCCACCCTTCACCTTCACTTCCCAAAGGTATAAACTTCTTTGGGGCTTATCCAAGAGTGACAAGATTTCAACTCCCAAAGAGGCGTGTCTTTGGATTCACACCTTGATTGAGGTCTTCCCTTGGAGGGGTGTGTGCTCCAAGTAGGCCTCCTAAGGAGGGTATGACAAAAGCGAACCAAGTGAGGTGTTTTGGAGGACACACTTGATTCACACTCGCAGTTGTTAATTTCCCTTTAGAAATTTGAAATGTGTGTAAGAAAACAATGGAAGAACTTTTTATTTTTAACCCAAAGCCAAAAGGTCTGATGGAAGAAAATGGTTCTTTTTAAGCCCAATTTCAATGTTGTGACAACAAACAAGATGTTCGTTTTAAGCCCCAAATTGAACTGTGTTGACAAGCAATGGTTAGAGATGAAAGATAGAATGTGTGCACCTAGACTTTCTTTAGCTCCAAATTTTTTTCCACTTGATCCAATTTTTCCTTTGAAGTTTTTATTTTTCCTACACATTCACAAAACCAACAAAGCAGCCAAAACCCTAACAAGATAATTGATCACTAATATAAGAGGGTTAGCTAGTCAAGACAAATTTGATTTTTGGAAACATTTTTTGCATCAAAAATAAAAACATAGAGAATATACCCTTACTAAAATTTCTAGATCTTTCCAAACATGTAAAGAAATTCAAAAAAATTGTTGTTTTGCACCCAACATTAATTTTTTATGAAAAATCATTAAAAAATTATAAAAAATTCAAACCAGGTCCAAAAATTCTAATTTTTGGATTGAAGACATTCGACATCATTCCAAAATCTGCAAAAAAAAAATTGTGAAAATATCTACAACCATTTGTGAGATATAAGCAAATCTTAGTAAAACCCTAATTTTCAAAGATCTATTTTTTGTCTAATAATTTTTTATCCAAATTAAAAATATAAAGAACATACCCCTACTAGAATTTAGAGAGATTTCCAGAAATATAAAAATATCTAAAAAATTCGCTAATTCTCAAAATTGATTTTTCATGAAAAATAACAAAAAAAATAGAAAAAAATAGAAAAAGCTTCAAAAAATCTGATTTTTGGACTAGAATTTCTTGATATTGTCCCCAAACTGTAGAAATTTTTTTTGTGAAAATATCTATAGTTTTTTGAGAGATATGGTTGAATCTTTGAAAACTAGGGTTTTGTCCCAAAATGATGCAAAACCTGCAACAAAAAGCTAACAAAACCTACAACAAAAAGGATCCAACTCCAAAATTCCTCAAAATTTGTCAAAATATTGAGCTAAAAATTAGTTACGGGGTTCACATTAGGTTCACCAAAATGTATATGAAAAATTTGGATAAAATAAAAATGATAAAACAATAACATGCATTACCTAATCCAAATCTTCAATACCTCAAATAGACGTAATGATGGATGAATTATTCCATTGACTTGATATGTTGGTTGGTCAATTCAACAACATAACATTGAGATGGAGATGATAGATGAATAATGATAGATAGAAATGGATGAATGATTCAAGAATGATTTTGGCAGCATAAGGATACTTGAAGAATCAACCCCTCAAATGTTTATGAGAGGATTGATTTATAGGTAGGGTATGATTTGGATTGATGGTTGAGATTGGATGTCAAAAAGATGTCTTAATCAATGGCCAAGATTGAAAGTTGTAGTATGAAATAGGGTTAGGGCTAAATTAGGGAAAATGATAAGGATGAAGGGTTGAGATTGAATTATGAGATAATTCAATCAAGGGCTAGGATTAAATGAGATGTCAAGAGATAAGATTTGATGTGGAAGATAAGATTGGCACGAACAAAGAGGTGAGAGAAGAAATTAAATAATAAAAATTATTTAATTTAGGTGGCCAATGAATAATTAAATAATTAAAATAATTATTTAATTATAGAGGAATCTGACAAAGGGAATCTTTTGAATTAAATAATAATTTTAATTCAAAATTCAAGATAGTAGACTAAATTAAATAAATAAAAAATATTTAATTTAGAAGAGAAAAGGCTAATGACTAATTGAATAATTAAAATAATTATTTAATTATAGTGTGCAGTGGCATAGAAAATAAATAAATAGGAATTTATTTAATTTTAGAAAGAAAATGATTTAATTAGTGATGTAATTAAATAAATAAAATTTATTTAATTAATCAAGGAAGAATAAAGAAATGGATTAATTAAATAATTAAAATTATTTAATTAATAGAAGACATATGACATTAGAAAATAATTAAATAATTAAAAAGCATTTAATTATGAAGAATGAAAGGGGAAATGATGAAGAATCTAGGAGTTGTTGGCTTAGGACAATTTTTAGTGTCTACACATCCAAATCTGGAGGTTGGTCTTGGAAGCATGTAGATCATGTACAACAGGATGCCATGCCCCATTATTTGAGCCTGTAGTGCATCTCAGGATAGCCTACAAGGAGTTGTAGGTGGAGGTACTCCAATAGATTACCGAGCTGACCATGATGACTAAGTAGAGGGTCCAGCAGGATACAAATCTCTTTAAAGCACTCACCAAGAGAGAAAAAGATGTGACGCAGGTTGAGAGTGTTGAGAAGGCATGTGACACCTCGTAGAGCCAAGTCAATGACCTCAGGAGGTAGGTAGAGGTGGCAATGATAGCACCCATTGAGCTCCAACACCCTCAGGTGCAGAAGCTCAGAGATGAGTTGTGGTGGGCTTGGGAGCAAGAGGCTTCACTACTGGAGCATGTTGCATCACTATGGGAGGAGGTCATAGAGCTATGAAGATATATCAAGGGATTACAATCACAAAGCATGTTTGTGTCGTGTCCTTACCACTTGCACTCCTATGTGTCTATTGAGCATCCTCCTCCACCACTAGCACCAGAGGGCTTAGGGATCCATGCACTCGGGGGCTAGAGAGTCATTTTTGTTGTACCATATCATTGATCTATAGCATTTTTTATCTATAGATTCATATATAGATATACAGACAACACATTTTGTCACAGTGGTGTGGTACATGTACATGACATTATTTTTTATATCTATATGTACATATATATATGAGATTTTGGATCGACATCATAGTGTTCTTTATGTGTATGTTTCCTTTTCATGTATGATTATGTGATGGATGTATTTTTATGGATGTATGCTCAGATTAGATGTTATCATGATTTAATAAACACATTGGATGTATGCTTAATTAAATACAATGATGATTTAATTCCTAACTAAAAGAGTTAATTAAATGTAATGTATGGATACACAACATAAAAATAAAACACATGTATACATAATTTCTAATTGAAGAAATTAACTACATACACATGTTTTCATTATAACATAATCTAAAATGATAATGTGTTAATGAATAAATTTCATATCATAATGGACTACGATCCCCAAAAGAGGTCAAGTGTCATGTCCATGCCACATAGACCTTATGCATAGTGTTGATGAAGATGCATTACATTAACTAGTTCTTTTAGAGGTGTGCCATTCATATACAACAATCCATTTGCACCAGAACTATACATAGAATTGATTGTGTAAGGACCTAACCAATTAGGGTTGAATTTACCCTTTTGATCAAGTGTCGCATTTACATTTCTTTGATTCTAATAGAGAATGATATCACCTACCTTAAAGGTATGAGAAAGAACACCTTGTTGTAATGTTTATAAGTAGATCTTTGATAAGCATGTAGATGTTCAAGAGCCTGCAATCATCACTCATCGGGAAACTCAAGCCGTTTTAAACGCTCAACATGGTAACTATCATAATCAATTAACCCCTTAAGGTAAACTCACAGAGATAGAATTTCCAACTCTAAAGGCATGATAGCCTCAACACCATAAAAAAAGATGTCCAAGATTGTTCCAGTAACCATACAAACACTCATGTGATAGGCCCGTAAGGCATTTGTCAATTGAGTTTCAATATTTATCATGATTATTCACTGTTTTTTGAAGAATTAGCTCAAGAGTTTAATTAGATGTTTCAGCTTGGCCATTAGATTGAGGAAAATAAGGTGTAGAAAACTGATGGTGAGTGTGAAACTTTTCTAATAATTTTTTCACCTCTTTGTTCTTGAATAAAGTACCATTATTAGAAACAAGGGAGGAAGGTAATCCAAAACGAACGATGATATTATTCAAAAGAAAGATACATATTGCTTCAACATTAGTAGATTGGAGTAGAATAGCTCCAACCCACTTTGAAAAGTAATTGATAGTTGTAGTGATCAAACGTATTTTCTTTAGAAGGAGGAGGTGATATTTTTATAATAATATTCAACCCCCATTTTTCAAATGGCCAAGGCGAGGTCAAATTTGAAGCTCTTATATGGGAGCTCAAATGAGGTTACTGTGTTCTTGACATTGAGGTCATTTCTTAACAAAGGAAAATGAGTCTTGCTCCATCATTTTCCAATAATATCCCATATGAATAAGTTTACACACTAAGGATTTACCATCAAAATGTCCACCCCCAGAGCTTGAATGGGCTTCTTGAAGGGAAAGGGGTATTTCAATTTTAATGAGACATCAAAGAAGAATACCATTGTAGGATTTTTGATAAAGAACATCACATAAGATAATATATCAAGTTGAAAGCTTTCGTATCTAAGTGCGAGCATTTCTAGTCACATCGTCAAGAAAATTTCTAGTTTTTAGATAATTATATATGTGAGAATACCATTCCCTTGAGTCTATGTGAGTGGACACAAGATTTTCAGGCTTAGGTTGATCCAAGAAAGTGGGAGAGTGGAGAAGTTGAACCAAAAAGTGGTACTCTTCTACACCATCTTTCGAGGGTACAAGGTAGGTTGCACTTGCTATTTCATTCACGTGTTGATTTTCTCTCCTAAGAATAATGTCTATTGTAAAAGAAGATAATCGATCAAGCAAGGATTAAGCCAAATCCTAATACTGAGATAGCTTGCTTTTCTTAGCTTGATATGTTCCCGTGATTTGATTTACAATAAGTTTAGAGTCACCATGAATGTGGAATTTTTAATATTCAATGCTATCATGGTACGTAAAACAACAATGAGGGCTTCGTACTTAGTGATGTTATTGGTACAATAAAATTCTAATAAAAAAGATAAAGGAACTAAATTACCTTTAGGTGAGATTAAAACTACACCTACCCCAGAGCCAGTTTGACATCTCAATCCATTGAAATACATTTCCCACATATGTTCATGATCCAATACAAATATATTTTCATCTAGAAACAAGTCCATATTAGGTAAGGAATGAAATGAGGGAGCTTCCTCCAATTGATCAACGATGGCTTGTCCTTTGATTTCTTCTGAGTTATGAACTTAATGTCAAACTCAAAGAGCAACATTACCCATTTCACTAACCTTATCGAAAGATCTATTCTAGTAAATAAATGTTTAAGGAGATCACATTTTACAATAACATGAGTTCATGCATGGAGAAGATAATATCATAATTTTTTGCATTGTGAAAACAAGAGTGAGACATTTTTTCAAGTTTCATAATCAACCACAATACGACTAATGTACTAGACCACTCTTTTATTACCGTCATCATCATGTTGAGCTAATAGAGCTACTAAAGCATGAGGTGACGCGAAAATATAAATTTATTGCAAGTATGAGCAGTTGGTGTTGTCATTGATGAGCAGAAGATTGTTGCAAGAGTATATGTATCTTTGATTAGTTGCATTATGTTGTCATTAGTAAGCTATTGGTGTCAACCTCTAGTGTTGCTTTGATAAGATTTTTCTATGGATGCAAGGTTGAGTTGCTAGGTTGTAGTTGGTTCTAGAAGTATTGGAGATGATGAGGATGTGTCTCTAGTGCTTGGGTTCCAAGTGCTTTTGAGAAAAAATGATAAAAAGAGGAAACGGTGAGTTACAATGTGTTTTGGGTTGAAGAGTAGTGTTCTGGTTTTTCTCCATAGTTCTTCTAGGTTGAAGATCTACTTGTTCATTTTGGATATGTTGATCAGAAGTGTTCAGAGGTGTTTTATTCAAAATTTAGTGTGTTGGATTTTTGTGTAGAGGAAGTTGTGTTCACCAATGTGTGAACTATGTATTGCATAGGCATCTGGGAGACATGCTTTTGCTCTATGTTTCTCCGCAGTTTGGTTGCAAGTCTTGCGGATCTAGAGGTGTGTTGATATTGTTTGTATCTTTCTTCAGTCAAAGTTGTTTAAGGTTTGGTGCTTTGGAAGTCAGTTTCTTAAGTTATAGTGTATGGCAGAGTTGTTTGAGTACACTGGGTAATGGTCGACCTTGGGTTTTTACACTACTTGCAAAATTTTTGGAAGTGTGGTGTGGTGTATATGAGTGGATTTAGGTCTTAGCTAAGGTGTGTTGTGGTCTACCTTAATTTCTTTCCATCGTGGGAATATTTTGGTGCCAACCTGATTTAAATTTGCATAGTTAAGGTGCATAGCCAACCTTGGAGAATGCTTTCAAGGTTTAAGATGGTATAAATAAGAGTTGATTTGATGAGGGATGATAAGATAGATAAGTTAGATGAGTATGATGTGAATTGAAAAGTTATAGGGTGTGAATTTGTAAAGTGCAGCGGGAGCTTTCATGTGTTAGATTACTGAATGCAATGAGCAAAAGATGTCTACAATTCTTCAGAGAGACTGCAAAGGTTTTGGTGATGTTGTGGTGGATTTTTCTATTGCTTTGAGATGGATTTCTCATTGTAACACTCTTCTCTATCTTCTTTTCTATTATGGCAGTGAAGCCGTCTTTCTTCTAGGCAATGAGCCCTCCAACAGTGAGCCCTATTATATTCGGTATTGATATTACTTTATACTGTGACTTAATTATCACTGTGGTTTTTCCCATCTTGGGTTTTCCATGTAAATCTGGTGTTCTTTTGTGTATGGTGTTGATTGTGTTTTAGTTTGTGTTAATTATTTTCATGCTCAATCATCATAATAAATTAAGGGTTAATTGAATGAATGTGGATCTAAATGTTTATGAGGATTTTGAAGTTTTAAGGTACAATTGATTCACCCTCCCCTCTCAATTGTCTTGTGCATTAAACAAAATTAAAAAGGATTTATCCTCCATAGTTGGCATCAAGATAGGAGGATTGGCAAAACAACTTTTGATAGACTCAAAATCTTTGTCGCACTCATCATCCCATAAAAAATGGACATATTTCTTCAATAGATGTGTGAAGGGAATGGTATGATTAACCAATTGAGACACAAATATATGAATCATCTAAATCTTCCCCTAAAAAATATGTAGTTGAGAGATGTTTTTAGGTAGAGGCATGTTAATAATTGCATCAATTTTGTTTGCATCAACTTTGATTCCATGACGAGAGATGATAAATCCTAAAATCTTGTCAGCATCTATGCCAAAGATGCACTTAAGAGGATTTAGCCTCTTATAGAGTCAAAGTCTTTCAAAGATAAGGTAAATTTTTGGTGTGATCTTGATGAGTTGTAGACTTAGCCAAGATGTCATCGATATAATCTTCTAAGATTTTATGAATGAAATCATGAAAGATAAGAGTCCTCGCCCATTGGTAAGTTTCTCCAACATTCTTTAACCCAAATGAAATGACTACATAATAGAAGGTACTCCATGGGGTATTGAATGTTGTCTTATACTAATCTTCTAGGTTAATATGAATTTTATTATAGCCTAATTAGCTATCCATAAAGGACAATAAGGCATGTCCTACAATCAAGTCCACAATTATATAAATATTAGGCAACAGAAAATCATCCTTAAGGGAAGCCTTATTAAGATCATGAAAATCAATAAAAATGTAAAAATGGCCATTAGGTTTACTAACGGTGACTATATTTGATATCCAAGGTAAATAGTCAATAGGACAAATAAAACCAGATTTTAGGAGCTTTTCTATCTCAGTCTTGACTAATAATGAAACCTTAGGATTCATCTTAATAAAACTATTATTTGATGGACTTATGAACTACCATTGATTCATCAATACCAAGCATGTCCTCATATGACCAAGCGAAGATATTGGGATGAGAATGTAATAAATTAGTATTTTGTTCAGACTCTTCTAGAGAGAGACGCTTTCCAATATTAATCACTTTCTTAGAAGATTTAGGATCCATGAAAACATCAAAATTATCTCCTTTAAGGAGATTAATACGATCTTTAGGAAGGGGCATAGAAACACGATCATCCATATTAGATAAAGGATCCTTCTCATCAACACTCATAATGGATTCTCCAAAATATGCCTATTGACTTAAGTAGTATGGGAAACATCATTTATGGTGATGGGAAGGTAAGTTAGAGTAGACACCTAAGAATTCTCCTAGTGCTTCATCTGAAGAGAAGACATCTAGAGGAACTTCATTAGAGTCTATTTTAATTTCAATCTATTCAGGATTAACTAATTTAAGATGATATTTGATGGAAATCATGTTGAGATTCAACCATGGTTTCACCTTAGACTTAGTGGGGTGGTATCCAAGTCCAATCTTATACTTATATGGATCGACTTCTAAGGGACTTTAATACCTTGTTCATTACACCCACAACCTTTACCTCCATAACCAAATTTTAAAAAGATATTGAAACTTGGACCATAACGTGATTGAAGTTCTTGGAAAGGAGGATTAGTGTAAAGAGAATAATCCATACTATAGGTATCACAATAATTTATAGGAAAATAACCATTCTTCTTAATAGAAATACAATCACCATGCTCCTTAGCAGTGGTATGATCATCCTTCTCAACAAGAGTACAATCATCTTTCTTAGTAGAGGGAAATGATATTTTCAAAAGATCAAGGTGGATAGGATCGACTTTATACTCCATGATATAGGATTTGGTAAAGTTTAAGGATCCCCAATCATCACTAAGAAATGCATTCAATTCAAAAGAAGTAGAAGAGGGAAACTTAGGACTCTCCACTTCAAAATGATCTTCCTTAGGGAAATCTCTCTCAATAGTATCCTTTGCAACAAGTACTGTCGGAGTAGATCTCAATGCATTAGAAGATAATGATGGGAAAAAAATTAAGAGTAGGAGAAACTAAGGTTTGAACAACATCTACCATTTCATATAAGTGTATAGCATCGGGGTCAGCCTTGATTGTGATTACCTCATTATTAGTAACAAATTTTACAAAATGATATAAGGTAGAAGTGACTTCTCCCAAAGCATGAATCCATGGTCTTCCCAAGAGAATATTATATGGTAATGGTCCTAGCATGACATATACTAGGGTGGGTATGGTAGTGGGTCCCAATCTCAAAGAAAAAACTACCGTGCCTAGGGCTTGTTGATCGGCATTATTGAATCCATGAATGTACAAAGAAGAAGAAGCAAGTGAAGTTGAATCAATTTTGATTTTAGGAAACAAGTTGATGCTACATACATTGGGTGCCAAACCGGTATCCATGAGAGCATGTCTAATGCCAATATTATTAATGTAAACTATTATCATTAGAGGATCCACTTTCTTCTATACTTCTGAAGGTAGGAGTTCATGTGGATGGAATGTAATATTCAGTGAGTCTACATGAATATGATCTATCAACGAATTAACATTTGTCGGCCTGGTGGAAGAAGGAAAGAGGATATTTTGCAAGTCTTCCTAAAGTATACCTTGGTAAACTAGAGCAGTCTGAAGCAAATCCCAAAGCAAGATCTTGGCAGGAGTAATGTGAAGCTTCTCAACAAGATCATACTCACTCAATGACTTAGCTGCAAATTTAGGTCCTTGAGGAAGACTCGGTTGAGAGGGTGGTAAGGAAGTAGGTTGATTAAGATTTTTTTGGTTCTTTTTGGTATTGTAAGTATGGGATACCTCTCTATAAGAAGGATCCATAGAATATATAAACCTCATGTAAAGGTTTGGTGTGTCATTTGTGATAGGAACCCCATGAATAGAATGAATTCTTTTATGAGATGGGCTAGTCAGAGTCACATAAATGGCCGGTCTCTTAGCCCATTGAGGGGTGGAAGAGACTATAACCACATTCATGAACTCTTTGACTTGCGAAGAAGAAATTTTTGATGAAGAATTTTTGTTTATCAAATTTTTGAGTCGAAGGAGATGCCTCTAAGAAATCTAGGGAATCATCCAACATATCAAAATCTTGTTTAGAAAAAGCATTAAAATTTTGAAGAAAAATATCTAACATGATTGCATTCATGTCAGGTTCACCAAAATGTAAAGGAGGGGATTCACTACCCTTGAGATTTGAGACAAGGAGAGTCTTCAAGGAGCAAATAGCCCTCAATTATCTCAAGGAACAAAGCTCAGGTGACAAGATAAAGAAAAGAGGAATATTTGCACAATATAATCAAATAGATGTTATGCTATGAATAAGAAGAATAAGGAAATAACTTAATTATATAAGTTAATGACATAATGAAAATCTCTAATATATGAAAATGGAAAGAGCATAAAACATAGATTTTACCCCTAAGAGGACTAAGCCTCGGATATGGATGACAATGTGTTGCAGGGATGTATGTGCCCCATGTTGTCGTCTCTGATAAAATGGAAGATAAGAGCCTTAAATCTGCAATTTCCAGTTTATTGAATCCATACATTTGTAAGCAAAATAGAACAGGAAAAATGTTGGGGGTTGTTTTGGGGCTTGCCTCAGTCAAACCCCCATTTTGGTGTTTCCACCTCCATGGATAGCCAGATAGATAGAGATAGATAAGAACACATGAAATTTAAAGACTTGTGATAGAAACAAACCTTGCAAAGGAGGAGAACCCCTATCATGATAATAAAGACATGAAATAGAAACAGTCCCCATGAAGGAGGAAAACCCTATTACAAATATAAAGACGTTATCAAAATAGACAGTATTAAATAGACAAGACAAGAAGACAAGAGAGCATTACCAATACCTTGTGGCTCCCCTCTTGGCTTAATGGATGTGATAAGCTTGTGTACAAGAGAGCCTTGACTATTTCTTGAGATAAATCTAGTAGAGCTTCACTATGGAAGCAAGAGAGAGCAAGATAGAATGAGGATGAGAGCAAGATCGAATGAGAGAGAGTGAGAATGAATGATAAAAGGTGAGAATGAATGAGAATGATAGTGAAAAATAAAGTTTTGTGAGGCTACATGGGTGGGATGAGCCGTTACTTCTGAATTTCTACCATGATAACATGTGCCATAGGCAAAGGACATGAAATATTCTCATTTGAATCTTGGAAAATTTGAGGGATGCTAGTGCATCATAGGAATGTGTGTGCATCTCTCAAGTATCCTACTCAAAACTTTGTAAGAATGAGGTATCAGGTTGTTAGTGCTTCATAATTGTTGCCTATGAAGTTTAAATCATGAAATTCTAATGTATAGGTTTCTATCATAAATGTAGTGAGCTAGATGCTCAAGTGTGAAATTACCATGGGGTGCAATTTTACAATACTACAAGAAGTAAAAGACAAAAAAACAATGGAAGAAACTCCCCTCTAAAAGAGATAAAATAACATGTACAAGTGATGGATCAAAAACAACCAATTCCATCACAAATACATAATGAGTATCCCTTGATAAGAGAGAGTGAATGAGAGATATTTTGAATCCCCTCCAAGAAGTAGCTATAGTATTAATGATGTGTACCTAAAGGAAGGAAATAATCCACTACTTGTAAACAATATTTATCCCCTTAGGAAGAAACAAATCCACTAGTGAATATAGAATCCATTTGCATAACCTAGATAAATAGAGAATTCAAATATAAATAGGTTCCTCTAAATTGAACTTTAGATTCCTCATGCTAGATAAAGATGTCTTCTCCAAAATAGGAATTGAATGCCCAATTAGAGAAATGGAACTAGGAGATGGGAAAATGTGAACTATATTTGAAAAAAAAAAGATGATGTGATGAACTCATTATAATAAAATTTAAAGTGAAAATCCTCCAATGTATCCTTCACATAAGAAATGTGAGACTTCAAAAATAAAGATGAAATGTTTGATAAAGAGGAAACCTAATGATGTGGAATTGGAAATCTAAATTTTTCATACTATAAAGAATGAATGGAAGCCCTCTATGAAGCAATAGTGGATTATGCAATAGCAACAAGTGATGATCGGACCTAGAGATCTTAATGCATGTCATTTAGCTATATTTTGCATCCCTTAATGAAGTTGTGACAACACAATATGACTAAGTGTGAACACCAAATATATCTATAAATGTTGAGTTAGAATAATCTAGCAAATTGATACCATTCACAATGTAATTTATCTCAATTGACGAAGTTTATAAAAAAATTCAAAATATCAAGATAATTTAGCATCCATTCATCTATTATATTCCTAAGTTCCCCCATATCAAAGAAAATAGGTAGAAAATTATTTTACATGGTGGCACATCCTGGGGAATTTCTAGTGCTCAGTACTAGGGACTAGCCTCCTATCAAATGTTACTAGTGACCAAGAAACCAATGGGACCTAGTGCTTAATCTGCTAACAAATTTTAAAAATCCCATTGAAAACTCTATAACCCTGGGGTAATAACACCTAAGTAATGTCTACCAAAATAAACCACCAATCAATAACTTAAATCTTTGGACAATAATCATCAGTAAAATTAATTATTTGACTAGTAAATAATAAAACTTGTCATAAAAATAAAAATTTCATTAGAAAAATGTAGTGAACCAAAGATGAATGTTGGCACATTAATTTGGATGGTACAAGGTAAAAATTATATATTAATGTATAGGTTCGTACACTATAAGGAATTTCATAGACCCCTAAAAACAAAACCTAAAAAAATGTCTAAAAAATTTTAATCCTTAATTTGGTTTTTGGACAATTTATTTTAAGGTTTTGAAATCTTTTGGACATAGTTGTGAGTTTATTTAACTCTAGGATGCACCAATTGTAACTTCATGGTTAAAACTCTCAAAAATTCAAGAAAACATTTACAGATTTAAAGCTCTAATACTATATTAGAACTAAGAATTTCTACAATATTGATTCTACAAAAGAGAAAAGCATAAAAAGAGAATAAAGATGCAATAAGATTAAATTCATGAGCATTAATTACAAAATAAGTAATTAAAATATAAATAAATTCCAAATAAAACAAAGATTAAAAAGAATCAATCTTATTGTAACGCCCTACCACGAAACCCCAAAGGACAACACAACTAACTCACATTAATGACAATTTTTTTTTAAAGTGAACTAACATATAGATCATACTATCAATTACATGCAATGTAATCCACATGTACATTTGCACTGACTATGTCCTTTAGGATATCATGAATGCATTACGAATACCTCAATTAACCAATCTAAACATACATCACAAAAATAACTACAACAAGATTTCATTTACATCCATTGCATTAAAAGAATTAGATATACATATTTCCACAGATACAACACCAATTAGGAGTATAGAATACGAACAAATGAATACATATACAACTTCCCGTACATGGGGGAGATCATTACACTATTTACAAGTTTACATCAAAGCTTCCCTTATAACAATGGGAAGGGTACATCAAATACATGATAAGATACAACTGAAATGATTATATTACATAAAGTCAACACTATCTCAAGACTGGTACAACGTCAGGAATCTTTGCATGCAGTGCACACCATGCTCACGAACATCAACTAGGAACCCAATGCAGTACATAGTACATTCCACCCAACCATGTGGAACACTAAGGTCCACCCCCCATGCTAGGAGATGACAGTAAGGACCCACTACACAAATAGTCAAGCAGACATAGGCTAACATGACTCCAACATACAAAAGTAACAAACAAAACATAAAGAAACAACCGCTTCCAGAGGTACAAGAACAACAAGGGAAAAATAAACCAGACATACAAGGTTTATATAGGTAGGAGTGTCATCGCATAGTTTTTTATGGGTTACCCTGGCGTAGCCTTCCTAGGCTACCATACCCCCATCTTGCGTTACCCTAGACCACCTCTACCAACCGTCGAACCCCCATAAAAACTCATGTGGGATCAACATACCTTCTAGTCGGACTAGGCAGTTGACCTTGCCATTCCAGGCCTTCCCACTCATCTCAAGCCTAAACAAGCAATTGAGCCATGAGTGAGGCGTTATCTTGATTATTGTGAATTACCCAACCCCCTAATTTATTTTAGGTTATCACTAATTAAAGAAACTCTCAATGAGTTACCCTGGACCTTCCACTTTGTGTGTTGTACCCCCATTAAGAACCACTCCCCCTACTAGCAACTAGAAGACCCAAACATATCCAACAGGGTAAGCCATTTTGCACACCAAAATGAAGCCACAAGAATCACATTTCCCAAGCATGGCATGAAGAATCTTGCTCACAATTTTCCCAATCATAATCACAAGTAAACAGTGCATGGCTAAAACCCCCATGATCACATTTCAAGTATAAAATCAATTCACTTCCAAAAGAGCAACATAAAATTATATCAATAGAATACTCCCCTAGGCCTCTGGAATATTACCATAACAATTTCGCACAAGGACTCCCTCATAACACAAAATCCAAAAATCAACTCAAAATCATAATCAACCTCAATAATCAAAAACTTCTCATTTTCAATAATTCAACACCTCGTTCTAAAAAAGCAACTGGGTAAACATTACAACTAGGAAATCAACTTTAAAGATTACAAATGAAATCGAAATTCAATATTCAATCAACATAACACTCCAATATCAAACATCAACACAATGCCCTAAGCTAATAGCCATACAACTAAAATTTTGAGGGAAGATATCTTTTCATCCAACATGATAGCCAACAACTAGTTACACAATAGATGTACAGTTTGTCTATTAATCAATCATAAATAAATTCAGTGATCATTATTTAATAGTCGAATTCATTTAAGCAAATATCTCCTTCAATTATCTAGATACCACATACCCCCACTTCGTTAATTCGCATATGGGATATTGTCCTTTTAGTAACTTTGAAATATAAATACTTGCATCTATGGAATATATATATATACATTTAAATAATTATTTAATTTTCTAACTACTGCTACAAAACAAATTATCAAATTATGAAAAGTAAACACATAGTGAATAAAAGATACATGGAAATTTTATAACATTTATATCTACATAGATACACACATATATTTATATACAAACACACATATATAATTCTGAAAGAGAAACAATTAAATGTAATTTTCTTCACAACGAAATATTGCACAGCCAATGCCTATACATTCATATCGGCATAACTTATATTCTTAGGAACCACACATATTACCTTAATTTTGAACTCCTATACTATTGAATGCCACCCAAAGCATATAAGCATCGAATGGTCAATAATCAGTGACCAAGCGAATTTCATATTCGCTTAATATGACCCAGTCTGTAAGTTTCAGTATACCTTAAGATGAAAATTAATTTCTCAGATAGCAAAATGATGGGATCTCAAATTGAAGGTTGGGTTGAATTCGCACTGTAAGTTATCGAGAGTAAATATATATGATTATAAATTGAATGCTAACAAAAAAACAAAAGCTACAATTTTGACATACATTTTACAAGAAAAATGTCAAGGAAATCGAATGTCTAGTTATTGACAAAAGACATCAATTATCTACCAGAAAAGGGTGAACCCTACATACAGCTTAAAATTTGATTGATAGAATGCCTCATAGAGAGGTCTCTTCAATGGTTGCAATGATCACTATTCCCTATGACTGTATTGGTTGACAAAGGTCAAATAAGATTTGTGTCAGGATATAACCATCTAACTCATAATTTGGCATGCAGGATAAACCTGATATGGGATAGCAGCATGACTGGGTAGGATGGGTCGACATTCCAGCAAGGATAAAGTCGAGGATCATTGAGATTTTACCAACACTAATAAGGAATCTAAAGGATTGTCTCTTAACTATGATGTATCAGATTGAATAAATGATGCCAATGCTTCATAAATAATGACTCAGAATACCAAAATCGGGGTTTATGCACACAAGATGGCTACAGGTAGAGTGGAATTCATTTCTTGAAGAATGCTCGTTAGGGGTTACTACCCTGATGCCATAGTTGCTTCAGCTTGGTCAATATTACAGACAGGTCTCACAAAAATGGGTATCGACTTGTTGGTCGTGATCAATATGATTTTATTAATGTTTAAACTTTCAACTTTTGCTTGAATGGTAGCGTATCAAATCGTGCGATTCATCTTGGCTAATGCCATATGAATGCCTATTTACAATGTTCCAAACTGGAGAAAGGCACATGATGGATTGATAAAATGGTAGAAAAACCATCAAAAAACCAAATCGCAGTTGCAAACTTAACCCAGGTAAAAGGTTGAGATGGTCTCAAACGTTGTATGAAGAATGGCCAAATGGGATCCTTTGAAGAGCAACATTTCAATATAAAAACTAGCACTGGAATATTATGTAACATAAGCTCTATATCGCTACTACTGGGTAATGTTTATTTAGGCACTTGATAAAAGCATGTCTGAATCAATTTTAATGGTAGTTATGACTATCTTTGTTGGTCATGTAGAGTTTCTATGTTTACACAGATTCTAGAGTCTTCAATATAGGGCAATGTCGACTTATGAGTTGTTTATGAGAGTATTTCCTCAGCTATTAACGACAACTAATGGAAAGAAAGAAGCATATAGTTTCATATATGATATCAATGCTTACCTCATTGGTTACCACCAACTCTATGACCGATGCCCTCTACAAAGAAGGTCAAGATAGTAACGAACCCTTGGTAGCGACCTCATTTGTGTGACACTCCAGCATACCATCTTCTCGATGTATCACCTTCCAAAAAATTTATGGCCCCACTGAGTACACTTATATCCATGCACAATGGAGGTAAAACTTCGGCCTGTCCTACTATATTTGGTGGTTGAATCCTCTAAAGGAAAATGTGGTCCCGATGATGCCAAGAAATTAAGATAAAAAAAACCCTAGGATAAGGCGTAGACCAAAGTTATATGCACAATATGCAATCGTAAAGAAAATGAAAGGTGTGAAAAATGGTTTGGCCAAGTTTCCCTCCCCCAATGATATTGCATGAATTGCATTAAATCCTTCAAAGAAGTTACAAGAATCTTTTTTGGCATGCATCCATTATGATTTTCTCATAATAAGTAAATGATATTAATTTCCCACTTCCTTGTTTACTTGCGATTGTTATCATTATTATTTTTACTACTTATTATTTATTTATTTTATTTTATTTTAATATTATATTATGGTTATATTTATTTACTATTGTATTTATGTTTCCATATTTATTTATCAAAACACTTTTACCTAATAATTTATTTTGATGCAACAAATAATCCCCAAGCATCAATCAAATAAACCAAATACCAAATCCTACCTGTTCACAAGACAAGGTTGAAAGCAAGACCACAGACAATACTGGCAAGGTGAATCATGGAGGGGCACTACATCCTCCCCTCCTAAGATTCGACTTACTCCTGGAATTTACAAGGTTTGAATAAAACATACACACATTAATTTAAAGTTTGATAAGGAACACCACATTCACATTTCCTTACGTAAATACAAGCAACATCAAATAATCATGCAACCCAATATCAACAAGGACAAAAGATGAGAACAACTGACCATGAGCACAAACACAACTGACAGGTGACTGACGGGATACACATCCTCTCTGAGGATGATGGCAAGGGTAGGGGCCTTTTTTTATCTTCGTTTTCAACATCATTTCCATTGGGTTTTAAGGCATGCTTAGACCTAATACTAGTGCAAGTGGAGTCGATGCCTAGTACCTGCAACCTACATCAAACAAACTATCAAACATATATATATATATATAATCATGCAATTAGGCACACCGTGAAAGGAAATTGCAACGTAGCAGGGTACTCACAAATGAGTAATGTGTCACTGTACCTTTCACCAAGACACAACCAAAAAACAACATTCAGTAATCATATCAACTCATAAACCATCTGCTACATATCAATCATCAAAGCTGATTCATTACATCAAAATGCCACAGTTTCATAAAACACAACATATTTATGCACTCAAAGCACACATTTTTCATTAAATATCTATCATTTACATGTAAGACATTCCACTTTGCTCATTTTTCAACACAAATATCATAACATATTCAGCAAAAGACCATGATTTTACACCTTTTTCAAAGCATGAAAACACAATTTATCTCTTCATAAGTACAAAATTCCAAATTTAACACACATTCTTCACATACACACAAATTCACATCACTAGGAGTCACATCACAAGGCTACACAAGGGTACATAATACATTCTCGATAGAAAGAATGTCGGTGCATTGCACACTACATTGTAGGTCTTATCCTTTCCACTGGTTTTCTGCGCCATTGGACCAACACCACTAAAGGATAAATCTAAGGCTATCAAGCAAGGATGACCAAAAAGGGAAAACATAACCTCAAGAGTACATGCAACTAGAAAAACATAATGGGATCATATGAAACCAGAGTACCCAGTGTATGAACCTAGGCTTTGATACCATGTGTAACACCCCACCACGAAACCCCAAAGGACAACACAACTAACTCACATTAATGACACATTTTTTTTTTTAAAGTGAATTAACATATAGGTCATACTATCAATTACATAAAATGTAATCCACATGTACATTTGTACTAACTATGTCCTTCGGGATATCATGACTTCATTACGAATACCTCAATTAACCAATCTAAAAATACATCACAAAAATAACTACAATAAGAGTTCATTTACATCCACTGCATTAAAAGAATTAGATATACATATTTCCACGGATACAACACCAATCAAGAGCATAGAATACAAACAAATGAATACATATACAACTTCCCATACATGAGGGAGATCATTACACTGTTTACAAGTTTACATCAAAGCTTCCCTTATAACAATGGGAAGGGTACATCAAATACATGATAAGATACAACTAAAATGATTACATTACATAAAGTCAACACTATCTCAAGACTAGTACAACATCAAGAATCTCTACATGCGGTGCACACCATGCTCACGAACATCAACTGGGAACCCAATGGATTGCATAGCACGTTCCACCTGACCATGTGGAACCCTAAGGTCCACCCCCCATGCTAGGAGATGACAATAAGGACCCACTACACAAACATTCAAGCAGACATAGGCTAACATGACTCCAACATACAAAAGTAACAAACAAAACATAAAGAAACAACCACTTCCAGAGGTACAAGAACAACAAGGGAAAAACAAACCAAGCATACAAGGTTTCTATAGGGATGGGTTTCGTCACATAGTTTTCTATGGGTTACCCTCGCGTAACCTTCCTAGGCTACCGGACCCCATTCTAGGTTAGCCTGGACCACCTCTACCAGCTATCGGAACCCCATACAAACTCATGCAGGATCAACATACCTTCCAATTGGACCAGGAATTTGACCTTGCCATTCTAGGCCTTCCCACTCATCTCAAGCCTAACAGCACTTGAGCCATGAGTGAGGCGTTATCTTGATTAATGTGAACTACCCAACCCACTAATTTATTGTAGGTTATCATTGATTAAAGAAACTCTCAATGAGTTACCCTGGACCTGCCAATTTATGCGTCAGACCCCCATTAAGAGCCACTCCCACTACTAGCCATTTTGCACACCAAAACAAAGCCACAAGAATCATATTTCCCAAGCATGGCATGAACCATCTCACTCACAATTTTCCCAATCATAATCACAAGTAAATAGTGCAAGGTTAAAACCCCCATGATCACATTTCAAGTATAAAATCAATTCACTTCCAAAAGAGCAACATAAAATTCTATCAATAGAATGCTTCCCTAGGCCTCTGGAAGATTACCATAACAATTTCACACAAGGACTACCTCATAACACAAAATCCAAAAATCAACTCAAAAT
The DNA here is from genome assembly GCA_007258455.2 of Sequoia sempervirens. Classification (NCBI taxonomy): domain Eukaryota; kingdom Viridiplantae; phylum Streptophyta; class Pinopsida; order Cupressales; family Cupressaceae; genus Sequoia; species Sequoia sempervirens. The sequence goes on along the minus strand of VDFB02271358.1, from coordinate 524,578,706 downwards.
CATAATCAACCTCAATAATCATAAGCTTCTCATTTTCACTAATTCAACACTTCATTCTAAAAAAGCAACCGGATAAACATTACAACCAGGAAATCAACTTTAAAGATTACAAATGAAATCAGCATTCAATATTCAATCAACATAACACTCCAATATCAAACATCAACACAATACCCTAAGCTAATAGCCATACAACTGAAATGTCAAGGGAAGATATCTTTTCATCCAACATGATAGCCAACAACTAGTTACACAGTAAATATACAGTTTGTCTATTCATCAATCATAAATAAATTCAATGATCATTATTTAATACTCTAATTCATTTAAGCAATATCTCCTTCAATTATCTAGACACCACCTACCCCCACTTCGTTAATTCGCATATAGGATATTGTCCTTTTACTAACTTTGAAATATAAATACTTGCATCTATGTATATATATATATATATATACATTTAAATAATTATTTAATTTTCTAACTACTATTACAAAACAAATTATCAGATTATGAAAAATAAACACATAGTAAATAAAAGATACATGGAAATTTTATAACATTTATATCTATATAGATATATACACATGTACACACAAATATATATATACAAACATAGATATATATTTCTATAAGAGTAACAATTAAATGTAATTTTCTTCACAACGAAATATGACACAATCGATGCCTATACATTCATATCGGCATAACTTATATTTTCAGGAACTGTGCATATTACCTTAATTTTGAACTCCTATACTATTGAATGCCACCCAAAACATATAAGCATCGAATGGTCAATAATTAGTTACCAAGTGAATTTCATATTCGCTGAATATGACCCGGTCCATCAGTTTCAATATAGCTTAAGATGAAAATTAATTTCTCAGATAGAGGAATGATGGGATCTCAAATTGAAGGCTAGGTTGAATTCAAACTGTAATTTATCGAGAGTAAATATATATGATTCTAAATTGAATGCTAACAAATGAAAAAAAGCTACGATTCTGACATACATTTTACAAGAAAAATGTCAAGGAAATCGAATGTCTAGTTATTGAAAAAGACATCAATTATCTACCAGATAAGAGTGAACCCTACATATGGCTTAAAATTTGATTGATAGAATGCCTCGTAGAGAGGTCTCTTCAACGGTTGCAATGATAACTATTCCCTATGACTGTATTGGTTGACAAAGGTTAGATAATATTTGTGTCAGGATATAGCCATCTAACTCATAATTTGGCATGCAGGATAAACCCAATATTATCAGGGATAGCAGCGTGACTAGGTGGGATGGGTCTACATTCCAACAAGGATAAAGTCGAGGATCATTGAGAGTTTACCAACACTAATAAGGAATCTAGAGGATTGTCTCTTAACTATGATGTATCAAATTGAATAAATGATTCCAATGCTTCATAATAATGACTCAGAATACCGTGATCAAGGTTTATGCACGCAAGATGGCTACAGGTAGCGTGGAATTCATTTCTTGAAGAATTCTCGTTAAGTGTGACTACCCTAATGCCATAGTTGCTTCAGCTTGGTCAATATTACAAACAAGTCTCATGAAAATGGGTATCTGCTTGTTGGTCATGATCAATATAATTTTATTAATGTTTAAACTTTCAACTTTTGCTTGAATGGTAGCATATCAAACCGTACGATTTAGCTTGGCTAAAGCCATATGAATTCCTATTTACAATGTTCCAAATTGGAGAAAGGCACATGATGGATTGATAAAATGGTAGAAAAACCATCGAAAAACTAAATCGCAGTTGCAAACTTAACCAAGGTAAAAGGTTGAGATGGTCTCAGACGTTGTATGAAGAATAGCCAAATGGGATCCTTTGAAGAGAAAAATTTCAATATAAAAACTAACACTGGAATATAATGCAACATAAGCTCTATATCACCGCTACTGGGTAATGTTTATTTAGGCACTTGATAAAAGCATGTCTAAATCAATTTTAATGGTAGTTATGACTATCTTTGTTGGTCATGCGGAGTTTCTATGTTTACATGGATTCTAGAGTATTCAATATAGGGTAATGCCGACTTATGAGCCGTTTATGAGAGTATTTCCTCAGCTATCAAGGATAACTAATGGAAAGAAAGAATCATATAGTTCCATATGTGATATCAATGCTTACCTCATTGGTTACCGCCAACTCTATGACCAATGCCCTCTACAGAGAAGGTCAAGCCAGTAATGAACCCTTTGTAGCGACCTCCTCATCTGCCTGACACTCCAACATACCATCCTCCTGATATATCACCTTCCAAACTTTTTATGGCCGCGCTGAGTACACTTATATCCATGCACAATGGAGGTAAAACTTTGGCTTGTCCTACTATATTTGGTGGTTGAATCCCTTAAAGGAAATTGTGGTCTCGATGATGCCAAGAAATTAAGATAAAAAATACCCCCGGGATAAGGTGCAGACCAGAATTATATGCACAATATGCAATCGTAAAGAAAATGAAAGGTGTGAAAAATGGTTTCGCCAAGTTTCCCTCCCCCTATGATATTGCATGAATTGCATTTAATCCTTCAAAGCAGTTACAAGAATCTTTTTCGGCATGCAGCCATTATGATTTTCTCATGTAAAGTAAATGATTTTAATTTCCCACTTCCTTGTTTACTTTTGATTGTTATCATTATTATTTTTACTACTTATTATTTATTTATTTTGTTTTAATTTAATATTATATTATGGCTATATTTATTTACTATTGTATTTATGTTTCTATATTTATTTATCAAAACACTTTTACCTAATAATCTATTTTGATGTAACAAATAATCCCAAGCATCAATCAAAAAAAAAAAAATCAAATAAACCAAATACCAAACCCTACCTGTTCACAAGACAAGGTCAAAAGTAAGACCACAAACAATACTAGTAGGGTGAATCATGGAGGGGCACTACACTTATCCTAAGTGATAAGATGGAAAAATAATAAAATAAAAATATATTCTTATATAATAACTCTCTAATTAACTTATGGGGAGGGTGCATGAAGATGGGTAGCCAATTTGTGGCCAACTTTTTAAAAAAAATTGAAAACTCATAACGCGCTCACGTTATGGCTTGGTGTGTCGAGTCTGAGGCTCGGCCAAAATGAGCCCATAACGCAAGTGCATTATAACATGCTCACATTATGACCTATTAAAAGAAAAAAAAACAAATCAAATTCATTCTTGCATTTCACTATGTTTTTTCTCTTGCCCGCGGCAAAAACCCCAATTTTCTACACTCACGTTCTGGGAGGAGGTATTTTGCAAAAACATTCATCAACGATGTTGGACTATTGTTGTCATTGATGTCAAAAGTGCAAATCATGTAAGGGATATTGTTGGCATATTGACTGGGTTTCTTGAGAGCTTTCCAAAAAAGTATTGGGCAAGTCGTGATGTCAATAAAAATGTCCTCATTAATTGGTTCATGCTCTCAATCTAAGGCCAAAGTTGTAAGGATTCGTGGAGTTCCAAGTTTTCCTAACCTATGTCGCGGGGTTCTCAAGTTTCGCAACCTCCTGACTTGGCGACTTAGCTAATGGAGTGATAAATATGGTGAAAATAAATGGAGCCGCAGAGTTCCAAGATTTTCCAATCTATGTCGCGGGGTTCAAAAGTTTGGAAACCTTCTGACTTAGCAATCTCCTTGTTGTTGGCGAAAGTGAATGGTATCACGGGGTTCTAAGTTTTACTAACCTTGTCACGGGGTTCTCAAGTTTTGAAACTTCCCGAATTGGCGACTAAGTGATGGAGAGATAAGGAGTAAGGAAGAACTCCATGTGGGACCCAGCCTTAATGATGATGCAGACACGTGGCATGATGGGTTTGAGCTATGACATGGCAATGGCATGGCCATGTGACGACAGCATGTCGACCCACATTGGAATGATGTTTTGGGTGTTGTTATTTTCATCGAAGTGACTTAGTCATTTTGAAAGGAGTTTCATAGGTTCTCTCTATTTTTAGCGAGTTGTTGGTTATAATAACTTTGTAACCTCTGACTTGAGGTTCTGAGGTTCGAGTTTTTGGTGATTGGGTGATAGGAGTAAGATGCCAACTATGGGACCCAGTGTGATGATGGTTAATAGATGGCAGTGAATGATTGTATCAAGGCCATCAATAATGGTGCATGATCAACGATTGTGATTAAGAAGATCCGACGATGCCCATCAGTTCTGCTAAGCTTTTGGAGGATACTGGCTATGTCCCATGGGGTCAGCGGAGAATGGTGGATATTAATCCATGATGGATGGATATTGACCATTGATGATGATGATGAGACCCAGCAAAGAAAGAAGCAAAGGTGATGATATGAAAGATCGAAAAAAATGGTTTAAGCACCTGATTATCCAACGGCTAGGGTTTAAAGTCACAACAGTGAATGTTGATCACAGGATCAAGGTGCGAAGGAGTTGATCGACGGCCAGAGTTCAAATGCAGAGATCTGAAATGACTATGTCAAGTGTAAAAAAGGGTTTGTTCTAAAAACCAACACAGGAGAAAGAATTAACTTGTCCAACTATCTCAGCGACCATGTAAATGAAGATTTGATCTGTTAAGCAGCGACACAGTTTGTAAAATATTTAAAGATCGAATGATCACAAGAATGCATTAAATGCATATCAAATTCTAGGGTTTGACAAAATGTTATTCTTAGAAAATTCTCTGTTACAAAATAAAATGTTGTGCGACTCAATGTAGAGGTATGGTGATTTCTAACGAGCTAGACAGTATGCATTGGGCACAATGCTCTGACAATTATGGAAGTAGGTGAAAAACCCTAACAATGATTCCAATGTATATGAATTGAATGAGGAGAATTATTGAGATATGGAGAATTAAGAGAGTGTCTAAATGTAGAGGAAGGTGAATTATAAAAAAAGAAAAATGTTAAAATTCATGTAGCTGGTTACAGTGGAGTAAGGGAGAACTGAGAGAGAGAGAGAGAGAGCTTATGTGTTGTATTGATGCATCTCAGGTTTTGTAGAACCATTTTATGCATAGTATATTGCTAAACTTTGTACGAGGTTGTAGCCTCCATTTTGCACAGAGTTATAGCTCAAGATATTAAAAGGTTGAATCTGTAAAAGGGTTGAAGAACTAAAAAATTTAATATCTACTGATTCACCCCCCTCTCAGTAGATCATTGTGTTCTAACAAACAGTTGTTTCATCACGAGGATGCCACCAAGTTGATGAGGAGGTGTGAGAGGTAAGGATTGTTTGTTTTTTGTTTTGAATTTGTTAGTTTTAGGTTATTTTTTATATTTATTTTTTGAATTTGTAGGAGATGTTAATCAACCTGCAAACCCTCCTCAAGATCCTCAAGAAGCACAATAACAACAAGAGGAACAAAATCCTCAACAAGCACAACAACAACAATAACAAAAAAATCCTCAAGTTAATCAACCACAACCTCAATCTCCTCCACCAATCCCTCAACATCCTCCTGGAACTTAGCAACACTTAATGAGTGAAATTGAGAACAATAAAAAACAAATTGGGGATTTAATCAAGAGGTTGAACGATCCAAGTGGTTTAACTGTGGAAAGAATGACCCTGGCAACTTCACTGAAAGAAATGTTAAAACATGTAGATTCAATCAACAAACAATTAACTAGTTGGCAGGATAGGAGGTAGGTGGCTAGGGCATATTACCAAGATAAATTATCATATAAAGATGTAAAAGATTTAAAAATTACAAAAGGTGATTTGTGTGCATTATTCACTAACCCATGGTCAAATACAAATCTTACCCTCAATGCGAAGAGGTTTCCTATTCATTGGTGTCACCACCAATGGATTAGGAATTTTTTTGGGGATAGGTGGTACATGGTTTTTGATGACCCACCATGCAACAATTGTGAAGTCCCGCAGTATTTCCTTAGGAAACTATACTGTGAGTTCATCTTGAACAAAATCCCAAATTATTTTGATATGAGGGACTTCTAGGGGAGAGGTGGGGGGTCAGCTCAAGATAGACCCGGTGCACAACAGGATCCTACGTGGCAAGGGAGACAACCTCTCGCTAGGCCACCTCATGAGCACATCGCCATCCCTTCCATTGCCAAGGAGATTTCTGACGTAGAGAATTTGTAGGCCATCAACTCTTTGACCTAGAGTGTCATCCAACATCCCATCCCTATTCTATAGTTCCATCCAGGGGAGTCTTCAAGTGATGGGCTTCAATCCCATTTGTGTCAATCTTGTGGGGCGACTTGTTCAAATGACCCCACCGACACTCAAGAGGATGTTATGCAGGATCCGTCTACAGCTATGGAGATGGTAGGGGCAACTAACATTTTGCATAAGGCATATGGCATTGATACTCAAGTAAAATTTAGCATATTCATTCAATTTAATTTATTAAATTTTGATTTTGAAATGCAAGATTAACTAATTTAGTTTTATGATTTTAATAAAATTGTAGGGTCACAGTGTTGATACTAGTTACACCAGCCCTACACCTGCTTATTTATCCACTACACCTACCATTGACGTATGTAACTAGTAAACAATTATAAATTTATTACATGTTAATAGCATTGTTTTATGAATGGTATTTTAATATGTGATTTTGGATGTTGAATAGGCTAATATTGGAGGTTTCGAGGGAACACCTCCCAGTGCCAGTGGATTTAGTCAAACCTACATGTAGATAATAGAAAAAAGAGTTTAACTAATGAATTTTACTTAATAGATTTGTGTAGTTTATATTCATATTGTTGATTATGTTGCATTGCACATCTTTCAAACTCAAAGCATTACTTCACATTCCATAACTAATAACTAGATGTTGATAGATGAGAAAATTTCAACTACAATATAGTTGTTTAGAAAGTCAACAATCAACATAAGCAGTGATGCAATTACTTCACATAGCATAAGTAATAAGTCTAGGAGAAGCTTCCAATTGCATTTTCCTGTCATGGCATTCCATGAGACCACTTTTTACTGAGGCATCTTTTCAAACAGTTCATTGCCTTGTCTATGCTATGGATTCTTGGAAGGAATATATGAAAGAATAATAGTAAGCAATAGCATAGACAAGGAAATGAGTTGTTTGAAAAAATTGCCTCAAAGAAATGTGGTCTCATGGTGATGTCCATCACCATGAGACCCAATTTCTTTGAGGCATTTTTTCAAACAACTCACTGCCTTTTCTATGCTACCACATTTTCCATACATGTCTATCAAATTATTTTATCAAACAGTTCATTTCCTCACTGTTATGGCTAAAAGCTTAAAAAAGGTGCTTTCCAACAAACTATGGATGCTTGGAAAAAATCTATCAAATAATAATAGTAAGCAATAGCATAGATAGGGAAGTTAGTAGTTTGAAAAAATGCTTCGAAGAAATGCGGTCTCATGGTGATGGAATTCCATTCCATCGCCATGAGACCACATTTCTTTGAGGCATTTCTTCAAACAACTCACCACCTTTTCTATGATACCACATTTTCCATACATGTGTACCAAATCATTTTATCAAACTACTCTCTTCCTTGTTGCTATGGCTAAATTCCTAAAATAGGTGCTTTCCAAAAAACTATGGATGCTTGGAAAAATTTCTATCAAAGCATAATAGTAAGCAATAATACCAAAGAGAAGGCAATGAACTTATTGAAAAAATTCCTAAAAGAAATGCGATCTTATGGTGATGGAATGCCATGACATGCATTTTTTTTGTAATGGCATTCCATCACCATGAGACCCCATTTCTTTGAGGCATTTTTTCAAATAGTTCACTTCCTTCTCTATGCCACCACAGTTATCGTACATGTCTACAAAATCATTTTATCAAAAGGTTCACCGGATTGCTGCTATGGGTAAAAGCCTAAAAACATGTGCTTTCGAACAAGATATGGATAGGGAAAATAGTAAGAATGATAGTCAAAAATATATAGTTTAACAAGTACTCAAAATTTTGTTCATTATCTTATAGATTATAAGTCATGACATGGATTGCTATTGTAGTTTTCATGATTGAATAATTTGTTGTTTTATTTTCAGATGCTGCAAGCAGAAACACCTTTGAATGTTCAGATGGCAATGGACATCAGTGTTTCATCTGCTATAGAATCCTCGATGGCTCTAACAGGGGAGGTATGAGGCAAATTACTAAATTTCAATTTACATTTGTTGTTATAAATGTTAGTGAAAAATCAAACCATTATTTATTCATAGTTTAATGTCTAGTTGGATGGTTTATATAGGGCTTTAGCACACCTCAACATGGGCATTTGAATATTTCCCTCCTGGAGAGTGATCATCAGATGGCGGTAATTTATTATTTTGTTAAATATATCATTTTTTTAATGTAATTTCTATATATTAATGTCTTTACTTCTTATTGTAACAAATAAGACTTCACCAAGAACTAAACACTAGGAGGAGCAGAAGGAGCACTCCTCGACCGTAGCATAAATGAGTGACAAATGTATCACCATCTAATTGACAAGCAAAGGGCAAGAGTTTATTTTGAGAGCCTGGAGAGCGATGACTTTTGATTCCAAAGCCCTTTGTTGTATGCCTATATGGTATTTTTGTGCATATATTGTATTGGATATATTTGACATTGTATGCCTATATGGCATTCTCGTAAGCCTATATGACTATTTTGTACCTATATTTTATACTTATATCAACATATATTGATGTATGCCTACATGGATATTTGGTTAATACAAATCTATATTATCAATGGTGTCCATATTTGCATTATAAATTTATGGTTCAATAGATATGAGTTACCTGTATTCAAGTGTATGCTTTACAACTTACGTGTATACTTTGTGACTTACGTGTATTCCAATGTATACTTTGTGACTTACGTGTTTTCATGTGTATACCATGTATTCATGCATATACTTTGTATTAATTTGTGTATACTATGTATTCATGTGTATACTTCAAGGATTACATGTTTTTGAGTAATTGTGCTTCCCTTATTCACATGTATACTTATTAATTGGTTAGCCCTACCATTGATCATTTTTGTCCTTCATGGTTTATCTTGAATATTAATTGATTGATGCTAAACAACTTTATTAGTCGATGCTAAACAACTTCAATATTTCTAGGAATACTAGTAGAGTTACAAATTCCAAAATTGCACAAATTGAAAAGAATAGATTAACTATAAATAAATGCACTGATTATTAACTTGATAATTGATTAAGAATGAGTATAAAATATAAAAACCGTCATTTTTAGCAAGTTACAAAGGGGTTTACTGAAAATACCACTTCCCAACTTCTTTACACTTCACCAATGCATCAAACATGCTTCAAATGGCATGTGCATGCTTAATCTATCACCAATTTTTTCCTCACCTACCCACCTTTAGCCATCAAATTTCACTCAAAACATTCAAATTTAACAACTAGGGCATCATGCCCAAACCCAAAAATGACCTCTCCTACTCCCAAAACCATTCAATCAACTAAATCCTACCATATTGGGCCCATTCCACTTAGATACAAGAGTTTCAGTTAGTGGAATGGGCCATAATCACATTTTTATGTCTTCAAAACCTTAAAATTTGAGTTTCAAACCCGTCTACAGGGAAAAATCAATAAGATTCTACAACCCCAATGGGAATGCCTCAAACTCAATCAAAAAGATAGATAGGAAATTGAAACAACAATTCAAATATATTTGGATTCACCATCAGACCGTACAGGCCGTGCAACTACTCTGCAACAACAATATTCAATAGAGGGGCCACTACATTGCTTGCATTTAACACTTTTTCCATCAAGTGAAAACTGGACACCACGGGAAAATGACTTTGAGATAACAAAAACTGAGAGAGGTTATTGTAGAGGGGCCAAATGTGATCCCATAGGCTCAGATGGAGATTTTGTAAGCATCACATTTTTCAAGTAATAGCCCATCAAAGATTGCTTCCCTTTTGCAATTTGGACCCTTAAGGGATCGATCCAGTTGAACGTAGCTCGAAGCGATTCCACATGTTTGGGTGTGAGAGAGGACCATTTCTAACATAAACATACCAATTTGGATGCATTGGAATAGTCTATTTGGTCACATGCATTGCAAAATGAAAGTTGCACCACTTTGCAACTTTTAACTACTTGCATTTGACAACTTTTTCCCCAAGTGAAAATTCGTCACCACGGGAAAATGCCTCTGAGATAGTGAAAAATGAGAGAGGTTATTGTAGAGGGGCCCAACACAATCCTATAGGATCAAATGAGAAGTTTCTAAGTATCATGGTATCCAAGAAACAACATGTTGAAATTTTCATCCATTTTGCACTTTGGACTCTTAAGGGATCGATCTGGTTGAACGTAGCTTGGAGCGATTCCGCGTGTTTTGGTGTAAAAGAAGACCATTCCTAGCATAAACATACCTATTCATACATGTTGGAACAGTTTTTTTGGTCACACAAGTTGCAAAACGAAAGTTGTACCACTTTGCAACTTTTAACTACTTGCATTTGACAACTTTTTCCCCAAGTGAAAATTTGCCACCACGGGAAAATTCTTTCGAGATAGCGAGAAACCGAGAGAGATTATTGTAGAAGGGCCCAATGCGATCCTATAGGATTATACAAGAATTTTGTAAGCATCACGGTATCCGAGTAACACCATGTTGAAGTTTGCAGCCATTTTGCACTTTGGACTCTTAAGGGATCGATCCAGTTAAATGTAGCTCTGAGCGATTCCGCGTATTTGGGTGTGAAAGAGGACCATATTTAGTGTAAACATACCTATTCAAACATGTTGGAATAGTCGGTTTGGTCACACGAGTTGCAAAAAAAAAGTTGCACCACTTTGCAACTTCCAACTACTTGCATTTGACAATTTTTCCCCAAGTGAAAATTTTCCACCATGGGAAAATTCCTCCAAGATAGCAAAAAATGAGAGAGGTTATTATAGAGGGGCCCAAAAATATCCTATAGGATCAGACGAGAAGTTTCTAAGCATCATGGTATCCAAGTAATAGAGTGCTGAAGTTTGAAGCCATTTTGCACTTTGGACTTTAAGGGATCGATCCAGTTAAACATAGTTTGGAGCAATTCCACATGTTTGGGTGTGAAATAGTACCATGCCTAGCGTAAAAATACCTATTTGAATGTGTTGGAATAGTTTTTTTGGCCACACGAGTTGCAGAACGAAAGTTGAACCACTTTGCAACTTTCAACTACTTGCGTTTGACAACTTTTTCCCCAAGTAAAAATTTGTCACCACGAGAAAATGTCTATGAGATAGTGAAAACCAAGAGAGGTTATTGTAGAGGGGCCCAATGTGATCCCATAGGATCATACGATAAGTTTCTTAGCATCACGGTATCCAAGTAACAACATGCTGAAGTTTGCAGCCATTTTTCACTTTGGACTCTTAAGGGATCGATCTGACCATATTATATGTCGACCGTATGCTATGCCCCTCTGAGCCAAATCATTGTAAAACATCTGGAAGCAACCTTGCATGAACTCTAGAGAATGTGTGCGATCATCACTAATATAAAAGTGATACTCCCTCAATACCTTCCTTTGATCCTATGTACTATCAACTGCATGAATGAATGCTATGTGCACAAATATCAAAACTTGTGTGGAGTTGTAATACTATGATTGCACCTCATGTTGTGGTTGTAGAGTGTAGTTCTCTGCAAATTCAACCATTCATACTATGTTTCCAACTAGAAAGGTGTTCTTGCATAGCTTGAATTGTGTGTCCAACCATCAGGCTCTATGGGTATGTCTTGCATACTCATACACTATATTGTCACGAAACATGGACATAAACTGATACACTGGAATCTTCTGAATAACCAAATCATACTTTTTTGCTTGAGACCCATTTTTGTAACGTATGCCACGGTTTTATACTTCCCGAACTCTACTAGTTTTTGACCCACCTCATCTGTGTTTTCCATATGTTGACATACTAGCATACGCTGCAAGCAACCGCAACGCCTGTAGAATATTTGGCCATCCTCTATTTCACATAAACTTTTTGATAAGAACTCTCTTGAATATTTTGGTGGGGCTTCTATGCCACAATCTTGCAAAACATCGTTAGTATGCAAATATAAACATATAGAATGATAAACATCATAATGGTTAGAGAATTCAATATGTAGTCTACAGCAACAAGTAATGTGTGTGTGATTTATCTTGACATAAAAAGGTTTAAGCATTTCAAAAAATCTTTGACAAATACTAATTTGAGGATAATCCTTTTGAAATTTATGAAAAATTTGGGTTTGAGTTGTATCAAAAAAATGCTTTAGATGTGGCTCACAGTTCCAGCTACCGATTCTCCTTCTTACCACATCCCTTTGATTCATAGATGGCCTTGTTTTATTCTTCCAATACTATTCAATTAGTGTTCTCAATGCTTCAACAACTTTTTTATCTTTTTGTGGAAGTCTCCCCAAGAATGCCCATAATTCATTTGAATCGGTGCCCTCAATTCTTTGTCACCTTTGAATGACTTTTGATTAAAAAATTCTACTAATTCTCATTTTTTCACTAATCTTTCTAATGAGCAAGCTCTCTTTGTTTGACTACTTACCAAAGTCGATGTAATGACACGTCGAGTGACATTACTATCCTTTGAGTGTGAGGTCTTACCCACACTCTCATAAGAATACATTAGATTCTTCACAATAGTGTTTTCACTTGATGCATTCAATGTTCTCAACCCAAGAGTCTTCATGATGTTTCTATACTTTATACCCCGCATCATTTCAACAAATAGTTGACATCTTGCAGTCTCATTTATCCTTTCAAATAAGAATTTCCAAATCTTATCATCATATCTTCTACAAGTGTGTGCTGGAATCTTACCTTCCATGTGCTACAAAATATCCTCATCAATATTAATCAAATAATTTGGCTTTCTACGCAAAATTATAGATGGTGTTCTCCTAGGTACATACATCTCAACATTAGGAATTTCATCAATATTTAATTAAGGTGGGCTAGATTGCGTACCTTCGATCAAGGGTGGAGTAGAAGACATACCTTGAGGTTCACGTGGGGATGATGGCATACCTTCTTCATCAAATCCAAGTGATGATGTACTCTCAACTTGAGATGCGTTGGATGGTGTCCAACCATATACACTTGTGATAGATGGTGTCCCTCCATATTCACTTGTGGTAGTTGGTGTCCCTCCATATTCGCTTGTGCTTAATGGTGTCCCTTCGTAGTCACTTTTCGTAGAGGGTGTGTACCAACTACAGTATCTGAATCTGTCTTACCACGATGCTTTCACATTTTTGCCCCTTGTGCTGCCAATGCCTATTCTCTTTTTGACGGTTGAGGTTCCTCTTCAATTGGCTTGTTTTCATCAATAGTACCCAATTTCTTCTTTTCATGATATGCCACCACCCGTTCTCTCTCCTTTTCTTTTTTGGTTTCATACTCTTCATTTGTTAGTTTATCCCTTGTTCATTTCTTTGGCATGGCGGATAATTTTACCTATAGCATGGTAATGATACGAATATTAGTTCCTCAAAAATGTATCCATTCAAATAAATGAAAAATATGTGATTCAAGGCTTCATAAAAAATACTTACAATCATCCTGTAGAAGGTTAGAGAGTTAAAAATTGCAAACTTTTGTAAAATATGAAAAGTTGTCATTTCAAAAAGTGTAAAAAAGTGCAAAAATGAAAGTTTGTAGAATACCAACAGTCATTTGCTTCAAATGGTCATTGGAGGAAGTTGAAACAGTTAATTTTTGGTGGGAACAAGTTTAAATATGTAGGAGAACTCGTTTTAATGGTTCTTGAAGATTTTGAAGAAAATCGAGAAAATGTCTCAGTTTTACTATTATTTTCTAGTCAATTCTCAGTTTGCAGGCCTGGTACGGTTCCGTACAAGGGAAGACCATTCTAAAACTTTGTGAATTTGATAAAGGAAAGAGGTAGATTTCATTTGAATCTAGTTTGAGCTCCTGTTATTTTGTTTGGTGAAAGTTTGATCCAATTTACTGTAAGCAGCCCGTGTAACCCTATTTTAAGGGTTTGTAGTTGTCCACAATTAAATAAAACATATCCCATCCTCTATAATTTATGTAACTAGGTGGGATAGGTCTGAAATGTTAGGGATAGATGTTTGAATGAGTCCTGGGAGCAGGGGAAGTTGTTTGAGCATTTGGGCATGATGCCCTAGTGGTGAAAATATGCATTTTTGAGTGAAATAGTGAGGTTTGAGAGGGGAAATATATGTAAAATTTTGGGGCAGCAACATTTATTGTTCTTTCAAGTTTTTGCAGACTAAAATCAAGATGTTAGAAGCCTTGGTTGGTTGTGGAGAATTTAGGAATGTGGTTTTTCAATAAACCCTAAGGAAAGTTGTGAAAAAGGAGGGTTCAAAGGAAAGGGGTTATAGGGAGGGAGTCTCTCATCAAAAGTTGTGGAATCAGAGGTTTGGTTTCCTGGTTAATGCTTCCCAATAGATATTTTTGGGTTTTGAAATGTTTAGAGGGTACTTCCTTTGTAAATCAAACCTAATTGGTCTAGTTGTTCAGCGTAGGAAGCTTGTTAAATTGATATTGGTCTAAAGTGACCTAGGTTGGATTTGGGATATGTTTTGCATGAGGTTAAAGGGTATCTGAAACCCTAGTGTGTTTGTGGGTTTGAGTTATTGTTGTGGAGTTTTGTCTTGATTTTAGAGGTTGGACACCTACAAGGAAAGATAGGCAAGATTGTGGAAAACTGTCAGGTTGGGGTTATAAGTCCTGAAAGTTTTCTTGAGTTGTGTCAGATTGTGTTGTGAACAAGTTGATCCCCTACTCATTGCATCAGAAGATAGAGGTAGTGTATGCCTCATAGAAATGGGGTATCACAAAGACCCCAATTCTATGAGGCATACACTGCCCCTACCTTCTCAACCCTACTGTATTGGGGTCTCACTCACTAGCCTACCAATGCGATAGGGTTGAGAAGGTAGGGGCAGCGTATGCATCATAGAAATGGGGTCTCACCGCGGTGAGACCCCATTTCTATGAGGCATACGCTGCCCCTACCTTCTCAACCCTACTACATTGGGGTCTCACTCACTAGCCTACCAATGCGGTAGGGTTGAGAAGGTAGGAGTAGCATATGCCTCATAGAAATGGGGTCTCACGGTGATATAAGGTAGGGTAAGCATATGCCTCATAGAAATGGGATCATTTCTATGAGGCATATGCTGCCCCTACCTTCTCAACCCTACCACATTGGCAAGCTAGTGGAGAATTGGCAAGCTAGCTCACTCACTAGCCTGCCAATGCGGTAGGGTTGAGAAGGTAGGGGCAGCGTATGCCTCATATAAATGGGAACCCCATTTATATGAGGCATACGCTACCCCTACCTTCTCAACCCTACCGCATTGGCAGGCTAGTGGGTGAGCTCACTATCTTTCCAAGCTCACTAGCTTGTCAATGCTACCACATTTTGCATACATTTATATGAAAACATTATTTTCAAACAATTCAAATGCTTTGTCCATGCTTCCATTTTGAGCCATGCTTGCAAGATAGGCTACACCTTTCCCCATGTTGCTAACTTCGCCTTGAATAAAGAGTCTTGAAACCATGGAGAGAAGGGTTAGAATCCCTTGTAGGTAGACTAATCAAGGAAACATTTAAAATATATCACAACATAGGTGATGAGGTAGATTTAGTGATGAGGTAATTTAGAAATAGAGATGAAAACCAAAATAGTTTCAAAGAGCTATCAATGTGGGAGGAGTATATTCCAATTTTTTAGAGACATGTATGGAAAATTTGGTAGCATAGACAAGGCAATCAACTAGTTGGTATAACTGTTTGAAAAAATACCTCAATGAAAGCTTTGGAGAGTGGTATGCACATCCATAATAAAGGATTTAGAAATGATGTTTTATTTTACTTCCTTAAAACTTATGTCATATATATGTGTATACAAAATGTGGAAGCATACATAAGGTAAGTCAATTGTTAAATAACAAAATGCCTCAAAGAGATGTGGTTTAAAAATGTAATTGGCAAGTGTATAGAATTGTGTAATTTAAAATGTGCATTGACAACCTAAGGTTATAATGACAAACAAACAATGATCAACATGGAATATGCAAAATAACAAAAATGAAAGCAAGCCATAATAGAATGAAAGAAAATGTGTAAAGACTTCACATACCTAAAAAACCAGAGTTCCAAATGGAGGAGTTCTACCCAATTATGTAGCATTTTCTTCTTCTTTCTTCAAACTCCTCAAAAATTTGACTTTTTCAAAAGCTTCTTCCCCTCCAAACTTCAATTTTATATTAGTTTTCACTGGAATTCAAACTTGAATTGATATTATATGCCTTTCAATGTGAAAACTTTGCTATTTCATGTAAAAGTGGTGGAAATATCATGAAAATGGTGGTGGAATGTGAAAAACATGCATGCACACTTCACAACATCATCAAAAAGCTACTTTTTGTTGGAGCACGTGCAAAACTAGGAGAATATGTAGAATTTGGGCCTTGAGATCATGGGTATATTAAGTTTTTTACTATTTTTAGAGCAAGCCAAAATGCGCTCGCGTTATAACGTGCTCACATTATAACACGAACACGTTATTTCTTGCAAAAATGGTCATATCTCTACTTCTTCAAAATGCACTCGTGTTATGAGAAAGTTGGTTTTTTAATAGATTTATGTTCTCTCTCTTTGTCTATACCCTTTATACCCTAATTCTATCTCTCTCCCCTCTACCCTTAAACCCTAATTATATCGATCTCCCCTCTACCCTCTACCCTTAACCCTTATACCTTCACTCACTCATATCCTCTCCCACTCCCTCTATCTCTCTCTCTCTCTCAAGTCTCTCCCTCCTACCCCCTCTCCCTCTCTCAACTCTCTCTCACTCACTCACTCCTTTTGTCTCTCTCCCCTCTCCTCTCTCCCCTATACCCTCTACCCTTAACCCTTA